>OX940893.1:6781485-7381485 GCA_954871355.1 Cabera pusaria
AATCTAATTAATAAAAAAGAATAATCATTCGAATCGGTTCACATTTGACGGAGTAATCGCGTAACATACATACAAAAAAAATTCAGACGAATTGAGAACCTCCTTCCTTTTGGAAGTCGGTTGAAAAACATATATGAAGCAAATTGTACGCTGATTTTTTTAATCAAGAAATTTCACATTCACGAAAAAGTTTGTAGCTGAATAAATCTACGAACACGAAATTCCATATAATTTTCACAAAAATTATGCCGTCCTAAAATATTGTTGTTTATTTTGTAATCGTAACTCAAACTCGAATTTCGTACAAAATACCAAAACGAAAACTGAAATACAAATAATTAAATTTGTGACTGTTACCTCTTTCTCTGAAAACAATATACTCAACAAATAGAAAAGCTCTGAACATAAGTAAACCAAGCCATGATAGAGCCTCCATTACCCAGACGACCTGCCGTAATTAAATTTCACCTAACAAAATTATGCTAATTCTCCAGCCGATTATAAGATTAAGTTGAGTGTGAATTACTAGCGGCGGTTATAAGAAAAAGGTTGGCTCGTTATCCCGCCTTGTTGTTCTTAGGTGATTACATTGCCGGAGAATCCCCGGGCGCTTTTACTGTGAAGCTGCCTTCATCGGGCGGTCGGTGGTTTAGCAATTTACTCGGAACGGGCGATGAGAAAAATTCGGTGTGATGGGTGCGCGGTTACGATGGGGAGTGGAGTGGGCGCAGGCGCGAGCGATAGAGGAGTGAAGGGAGAGAACTCGGCCGCAGTCCGCGTCGCGGCGCCTCCGGAGACGACCTCTCGCGCATCGCTCCCTCGCGCCCGCTCGCACCACGCGACTCCCCTTGCCCCCCCCCAACACCTCCCCACACAACAACTAAATTGATTTACATAACCAAACTTTTCCGTGACTTTTATCGACTTTAAACTTGTGAAGCCGATGTCCGTACCATAACTTATCAACTTGTTTGCGACGCAATGCCGCGGTAGTGACTGGATGAAATGGTAAATATTTAAGCGTTTGTTATTCTGTAACAAAATGATAATGCTCTACAGCCTGTGTAAATAAAAATTTGAATTCTGAGAAATTCTCTCTCATAGTTTGTTTACTTGGGGTCGTGGTAGCGATGTAAACAAGATAAAATGTCCAATTTTGTAGAGGTTTTTAAACTTTGATTTCGTATGATGTATTTGTTGCATAGATGAATAATTTCTTTATAGACTTTAAGGTTATTCAATCAATTTAATATTGGTGCGTTTTTATAGATATATACATATATACATTATTTATTGTAAAAATACCTACTGTTTAGAAATTGGGCCATCCGCTTCACTCATCATTGTTTAGTATTGTCGCTTTCAACCAGCTATCGAGATGCATCGTCATCGATAATTCAAAGTGACAATCTTAATGTTACTTAAATCTGATTTATACATTTTTGAAAATGTTAAATGGTACCTTATTTACTGTAGACATGCATATTATTACATAAGTACCACCTTTATGGTAATAAACTTATAGATTTTAGACGGGAATTTAACGTGACTTACGCGATGTCGATATAGCGATCGACATATGTTTATGGTAATAATTATTATGAAAAAATAAATGTTTGTATATTTGTTATTCAATCACGCAAAAACTGGCTTAATAGATTTGGATGAAAATCGGCAGACAGACAGCTTATTTTGGTATTTGATAACTCTAAATAAAGCTACTTCAAATGCTGCGCTAGTCATTTTAATTACCAGGTGTTTATCTCCATATCTCTGTAGATACTAATAAAATCTCGATAAAATTACAATGATCAAACAGGAACTAAAGGTGCAGCCACACCGCGGCGTCCTGCGATCTGCGGGCGCGATCTCAGTACTTTTCAATCGTTTTCTGATCGCGTCTGGTGTGAACCAGTCGGTACAAATACTACTGCGCTATTTGATCGCCGTCTAGATCGCGCTCGCAAGACGCCGCGGTGTGTCCGTACCTTAAATTATTTCAAACAAAAAAAACAATTACGTTTATAAATGAGGAAACTAACAAAAATAAACAGTTGAATTGAGAACCTTCTCCTATTTTTTGGCCGGTCAACAAATCGGTTAAAAATAAAAAGCAAGTAACAAAATTAAAATTTTGAATAAACACCCTCGAAAATCCTTTAGAAAATTAATTTCATAACATCTATCTAAAAACCACCACTGATTAATTACGAACCGTTTAAAGACAAAATCAAACTAGTTTTGGAGAAAAATAGCAACATGGATTTGAACAAACAAATGTTTACTGCAGCGCCCCCTGGTAAGTTGACACCGTAACACCTATCTAAAAACATGCACCAATTCCACCCAAATCCATAACTGAAATCTGCATCAAAATCGGACTAGTAGTTTTGGAGAAAAATGGCAACATGGATTTGCACACACAAACAAACAAACATCATCTCACCCCAAACGCATATACAGTCTCCGTTCCGTCGTGGGTAATAAGCACTGTAACGTTTATTTCGCAAAAGCTTAGTCTGATTTTTTTCAACGAATAAATTGAATATGTTGTTTTCCCATTCCTTTGCTATAATTACGAAAATATTCGGCTATATCGTGACGTCTGCCATTACTAAAATTAAATTATACTTGCTAAACTATCTACAAACATTTGGGTGTGACTTTCATTTAATTAGACGAAACATAATACGTATTATCATCATACATTTCAATTAAGTTCTGCGAAGTATAAACATATTAATATGCGTCACTATATTAGAGTGCTGTCTCATAAATTTTAGATGTTTTCACTTAAATCAATTAGAACGTAACTTAAAAATTGATAAACTACTTTCAAGTAACAATTTTATTGATAAACATTTAAGTTATAGAAATGTAATTTCTGTCGATTTTTTTTTGTGAATTTCAGAAAATATGATATGGTTCCAGTACTCCTACTAAGGCTTAATTCCAACAAAATATGCATAATACTTTAATATCGTTTATAAAACGAAAAAAACTGACTTCAAATGCCGTGCTAGACATTTTCAGTTTTAAGTTTGAGGTGTTTATCTCCATATCTCTGGAGATACTTATCAGATCTCGATGAAATTACAATGGGACCACCTTGGAAATGTGTACCACGCGATTTCTTCGCCAATTATGATTAATTTTGATGATTATTTTTGTTTAGTAGGTCATACTTCAGAGGTGGTCTCATATTAATTTTATCGAAATTGTTTCAACGCTTTACAAAACAAAAATATGCACCTACTAACATACATGGATGACGTTTAGATCTTCAGCACTGCATAAGCCTCTGAAGTCGGTTTTTCAACCGACTTCCAAAAAGGAGGATGTTCTCAATTCGTCGGAATGTTTTATTTTTTATTTTACGCGATTACTCCCTCAATTGTAAACCGATTCGAATGATTATTTTTTTTATTGGTAGAGTAAAATTCCGAGGTGGTCCCATTGTAATTTCATGGGGAGCTAATAAGTATCTCTAGAGATATGAAAATGAAAAATATTTATTGCCAAAACAGTATTAAATAACAGATTAATGCTCCTTCAAATAACACAGTACCTACAAATATAATATAGAAAATTCTGTGAAATCCAAACTAGGCTCTAGACCTATATCATGTATTTCCGAGTGCGTATTTAAATAGGAAACAATCGCAAACAAATGTGATATATGTGATATGATGATAAAAGTTTAAAACTTGCTATTGTAACTGACTCGCGGGGTATGACAGTCAGTTGTTTTAGTTTTTAACCTTTTTGTAAGCGATCATAAATCAAAAAGATTACTTTATTAATAACTGACTTCACAAAAGTGGAGGAGGTTCTCAATTCTTTAGAACCTTTTTTTTATCTATGTTCACCGATTACTCGAAGATGCCTGAACCGATTTGGAAAATTCTTTTGTTTCAAAGGGTACCCTTCCCATGTGGTCCCATTTAAATTTTAACGAAATTAGCCGAGCCGTTTTTAATACATCAATATTTGTATTACGACGCATTTACTTATCTCGACGACTAACTACTAACTGCTGGCACAGATTATGTAATAGTTACTAAGTCTACTTTAACTAGCGCGACGTTCGAAGTCAGTTCTTTTAGTTTTTTAAACGATTATTTATTTTTATTATTTGTTCTTATAGCAGCCACAGTTACACGCAGTTTGTAAACATTACAATCCTCTACCAATTACCGTTTAGAAGATACAGCCTTGTGACCGATGTACGGACGGACGGGGAGCGAAGTCTCAGTAAAGGCGGCGTCCTGCGATTTGCGGGCGCGATCTAAGTACTTTTCAATTGTTTTCTGATCGCGTTTGGTGTGAACCAGTCGGTACAAATACTACTGCGCTATCTGATCGCCGCTGAGATCGCGCACGCAGGACGCCGCGGTGTGTCCGTACCTTCATACGGTCTCGTTGGCATTCTTTCGGCGCGGAACTCTAAAACTATGCCATGTATAAGTTAATAAATCATCATGAACTGTGTATGTTTCCCACATATTTTGATATGATAATGCGTGTTACGGCGTGTTTAGTTTCCAAAGGAATGTGTCGTCAACCTACTGAAGATGAATAGGCACTTAACGCCCTCGATTTAGCTTCAATGGAAGTTAACATTTAACTAAACAATATTTGGTTAGGCTTTAAAACTTTATGGAGGGATCTCGTTTCCAAAATATTGTTTTCGTATAGAAAAATATAGTTACAGCTATACTATATGCAATTACTTCCATTGCTAAACATGCATAAAAAGTGTTATTATGATACCGATTTCTTAACAAAATAACTATTTACTGTTATACTAAGTACTTTGGGTACTTATACTTAGTACTTAGCCCACTTTAGCCACTTCGACCAAGGAGTTTTTTAGTTCGATTTTATCATTGTTTATAGGGACCACAATAGGGCGCTTGCGCCGGTTTACTTCGGACATGCACGGTTGACCGAATTGTTACGGACCCAATGTTGTATTTGTTTTGCTAACTATTATTTTTTATTTGAACCTATTGCATGAGTGTAGATAAAGTAGTGTATGAAACTACACATAACTAGGTATTAAAACACTCGTATGATACTAATTATAATAATTTAAGATCATTTACAAAATGAAAAAAACCGACTTCACATGCCGCGATAGTGAAAATATTCACTATTCATAATCATGTCATCAAGGTATCAAATTTGTTTGTATTGTTTATCTCCATATCTCCGGAGATTATTATCAGATCTAGAGGCAAAATCTTTCTAACATAAAATAATTTTTCAAATCAGCGGAGTTCTGATGTAACAAACAAAAAAAACAGTCGAATTGAGAACCTTCCCCTTTTTTGTGAAGTCGGTTACAAACACACACACACACGTGTTTTTATACCTCTAATTATGCAACAGTTTCATAAACTGCTATTTAAGTCTACTGAAAACTTGCTTGTTATGTAAACTTTGTAGATATAGTGAAATATAAAGGTATACCGGTCAACACGATTTTCGTCTTACAGTCTGCAGTATATCGGAAAACGGAAAGCAAAGCAAAGATTCCTCTCCATTGATCCGCATGATGAATATAAAAGCGAATCGTTTCCAGCACGCTAGAACCCATAAATCTTATAGAATACATGTCAACGCTGAAAATCGAAACTACTAGTAGTCTGTGTTGTATATTATATAACTTCATGTATTAAAACAATACTTTGACTATCTGAAAGGAGTTTTCAATTACACTGTTTTTTAGGGTTCCGTACTTCAAAAGGTAAAAAAAGGAACCCTTATAAGATCACTTTCTTGTCCGTCTGCCCGTCTGTCTGTCTGTCTGTCTGTCTGTCTGTCTGTCTGTCCGCGTATCACCACCGATTTTCTCAGGAACGGGTGGACCAAGTAAGTTGAAATTTATACCAGATACCGAAGTCTATAGTCTCTATGAAGTGTATACAAATCTAGGTACTAAGTCGACACGATAAAAAGATGTGGGAAAATTTAGATTTTCGCGACATCTTGTAAGTACCAAAATGTACCTTAATTTTCAACCTTTTTTTATTTTTCGGATTTTTTCCTTGACTTGAGCTGTAAGACCTTGCTTTTAACCAAAATTGACAATTCTATGTGAACTGGAAGTACCCTGTAAAGGTTTTAGGTCGAAAACCTATAGGGTATTTCCCGTTGACCTAGATTTATGAAATTTGGCAAAACCAAGGTCTTGTTCTTGTTCTCTTACAGCACAAATAAAGGGAAACATTCCAAAAAATAAAAAAGTTGAAAATTAATGGGTGTCCCCATACATACATAGTTTACGACAATTAAGATAGACCTCTGAGTTATATGAGCGCTGATACAACCAACGTTGGTACGGAAGCCGGTGGGCGAGTCCAACTCGACTTGGCCGGTTTTTTGTGTTTGTTACCTCAAAACTCCGTCATTTATTAACCGATTTGGAAAATTATTTGGTTTTTGTTTGAGAGAGTATTCTTTCCGTATTGTTCCGTCATAATTTCATCGAGATTTGACAAGTATCTGCAGAGACATGGAGATAAACACCTCAAACTTGGTACTGGAAATGACTTTCGCGGCATCTGATTTCGGTTTTTATTTGTTTTGTAAACGAACTTGAATTATTTACTTGTTCAGTTTTAACTGAGTAATATGGAATACGAGTAAGTGCTTGTGGAATACGAGTAAGTGCTTGTTGAATACGAGTAAGTGCTTGTTGAATACGAGTAAGTGCTTGTTGCCTTTTTTAGGGTTCCGAACCCAAAGGGTACCAACGGAACCCTATTACTGGGACTCCGCTGTCCGTCTGTCTGTCTGTCTGTCTGTCTGTCTGTCTGTTTGTCCGTCTGTCACCAGGCTGTATCTCATGAACCGTGATAGTTAGACGGTTGAAATTTTCACAGATGATGTATTTCTGTTGCCGCTATAACAACAAATACTAAAAACAGAACAAAGTTAAAAATTAAAGAAAAGTTTAAAAAAAGTTTTTTACGATAGCGCAGCGCCACGTCAGCGTTTTATTCGTGTTTTCAATAATCAACTTTATTGATAATCAACTTAAAATATGACTCTTCCCGACATCTATTGACGAGTAGAAGTACTGTATCAGTAAAGCAGTTAGTTGCTCTCAATTTAAAAAAATAGTATTATTATTCGTCAATAGATGTCGGGAAGAGTCATATTTGTCTGTTTAAGTGGCAAAAAATACCGAGCAACCGGTCAACCAGATATTTAATAATATTAATTACTACAATTACTATTACCACTATTACTATTACTACTATATAATACTATTCTACCTTTGTGTTAACGTTTACTTAGTTGGTGTTAGAAATTCGATAGATGGCGTTCGGAACCCTCCGTGTGCGGGACAAAGTCTGACTCGCACTTGGCCAGTTTTATTATTATATATTACTAGATATATTAGATATATTATATATATATATATATTATTATATATATATATATATATATATTAGATATTAGATATATTATTATATTGCTGAGCCGGCGAAATTCGTACCGCGAATATAAATAAACTGTCCATATGTGAGTCAGACCCAAACACGCGGGGTTCTATTTATTATTTGATCTTGCAGCCATTGCAATACACACCATGAGTAAATTTCAAGTCTTTAAGGATTGTAAGATTGAGCATAAAAATACACAAAAACACGTTTTTTTATATAGGGACCCCTTTATTATTTAATTTAATTTTGTTTTTATTGGTTTTTATACACAAATAGCGAATACTCATGTATGGAAGCGCTATAATAACAACCATCAAAATATGTTAATATAATGACAAAAATGTCTGAACGAACCAACAACGACAACCTGGGAAAACCATCAAAATTCAAAATATTAAAATTTAAATACCTACGCGATGATCTGAGTAATGTAGAGATATTATGTCGTTGATTCAAAATCCTTAATTTAATACGTGCTTCAAATTTCAATGCGAGAGTGGAACAGAGTCTACCCTACCGTACCGAAGGGACGAACGTTAAATGTTTGATAGAAAGTAGGTAGAACAGTTTATATGGAAAAATAAAATTGTTGTTTTTACTATCTTTCTCGCAATTTTTCCACAATTTCTCACCGTTTAAACCTTCCCTGGACTACGACATACATTTCGAAACCAAAATCAGCTATATCGGCCCAGCCGTTCTCGAGTTTTGGCAAGACTAACGAACAGCAATTGATTTTTATACATAAAAAGAAGATATGCTAGCGTTTGACCACTATCTCACTTGTTGGTAAGTGATGAATGCGGTCGAAGATGGTAAGCACGCTAGGCCTAGAATGGGAACTGGCTCTCAAGGATAGCTGCCGGAACACATTAGAGTTTTGGCGACAGATTTTCTTACTTGAGGATGGTAGCTGGCCAGGCGGACACTAGATAGTGTCCTACCACCATGCGCGTTAGTTAGTATTTGTTAGTTTAACACCTTTATAGTTTCTTAACGATGTATTTCCTTCACCGGAGGGCCACTGTGTAAAGCGCACTTAAATTTTTCAATAGAAAAATCCATTGGTGCACGGCGGGGTTTGAACTTGGTATCTCTGGCACCAAAGCCGACCGTTCTCCCGATTACGCCACCGAGCCTCGCTCCCTAGAACCTCTTAGCGTTTTCAAGAAAACCATGGTACATGATAGGTACATTACATACCTACTCTAACTACTTACTTGTATGTATCTACGTATGTAATACAACGAATATAAATATATAAGCAATAATCAGAAATTCTTTTGAGTTAAAAGCGATTTGTATGCTTTACGCATGTTTAACATTAGGGGAGAGAACAGAAACACACATCAATCAGGCAAATACTTTATACTGTTGATAAAGTGGGCTTGAATGTTTGTTGATTCATCAGAAATTTGAATGCGGTCTTTACATCAAAAGATACATTCAGCTTTTGTATCTATCTTACTTGACTGAAGATGTTGGCGCTAATAATAATGAATATTGGTAACGCAAAATATATGAATACTGATTTAAGTATATTGCGTGCTGATAGCGTATTATACATTACATTATATTATTATAACATACAGCTGCAAAGCTGTATTGTTTGTATACGATTATAATGGTAGTTTGTGAAAATGTTTCATAATGGGGGGTATTATAACACGAGTAACACACGATTGTTTTAATACTATTCCATTAAACTTATTATTGACTAGCTGTACCCCGTGGCTTTGCCCGCGATTAAGACAGCGGCGACATGCGACATGCGCGGGCCGTACGCGGTAGTGAACACTGCTACATCAGTTTATATACAATTTCCCTGTTTGAATCGCATATTGTTCACTATTTCATTGGTTTCCATTTTTATTTAGCGGAACTCTATGTTTATCTGCCAGTGAAAATCCCGTTAAAACTCGGTCCAGTTGTTTCAGAGATTAGCCGGAACAAACAGATAGACAGACAGACAACAGTTTTAAAAATTGATTTATTTTATATGAGTACCGTATATACTTTCATATCCATTTAGTGATAAGCTGTTAATTTGGAATTACAAACAGACACTTCAATTTTATTTATCTGTGTATAGATGTATGGATTATTTATTAGTACCAAAATATGAAGTAAATAATAATTAATTGCTTGTTATTCATATTTAACACGACTGCTGTAATTTTGTAAAACAGCATCTTCGTACATTTTGTGATAGTAGCTTTTTCTGTATAAAGTTCAAGGTCCTCATCTCGGTAATTGGTTTGTTTTTTCACTCACAATTTATTCTCTATAAACTTATTATTAGCCCTCACAGCTTTATATTCAGAATAACATCATCAAAAAGTTAGGCAAAGGTTAAAAATGAATGGCAAAGAGAAAAACAAGTCGTGGGCGCGTGCATAATATTATTTTTGATTTAACTTTTATATGAAAAGATGTTCATATGAATATTACTTACAAGTGTTTTTTTCTTTTGGTATATCTAATTATTAAAATTACAAACAGCAAAAAATGTTGGCAGGTAGAAGTGTGGTTGTAAAATAATGTATTATGCATTAATTGTACACCAACGATGTTGCGCCTGACTTGCTGCCAAAAAGCAGGTTACCACCATAAAGGAGTAAATCTGCACCAATACCCTTATGGTGCTACGAAAGCACACAGCCCTTGAGAGGCGGAGTATTCTAGACCTACCGTGATCAGCATCTTCGACTAATATATCAGCGCTTACCCCTAGGCGAGAAAGTTATCATACGCGCTAGCAATAAGCTATAATATATAAAATAGTAAATACATTAGAAAATATACTGATTTATAAACTACTTGTGAAATTTTATTATAAAAACTCACGGTCATTTCAAACTTATAGATTTAAAATTGGGAATTCCCCGCACTCGAGATCCTGAAGAAGGCCTCCGGATGAGGCCGAAACATATGTCGATCGCTATATCGACATCGCGTAAGTCACGTTAAATTCCCGATTTTAAATCTATATGCTTGTGAAATACCGATGTATAAAGATTTTTTGTAGCATCTATTATTCTCTTCAGACAGTGACTTATTTCCCAAAAAGTACCAACACGTCGAGATAACAGTATTTCACGAACCGCCCGCCACACGTCGTCTAAATGTCAGACAATCCTTTAGGGGAATTGAACAACAGAACTATAGAATTTTACTCACTTGACTAAAATTGACTTGATTTAATTTAGTAGTACTAAATCATGTCACCTATACAAATTAATTGTACTTGAAAACTTGGAATTTATTGTTGCTACCACTGTTTGTCATTAATTAAACTTATGTAATAAAGTAGCGTATAACTCGAATATTAAAACGTTTTTATATTAATTTATTAATATAATTATTAATATAATTAATATAGTTATTAATTTATTTTTATATATTTTAACACACACCCCCGACACAAAAAGATGGGTATTATAAGTTTGACGTGTGTATCTGTGTGTCTGTCTCTGGCATCGTAGCGCCCAAACGGATGAACCGATTTCTGGTTGCATCTCACCTCAGAAGTAATATACGCTTTCGAATAAAATAATAATTTTGAAAATAAACATACATTAAAAAGTACATCAAAATAAAATAAGGGTAAAAAGTGTGGTCAGCATAACAGTTCACAGTGCGTTACGGTGTTTTAAAATGTTATTCGATATTTAGTGAGATTCATATATACCGTAAAAATATTTTTGTTATTACCTCAAGTATTAATTTTATACAACTACTTAGTATATTTAACAATGGTTTACTCTACGTTCTCATCGACATAAGCCCGGTTTGGATAAAGGGCCAATCAGCACGTTACTAACGAGCTGGGTCCAATTTCTGGTGGCTGCAAACCACAAGGCGCCCATCCGTACAATTTCCTGACTTGTATAAGTATTTTGTGTGTAGATATCGAAATAGATATATAATTTGTAGATTGGAAACCACAGAGATGTAGGGCCTTAGTGTGGATTAATTATGGATGATTAATTATAATTTTCAAGCGACTTCCAAACAGGAGGAAGTTTTCAATTCGTCTATAGTTTTTTTTCTATGTTTGTTACGCAATTATAATTGTGAACCGATATCAATTATTTGTTTTTTTTTTATAGGTAGGGTTTATTTTTAAGGTGATCCTATTTAAATATAATCGAGATCGTATCTCTGAGATTGAGAGAGGTATGGCGATAAACATCTCAAACTTGCTACTGAAACTGACTCGCGCGACACAAAAGTCGGTTCGGTTAGTACTAGTTAGTAAGAAAAAGTTTCTAATACAGATTCCTTTCAATAAAATAATGACTGACTCTTTATCTCCTTGGCATGAGACTGTTACGTTATATCTCATATCTCGATACTAGAAGTGACTCGCGATTTCGCTTGCGTAGTTCCCGTTCCCGTGAGAATACGGAGATAAAGTATAGCCTATGTTATTCGCTGATAATGTAGCTTTCCATTAATGAAAGAAGTTTTGAAATTGGTACCGTAATTTTTGAGTTAAATCGTAACAAACAAACAAACAAAAATCAAATCTTTTCTCTTTATAATATTAGTTTAGATAAGAAAACGGGTGTGATCATTCGGTTTTATCCCAAAAGTTTTTACTGCTCTCGCACAAAAATACCGTTAACAAACTTCAAAATATGCGATTCAAATGCAAAGGTTTGATTGCTCGTGGAGGAAGGAGTTTTGCTCCATAACTCTGAAGAATGCATCAGATCTTTATAACATTTATATGGATTTATTCTGCAGGTATCATTCTGTTATAGGTTCTCTTTTGAGTAAAATATGTACTATCAAAATTTAAACCAGAACACGAAAATATGTAGCCAGGAGCGGGTTTAAATTTCGCCAATACGATAAAATTTTGGATTGTATATAACAATGAACAATATTTGAGAGGGTCGCTTATTGTATATTCTGGCTTCTGTTTTCAGACAAGGCGCAATTTCACTGTATAGCTACAATATGGTATTACACCGATTTTTTAAAAGTGTCTCAATTAGATTCTAAAATGCAAATGACCACTAAAAAAAATCTCAAATTCAATCGTTAAGTGCCATAAAAATGCAGTTACATTTTGTATTTTCAAGTTTCGCGCGTAATTTGACTAAATCGCTGGACGCAGTGGACGCCATATAAACAAAATAAGTGATATGATAGTTGACAGTTGACAGTTCTAAGTTTACTCCACTATACTAACTATCTCTGTGCAAAATGTTAGCCAAATCGGTCGTGCCGTTTCACCGTGAAGAGGCCCCAGACAAACAAACAAATATACAAACTGACTTTCGCATTTACAATATTGGGTTCATTATCGCAATATATTACACTAAACACACTACACTATGTATGTGTATTCCTTAAAGCCAATCCAATAGCACATTCTGTGGCAACCCCAAACCATTTGCCCTAAAACTATGATGACTTCATATTTTAGTATGAGTTTTGTATGCACACATAAAATTACAGTAAAACAAACTGTTGAGCAACGTATGAATAAAACAGAAACTTTAAAAGTTTCAATAAACGAGATGGATACCTAGTAAAATAACTCCACATTATATAATGTGAGCTCAATTTTGTAAGTACTTAGCATTATCTTCACGTTTGTATCAGATATTCATTATAAATCAAAATAATATACACTTAGGTACACATAAGCAATTTGACCAATATAACGTAGCATTATTATCTTTTCAATGCCAATATCCGACTAGAAGACGCTTATCTAAATGTTGTTGTGACATATTATTTGAATTAGGGCCCGGTGGCGTAATCGGGAGAACGGTCGGCTTTGATGCCGTGGTACCGAGTTCAAACCGCGTGTGGGTCAGAATGATGGGTGTACTGTTGCAGAAACGAATGTATTATATATGAAAGGAATGTACCTGCAATATACTTGAATGTAGCTTTATTGAAATTTAATGTACCTCCGTGAAACAAGAGTAATTATAGTAATAAAGTGAGCCGCAGTCCTGACAGTCAGAGTAGCGGGTAATTAATGAAATAGATATCTTATTGTTACCTAATATGTACCAGAGGAATGTACCTTCAACGTACCTCATAAAAATATAATCAAAAAAATAATTTGACGACTAATTAAAGAGAAAATTCAAAAACAAATAAAAAATTGGAAGCCTATATTTTTTTCATAGCAATATGACTATACCCATATTGCTATAAATAAATGATAGGCGACCAAATTAGATTTTTTTTTAATTTTGTCCTTAATTACTCGTCAAATTATGTTTTTGATTATATGTTTATGAGGTACATTGAAGGTATTTGCTCGTATGGTGAATTTAATGTGATTAAGAATGGAATATTTACTTTGGAATATGACGAATATAATTTTGTTTTGCCTCACTGTTCTGCATTCTTGTGAAACAGGCATTATAGTAGACAACAATAAGGTAGGTAACAATAAGATATCTATTTCATTCATTACCCGCCATTCTGACTGTCAGGACTGCGGCTCACTTTATTATTATAATTACTCTTGTTTCACGGAGGTACATTGAATTTCAATAAAGGTACATTCAAGTACATTGCAGGTACATTCCTTTCATAAATAACACATTCGTTTCTGCAACAGTACACCCGTCATTCTGAGCCACACCAAACCGCCGTGCACCAAAAAAAATTTTTTTTGTTTGTTTATTACTTATCTAGCACAATTTTTTTTAACAAAAGTTTTTATTCTTTTCAAACAATATATTATCTGCAAAGTGGCTTCATTACAGAAAAGCTTTAAAACTACATTTTTGTTACTTTATGCAATTACTGAGCGAACTACACGTACGTTATAACATTTCAATTTCCTGTTAAGTCGATCGTGTGTCACTGCTTCGCATGCATAACAATACTCACAGCTGTCATTCGTTTTCAGAATTCCGTACCCAAAGGGTAACAACGGAACCCTATTAGTGAGACTTCATTGTCCATCCACCCATCAGTCCGTTCGTCCGTCCGTCCAACTGTCAGAGGGCTGTATCTTCTAAACCGTTACAGGAACTACAGCTACAGGAACATATAAAGTTTTCTCAAAGTATGCATTAATTACTATGGCTTCTATAACAACACATACTAAAACAGAATACAGTTAAAAATTAAAAGGGTCCCCATACAAGATACGTGCTTTTTCGGCAAATTTTGATCAATCTGTTTTATTGTTGTGTGGTAGGTACCTTAGTTAGAACCTTAAGTGTGTGAACCTGACTTGCACTTGGCCAGTTTAGTCTAGAACATGGCCTCAGTTGAGGGAACAACAAACTACCAAATACGCTCCGATTCAACCCAAAGCTAAAGCCACGTTTTCTTTACATGTATGCTTAGGACGCTTGAAATTTTCTTTACAAGTAATAAGGAAGCCTCAAGGTCATGGGTAAACAAAGTTAGCGGCAAAATTTCTCCCTCTTCAGGTAATGGGATGGTAAACAGGAGAAATTATGCTCCCAATTTCTAAATCAAATAGAAACTGGAATAAGCAACTGTGTAGAAATGTTGATGCTTATTGGTATTTTAGTTATTGTTTATTTCGGTCGACTATATCGTAACATGATTACATTATATTGTTTCAGATAACATTGTTATATTATACATATGTCTATTTGACGTGATAAGCTTGGTTATAGAATAGAAACGGTGAGTGTGAAACAAAGACAATTTAAAATTATTATTGTATACTAATAATAAGTTGTGTATGGCCTTGACTTGTCTTACGAGGTTACCGCCATGTGGGATGTTGACTCGACTATCATTGTCCCGATAGTCGTGTCTGCAAACGGCCTAATAGCGAAGAGTCTCGACCAACATCTCAAGAGACTCTCGTTAGACGGCTGGATCAAGGGTAGAAGGATACAGAAGGCGGTACTTCTTGACACGGCACGCATCGTCAGGAGGTTCCTCTCTCTGCAGCCCTAACCACCGGTAGCTTGGGCCCTGCCCCGCTACCGGCGGCATCCTAGGTTTAGGTTTTTTATAATGTCTTATGTTTTTATATTTGTTTTCTTTATTGTTTTTATATGAAATATTGTAAAAATCCTAAACTTAAGAAAAAATAATAAATAATGTGAATAATAGTTGTGTATGGTACTAACATTAAGTATACAATTCGAAACGTGTTTTTGTATAGCAGTTAACTACTTAATACAATATAAACTTTTGTTTTGTTTTAACCGACTTCACAAAAAAGGAGGAGTTCTCAATTCGTCAAAATCTTATGTACATCGATTACTCAAAGATGCCTGAACCAATTTGGAAAATTCTTTTTATTATTTCAAAGGGTACCCTACCCAGGTGGTCCCATTTAAATTTTAACGAGATCGGTCTAGCGCTTTGTTATATATCAACATTTGTATTACGATGCCTTATATACCTCGATGACATGCTACTTACTGCTGGCTACGTTGACTAGCGCGACGTTTAAAGTCGGTTCTTTTAGTTTTTTAGTTATTGTTTATTACATTATGTAGGAATGTAAACATACTCTCGATGTATAGCGATAGAATCTACTTATAAGAAAGACTAGTTCTGGTGTCATCCGCGGCTTTGCCCATATTAAAAGTACTTGTTAAAAATATCCTTTATAATGTCAGTCAAAAAGAATGAACAGCTAGCTACTAGTATGCCAAATTAAATTCAAATCCGGTCTTGCTTAGTTAACAACAAATATGGACTTTTAGAATATTATCGGATACTATACAAAATACCTGAAGTGGCAAAATTTAGCTCTGTACCACAGATTACTAAAGTCTGTACTGTCTAAACGGACACAGTATAGAGCTAATTGAGACAAATTCTAGATTTATGTTTTCACAGGCCCTAAATTTTTACTTGATACTTTACTCATTAAACTGATCAATACTTACATAATTCGATCGAATAACTGACAAAGAGGAGGCACCAACTCAGCTTAACGTAAACCGTAGCAATATAAATAAATAAACCTTCGTATTTATAAATGTCTATTTTTATTTGTTGTTTGTGTGTTTGTGTGTTGCCACATAGGCGAGTTTTTAACCGACTTCAAAAAGGAGGAGGTTTCTCAATTCGGCCGTATATATGTTTTTTTTTTTTATGTTTGTTCGCGGATAACTTTGTCGTTTATGAACCGATTTTGATTATTATTTTTTTGTTGGAAAGGAAATATCCCAGTATCCCAGGAAGTATCTCCAGAGATATGGAGATAAACACCTCAAAATTGGTATTGAAAATTAATAGCGCGGCATTGAAGTCGGTTCTTTTTTTTTTTTTTTTTTTTTTTTTTTTTTTTTTTTTTTTTAATAAAAAAGCTTACTAGCAATGTGTGCCGCACATTACTAGTATTCTTGTAAACCCCTCCTATCCCTCCTAATTTTTTTAACGATCTTATTGTTAGTCTTTTTAATACGCTTTTATTAGCTTCAGACGTATGTATGTTTGTATGTTAGTATGTAACGGAATCTTTGAACATAATTTTAACCCCCTTCAACTCAAAATTTGGCATACTTACTATTAAGGACCGATGACAATTCAATATTTTAAACATTTTGACGCGTTATCCTTACGAGGATTTTTTAAAAAATTCGACTAAAAAATGAAAAATAAATAATAGTTTAAAAAAAACTAAAAAAATACGCTTTTATAGAAAATCCAACTAAAAAATAGAAAATAAATTTTAATAAATTTGAATTAAAAATAGTGTAAGAAAAAATGATTTTATTGTAAAAAAAAAGCGTGGGGTGCTTTTCAGGATATTATCAAAATAACCCTTCTAGTCATATCTGTTCATAAAATATTTGGAACTATTGATACCATGCACCCCACGCTTTTTTTACAATAAAATCATTTTTTCTTACACTATTTTTAATTCAAATTTATTAACATTTATTTTCTATTTTTTAGTTGGATTTTCTATAAAAGCGTATTTTTTTATTTTTTTAAAACTATTATTTATTGGATAGTACCAACAATTTCTCAGTTATTCAATCGGACAAAATGGTTAGCAATGTGAGACTCGACACTTGAAACAAACACAAAATTCTCGCAGAATTTTGCTTGTAATTGTTGCTGTTGAAAACATCTACCATGAAGCAATGGTTACCTTAAATCTCAGACCAAATAAGATGACTTCTTATCTGGTTTGAGCTTTAAATAATAAAAAAAAAAACATTTACTAGCAGACTTTCTAAAACGTAACTAATTCTACCTAAATAGTTCTATTAAAGATAATAATAATGAATTGGTGTTATTTTAAGCATTGTACCGAAATAACTGACAACAAAAGCCGTTAAAAAACATTTAGTTTTCAAGTCTGATAACAATCTTCATAGTAGAAACAGTCCGAGAATATCTAAACTGGCTCCAAGACAAACGAGCCATAAAATAGAGCCCGGCGTCGATAACATTTTCGATAACAACGAAAGCACATAATGCTGCAACTCACATTTTCGTGTCTGGGAACATCGCAATCAGAATTGTTTTCTCACTGGCAACATATCACACTTTGGCGCGACTAGTTTCATAGTACAACACAAAAGGATATTGACAAAGACCAATTTTATTCTGTCCACAGTGGATTTTTTTGGCTTTACTTGTACGTTACGTTGGGTTATGTATATTACCTAACCTATAATTATATTTGATGTATATAATTTCACCTATAATAATATTTAAACTTTACATTATAGGTTGGGTAATAAATATTATATATAAAGTAATAATATATAATATAAAATGTTATAAAAATAGTATAAGTATATGGTATAAATTATTTATAATAACTCATAATTATTATTTTAAAGCAAAGTACGCATACCTAACTGTGAAAACATACATAGTTTTACAATTTTTGTGTAAAGCTATGCGAATTAGCGGCATTTTTTCGGTTAGCGTTTGACCAATACCAAGTTGATGTTCTTCTCCCCGTGAGTAGTATTGTTCTTAGTCGTCCGCGTGTGGCGTACTTGCTCACGTTAACTCCTCGACAGCTCTAGAATTGGTGGTGAGGTGAGGAAGCCCAGATTGGTGGGGCAACAGAGTGGCCGTTCTATACGTAGTAATATTATCTTTTCTAGGCCAATACTTCGTCTGGTAGTAAGCGATGATGTGGTCGAAAATAGTGAATTCGCTAGGCCTAAAATATTGAATGATTATCAAGGGCTGTGTGCTACCAAAACATTCTAATGTTATGGCGGCAAATTTTCTCCTTAATGGTGGTAAGCTATTTGGCATTTAATAAACCCAAATACGCAAGACATACGAGTATATTTGTTTGATATGAATTGTTAAAAGGAATATACCTAAATAAACAATAAACGTCCTAATAAATACACATCAAACCTTATAACTCATTGTACTACCTCAGTCAGAACGCCAAAAAAATTCAGAATGTATCAACATTACATATAGTTATACAGCACGGACATTCATACTAATGCACAGTATTCATCACTCCCATTCCATCATTACTGCTACCAAATTGAATAAAAGGTACAGTCGGACCGGACGCTTGTTGTTAACCCAGGCTTGCCTCGCAAATGACTAACAATAGAGCCGTTTGCGGTGGAACGACGTGATTTGTGACAGGTACCTTCCCAGGCGCAAGATGAGAGTGTTTTCTGAGTGATGTTTGTTTATTGTAGCTGGTCGTAATTGGGCAAATGTGTTATATACTAGCGAGCGGCCTCGGCTTTGCATGGTTAGAGCTACATTTCATGTTGTTGCATCAGCTTGTTGCGTCGATGAATCAACGTTTTTAAGATTTATCGTCATATTTCAATCATCATCATTATCATCAGCCGGTGTCAGTCCACTGCTGGACGTAGGCCTCTCCCAAGATGCGCCACTGAGCCCGATCTTCGGCTCTTCTTTTCCAGTCACTGACCACCGCTTTGCGTATGACGTCGCTCCACCTGGTCACAGGACGTCCTACGCTACGTTTGCCGATTCACGGTTTCCACTCTAGGACAAGTCTACCCCAATGGTTATCAGTCCTGCGGCAGTGTGTAGGTTGTGTTTGTGTAAGTTGATTGAAATATATATATATATATATACATATATATATATAAATTTCACACACAAACACAAAAACATTACAAAGTATACACATAAACGTTCCTCATGAATCACTCTGTCTATTGATGAAAATTGCATGAAAATCCGTTCAATAGTTTTTGAGTTTATTGCAAACAGACAGACAGATGCGGTGGGGGTCATTGTTTTATGTAGTGATAGACGTTGGCTATCATTGATGGTTATTTGTTATAGCCATAAGTTACACACCGCAAATACAGGGATACTAGACCGGCAAAAATCCCTGATACTCGTAGTGTTCCTAGAGCAATATAGATATATTTATATGTTAGTCTGTAAGGTATTTATGATATGGGTCTTAGAACAACATTTAATGTTTTCTTAAGTTACCTGAATTAAAGATTTATTATTATTCATATACTTTTATTCAATTTATATTTATAGTTTTTTTTTATTTCAGCTCAGCTATAGATGCATTGACATTTGTGTTTCCATAAAAATATTAAGGTAAGATGGGTATGGTACATGTACTGTTCATCAGAAAATTGTAACATTATGTAAAACAGTTGACAATGTAAACATTTTTATGTTAACAATTTCGTGATAAGTTTCCATTTTATATAAAAAAGTATGAATCATGAAAACTGACTGAAGGTGTTTTAAAAAAATACTACTGCATGATGAAATACAAATTTAGTCTAGTTTATTGTAATTTTCTGTATTTCATATTCACAAAGCTTTACAAAAGACTTGATTGGTTGTAGATACGAATAAATTAATTAACCAATCTTGGTTGTCAACTAAAGACGAGAGTAAGCGGTCATGCCGCTGTGTCATAGTAGTCATAACCTCGTAACAATCTATTGATGAGGCACCGTAGCCGTTCATTTATTTTATCGCCATTAAGCTTTGTTCAACTGTGGATAAGACAAACAGAGTGGTAAACGCGCTTAAAAGCATATATTCGTGTTTATTACGCTAGGGCGTTTATAACATACCTACTGTTTCGCATGTAAATCACATTAAACTGCATTACTTCGTATTCATGGTTACCCGTTGACTGAATAAATCAACAAACGTTTGACGTCACACAGTACGTACACTTCACGTTGAATAAATATTTAAAGTGCAGTTCACTCAGACTACGCTTTACTAATTTATTAATTGCTAGATATACCTATAGTAAGTAGTATTAAAAATAACGCTTAGCATACATTTTATCTACGTAGTACATTACGCTATACCGCGCTATAAAGCATTCACCCCCGTATTCAAAAACAACACTTAGAGATATCTCAGTGCTCGCGAACGCAACTTGTCATTCAAACCAATACATTACTTGTGTCAAATTCATCGCCATGCGTTTGTCAAACTCTTCACAAATACGTCTGCCATTACGTATGCATTTATCCAGTCCCTACGTAGGTTGTCTGGAAGAGATTGCTCGATGCGATAAGACCGGCGATTGCTTTACCATTATGTTATTGTTTTTTTATAATGAAGCTATTGTAAATTTTGTATTTTGTGTTTTGGTAATCAATAAAGAGTTTTGTATTGTATTGTATTGTCTGTCTGTTTGCTTCAAACACGTAGACATTGAGACCTTATTTTGTCATCATAGTCTGCCATATATCTACTTAATATAGTTTTTCAGTGCTCAGTCTTGTTCAATACAAACTGATGGCTGACTATGCGCTGAAGATAAGGTTTATTATTATTCATATTATTATAGCAGTAACATCTCGTCTGTCGTCGCAATACATAAACTAAGAAAATACTACTCGTATTATGAAAAGCTCGGTAGACTAATTCTATCATCGATATTGTGTTTGCCGATGTTTCACCCATCACAATGTAGATACTACCGCGATACAGTGACCGCAACAGTGTAAGAACATACAAAAAAAGGTTTTATAAAACAACGCTCAGTAAATTGTTTATTCAGTCACAAAAAGCGTATTGCGCCATGCTCGGACCGACAATAATTCCCGAGGTGGAATTAATTAATTTATTTTGGTTCACCAACAATTGCTATATCAAAATGTTCTTTAACAGTCTTTAGGAATTATTGTGCCCATTCTAATGAACGTTTTTGTGTCTGATATATAAAATAAATAAAATATTTTTATTTCAGGCAACAGTTACTCATTGTTTTACAGAATAAGTGAAAGAATCTACATAAAAATAAAACCCTATTTCCCTTGGTGATGCCAAACTTGAGTACGGGGGTGGACTGATTTGGTTAATTATTATTATTTTGTTGTATTTATAAATCAGGACATGGTTTTTATGTAAGAAAAGTTTTAAATACATGAAAATATGCTTTAGCGCGGGGAAGCTGCGGGGTACAGTAAGTTCTTAATAGAAATTAAATTACTTACATATGGCAGGCGTATTGGTCAAAATATCGCAGTGATTTGACGACTCAAGTAGCTTCAACTAATATTCTGCTTTTGCAGAACATTTCAGAAGACCATTATAGAATAACATTTTAGTAGTTACTACATTCTAGAACATTCAAAGTATGAAACGTTATGATGAGCGAAGACTTCTAAGTCAAATAATTACGTATAGCTTCAGCAGCCTTTGATACATTTTATAGACATTTTTCCGGAGCAAAGTGAGTTAAGCCTGATTTTCGCCAAACTGGAATGACCTAGAACCGAGATTGGAAAACAAATCAATCTGCGACTGGGTCTGAGATGCTTTACGGATTTAAGAACGCCATCTGTATTCAAGAGATTTGTGTCCCGGCTGGAACGAAGGTTTTATTTAGAGGATATGTTCAATTTATCTTTTGGTTCAATGTCAACATGACATATAGACATATAATTTGACGTACATGTAATATATCCTCATAGATACAAATTAATTTAAATTAATCTAAATCAACCAGTAATCGGATAACCTAGTATTGTATACGTTTAAATTAATTTCTTATTATGTAAATATTTATATAAAACCAATAGATGTGATTTTAGTGCAAGTTTTTGCTCCATTTACTCATATTTGTGCATTATTTTGTCTTTGATTATATACTTGATAATCAAAGACTTTTGTATAGAAACCGTACCATCTTAAAAGGCAAATTAGCCTATAAAATAACAAAATCGCAAGTTTGTTTTAATGACGCATAGTATTCTAGCAATAAAAGTGTTTTACATGTCATAGTATCGGTTTTAAGTAGACATTATTACTTACATTTAAACGAGCCTCTAGCTTGTTTTGTTACTGTAGATCACGTTCAATATACAATTTTATTTAAAAAAAAGCTTACGGGCTACGTGTAGGATAAGCTTTACGGGCGCTAGACATAATACTCATATATTTATCTCTTTACATTCAATGAAAGCTGTCAGAATTTGTTTAGCAATAGACATCTTTTCTACACGTAATAGAATAGATTTTTACGAGACGTCGAGGGTAATGTGGCTGGGATCACCTCACTTTCCTCATAACAATTCTTTTTCACAAAAAGGAAAACATAATCATAACCATCAAATAAATCACTATGTTATCGGTTATTATGATGTAGGTATTTTATTAATATCGCCTCTCATGTAAACAATGGGGAGCATTCCGTCGAGCTTAGGAAACTACACGTTATAAGGAGTTATCCTTTTATTATTATCTCTGATAATAGAAACATCTCCGTATCTGAATTCTGAATTAAGCAGCTGAAACAATTTTCAAAGTTGATTTGATTTGATTCAAAGTCATATTATGAATCTGTGTAAATATGAAATTGTAATTGATAACATGTAAATTGATATGTGTAAATAAGTACTGAAATAGATCTTTTCAAACGTACCATTGAGATGAAACTTCTTAATGTTATCTTCATGGCTGATTTTACATAAACCATTTATACAAAATAACAGCCCAGGAACATATAAGATGAGAGTTTTTTTCTAAAAAATATTTGAGTCGAGTGTTGAAAAACCTCCAGAGTGTACTTGGTATGTACTATACATTATTCTGTGACTTGGTCAGATATATGAAAATGTTATTTCAAACAAATTTGACAAATGATGAAAAAAGAAAACCAATTTATAGTATTTTAAGAGCACAAATACTTCCATCTTTCGACATGCCAGTTTCATCACGATGTTTTCTCGTTGTAAGAGCGTTATTACACATAAAAACGGTTTAATAAAAAAACTTTTCTGTAGGTAATTATCCCAAAGGCCCCGACAAAGTTTACGCCGTAAACGCTGCATGTGAGGGGTTTTGAATAAAAATGAGACCCAACGCCCGCTTTTTATTTTCTTTCTTTTCCTAGGGAAAGAACTTTATTCAATAAATGGGATAAATGTTTGGCGAGCGCCTGGAATGCGCTAGAATGAAACGTTAAGCTTGCGAGTTAGGGTCTCACATTAGTCGGTTTGTTTTATTTCTTGGGTTTTCTTCGTTGAAAGAATGCGTTTTGTATCGGATATCGTAAAGTTTGCTCTCTCTCGGCGGAAATGTTTATTTTTGATACGCATTTCATTACTCTACTGAAAATTACCTACCAAGAATGATATATTTATGTTTTTTGTGATTGTTAAATTTTTTCATTATTTTACATATTCTCCAGTAACAGTAACTACGGTCGGTGGTAAATGTTTAAGACTTTTTTTTTGCATCGGTCATCCGTCATCACTCATCCAAAATGTATCCATATATCCATAACAGTAAAATAAAACAAAAAAATAACCATGCTCCGATTTCCATGTAATATAGCTAAAAAATCTAAATTATGTTATTGTACACAAATCTTACAGATACCAAAGTGTAACAAATATAATTTCACGCGTAATAAAATACTCTTCCGACAAGTGGCTCAATCAATTCACCGCCCGAAAGTTTACAGCCTAACTTTCTCTTTCCGAGATATAAATAAAAAATATCACTGAATCTAGGTTTCCTGATGATATTTCATTTGGCAGTGAACAATAGAGACACATCATAAATCATGTGGATTTATACGGCTCACGAGTACATTGTGCTATTTCTAGTTATATGCTGAAAGGCCTTTCGGGTTAGAGTTGTTTAACTCTGTCTTACTTATGTAAATCATAAGCAGTATATTTCAGTCTGATATGATACAGAGTCTGATTTTTGGGTCTTCTTTTTAGAGCTCCGAACCCAAAGGGTAAAGCGGAACCCTATTAATATGACTCAGCTATCCACCCGTCTGTCTGTCTGTGTGTCTGTCTGTGCGTCCGTCTGTCACCAGGCTGTATCTCAAGAACCGTGATAATTAGAAAGTTGAAAATTTTTCAGATGATGTATTCTGTTGTATCTGTATATCTATTGCCGCTATAACAACAAATACTAAAAACAGAATAAAATTATAAATAAAAGGGGGTCCCCATTCCAGAAACTAGTTTTTTTAGGCGTTTCCTACAGTAACAAATAATAAAAACTAAAATCAATTAAAAATTAAAGGGGCCTAAAATAAACTTATTTTTTCCGGAAAATTATGTTCAATCGGTACCCTACGTGTGCGAGTCCGACTCGCACTTGGCAAGTTTATTTATGTTTTATATAGGGCTAGCCTGTGACCACTATCTCACCTGTTGGTAAGTGATGATGCGGTCGAGGAATGTAGCACGCTAGGCCTAAAATGGCAACTGGCTCTCAAGGATAGCTGCGGAAAACATTCGATTTTTTGGCGACAGATTTTCTTACTTGAGGGTGGTCTAGCTGGCTAGGCGGACACTAGATAGTGTTTTACCATTATGTGGAGGTTAGGGGTTTCTTAACGATGTTTTATAAATATCTTATCGTGTTTTATGAAGCCATATTATGCCATTCGAACCTTTAAAGATGCTAGTACACTGCTTACAAGCAAGTATAGTAGAACAATATTAATATTACGTAATAAAAATCAATGCCACTTTTCATTGTAATTTTATAACTCAAGAACGGGCTCACCTATCCAAACCAAATGTTTAGGCTTTGTTCGGACTATTTAGTAGATGGTTTATGTGAAGTTTGTACAAAATCGGTTGAGCGATTCTTTATTTACCACATTTCACGAGGACTCAACGCGGGCAAAGCCGCGGGGCGCAGCTAGTTAAATATATCATTTGGTTTAATGGCGAATTACTTGATTTCAGATACCTCATTAAAAAAAGCTAATCATTTATACTCTTGTCAAACGAAGATTTGATAATATTCTAATCAGTCCAGAAGCATTATTTTCTATTGAATAATATTATCGATGCTCAAACTTTTGCTCAACACATCAAAATCGAAAAGCAATAATTTTGCACAATACACAATACAACAAACATTTCTTTTTTTGTTGCTGACATTTTTACGACAAGGAAAACACTCAGGTTCATCTTTCCGTTCCATCGAGTTATCTTTGAGAATGTTTACAGCCTTCAGTGTAACAACTGATGATAGGTAACGAATCGAAAGCTGCAATAAAGTAGCTTACCACCATCAAGGATAACATCTGCCACCATAACCTTACGGTGTGCCTGTAGCACATAGCCCTTGAGAATCATAAAATTCTAGGCCTAGCGTATTCACCATCTTCGACCACATCATCGCTTAACACCAGGCGAGATAGTGGTCAATCCTCTAAGATATAAAATATATGTGATATAAAAAAATATGTTTTGTTGATGTAACTTGAGCAAAAAAAGAACATTTTTATATCAGAAACAATCCCAGTCAATTATTTTCACTGTCTCTGACACTGATTCCTCTTTACTGTCCCACTTTATGAGGTAAAAGTCAAATTTAATTATGTCAGAAGAATACAAAACGGTCAGCCTTGTCCCATCAGTCTACTATATATAGGTTTTGTATTCTGTTTGCATATCATTGTTGGAGATTTATTACTTATTTTTAACCGAATTCAAAAAGAAGGATGTTCTTATTTCATCTGTATGTACGTATGTTTTTTACAAGCTATATGTAAGCTATATGTACCTATGTTTTTTATTTAACTTGCAATGTATGTATGTATGTATATATGTATGTATGTAAATGTTAATGTTATGTTCGGGTGGAATCTTGGAAGCTAAATTAGACCCACTTCCCAACGTCCGATTGGACTCAAATTTGGTGTACTTATGTATCTTCGATGACAATACAATGATATGGTACCATGGAGCTGGTCTGATGATGAAGCTGGAAGGTGGCCACGGCATCTCTGTGATAAATCAACGTAACTCTACCGAGTTTGGGCTCGATTGATTCGTCTTGGAGAGAACTTTACACCTAGATGATATTTAGCGACTGGTGATGAAGCTGGAAGGTGGCCACGGGATCTCTGTGATAAAATAACGTAACTCCAGTGAATTTTGGCTCAAATGATTCGTCTTGAGGAGCACTATACACTTAAATGATAGCCAGGATTTGATGATGAAGCTGTAAGGGGGCCATGGCATTTCTGTTATAAAGCAACATAGCCCCACCGAGTCGATTGATTTTCCGCGAAGAGCACTTTACCCATAATCACATCAAATATCCGTGGAATATTTTAAAACATCATGCCTTCTCTTAAATACTTAGGTAGTAGGTAGGTAGTCGGTATCTATACCTACCTACTAAAAAGTTAAAAATAAATTATAAATAAAAAATATTGTTAAAAACAAGCTTTTATCTGGGACACTGAACTAAAATGTTGAAAATAAATTCTAGTAAGTATTTGGCGTGTAGGTACTTACCTATATTTTTAAAAGCTTGAGGCACTGAAGTATGGTAATTACCTAGCCTGAAAAACGGGTAGTGCTTCAAGCTTTTAAGAATATAAGTAAGTACTTACACGCCAAATACTTACTAGAATTTATTTTTAACATTTTAGTTCATTGTCCCAGATAAAAGTTTGTTTTTAAAAATATTTTTTGTTTATAATTTATTTATATGTGTACTCGTATGTTCACCGATTTCTCTGTCAATAATGTATTTTTAACAAAATACTTATACTTCTAACACATGAGTAAAGAGAAAGGTTTCTTTATTCATGCGCTTCTAAGGTGTTTCAATTGTTAATTCATTTAGATCTAAATAGTTTCTCCAGAGATACGGAGATTAACATCTCAAACTTCCTAGTTACTAAAAATTACTAGTGCGGCATTTTGAAATAGTTTTTTTTTATGTTTTTTTAAACGATCTTAAATTATAATTTGTGTATAAAATTAACAGGAGTGAGCATTATCACCCACGAAAGGGTCATTAATACTTACTTACTCGTGTCCGTGCACGTGATCCCTGCACGGAGCTAAGGGTCCCCGCACACGGGCCACGGGCCACAACCACAAAACGCCGCCAAATGTATGAAAACTATAGGATATATGCCGGTGGCGGCTTGTGGCTGGTGGCCCGTGTGCGCCGACCCTAAGTGCGGGGTAGGCTTTGGATGTGGGTTGGAGCGCTCACCGAAAAAAATGTCGCAAAAACCTTGCGCAGTAGTTGGGATACGCATTTTAGAAATGAAAAGCGTCATAAGTACCTACATAAAAATATTCAACATTAAATTAATTAAACATTTTAATTGTTGTCCAATTTACGTTGACATTATGGATAAGAATAATTGTGCTAGGCATATTGGACTAAATCTAATTCAGAGCCTCGTCTGACTGCCGCCTTCCACATCCAAATACGCACAATATTAATTAAAACCAAATTGTAATTTAATATTAAGTAAGATTTATCAAGTAAGGTACAGTGCGTGTCAATCTAAAGTAAAAAAATTGCACGCTCTAAAATTCCATCAAATCTTTACACCCGGAAGCTATCTCCTAGAAAATTACACAATTACCTCGTCGGTTTAATCACCTAGAAGCGAAATTGGAATCGTTCTCGCGAACGATTGCAATCCAACTGGGTAAATTGTCTACCTTTTAATAAAATCGTTTAGGGAGTTTGACTGCCCCAATAACTTTAATCCTTTACCCTGGACATTACATGGTAATTTTGTTTACGGCCACCATAAAAGCATGCGTTTTTATCGCATGTACATACACATACCTACGTGCTGCGTATTTACGAGCAGATGTACCGACGATGTCGTAAACTTACTACAATGTAGGAACGTTAATGAAAGTGATATGGAGATAAAATGCTGCGTAAAATTGAATTATCTCTATTAGCTATAAATGAAATATTTAAAGCATCTAAATTGTTTTTAGCCGACTTCACAAAAAAGGAGGCGTTTCTCAATTCGACTGGGTTTTTTTTAGTTTTTTTTATTATTGCTACCTCATAACTCCGTCAAATCTAGACCGATTTGATTTTATTTTATTTGAGAGATTATGCCTCCAGTTTATTCTCATTTAAATTTTATCGAAATCTGATAATCATCTCCGGAGATATGGAGATAAACAATATAAACACATTTGATACCTCGATGTCATGATTATGGCTAGTGGATATTTTCACTATCGCGGCATGTGAAGTAGGTTTTTTCGTTTCGTACGATTATAAATTATATAGAATTATGCTATAATTTCATGAAATCTTTTCACGAATCGTCTCCATATATAATTATAGATTGTTAATAAATCAGCTTCTTATAACACGCTTATTATGTTGTAAAATGTTCATATCAGTTGTTATAAATATAAAATGACAGGGGCACAAGGTTTATAATAACAGAATAGTCCGAAAGGCTAATAAGTGGTAGAAAAAACGCGGAGAAAGATAATTCAATCAATTCCCAACAAGATCGTCTGCACCAAAAATTAACTGTCGTCCAGAACGCCTCCTTGTCCTTTGTTGCGTAGGCGCATGCACGACGGGTAGCTACGAAAATGGAAAGATGGGATAGGTATTAATAATATGTAGTGCGCGGGAAACGGACTGATGGCGCGTAGTAATAATAATTTAAGGTCGTTTAAAAAACTAAAAGAACCGACTTCAAACGTCGCGCTAGTGAAAGTAGCCAATAGACGCAGTAACTATAATATAATCTGTGCCAGTAGTAAGTAGTAAATCCGTCGAGATAAGTAAATGCATCGTAATACAAATGATGATATATTAAAAACGGCTCGGGTGATTTCGTTAAAATTACAATAGGGTCCCATAACGATTCCGAGGTGGTAACCTCGGAAACGTTTCCTACCCATTAAAAAAAGAATCATTCAAATCCGTTCACAATTAACGGAGTAATCGCGTAACATAAACAAAAAAAAACTCATACAGACGAATTAAGAACTTCCTCCTTTTTTGTTAAGTTGGTTAAAAAAAACACGTTACAGTATTTACATTTTGCGGTTTAGTTACACATTTTCTCACAAATCTTTATTAAAATCTACTTAAAAGGTAAACTTTAGTCTACATAAATGTTTTTTCCTTGAATAACCTTAGATATTCCCAAGAAACATGAATTTTATTTTCTCAACATTCTAAATGTCCTAATTAGAAACATGAATTTTATTTTCTCAACATTCTAAATGTCCTAATTATTGTAAGCTAAGCTAAGAATTGTTTCAGTCTCTGTCTATAACAAGAAACTGAAACATTTATTTGTATTCGAGTAAGTAGACAGCTAAAGGGTTTGTCTTAACGGTCATGGTACAAGCAAATCGAATTAAGCACTCTAGAATATGTTTTAATTAAAACGTCTCAAAGTCTCTATTTAGCTCAAAAAGAGGTTAACACTTTTTATGCGTTTGTATGTTTGAAGTGTACGTTTGGAAGTGTGTCTGTTTCTATGTGACTAATTTATAGTTAAACGGTTGGACTGATTTTTATTTGTAAGGTGTCGTTAGGTTTCTCTTAGTGCATTTAGTAATAAGGACTGATGTTTGTTACCTCAGAACTCTGCTATATTTTTAATCAATTTTATTTAGATCAGGGGCCTTATTCAGTATGACCAATGAGATAACGCGTTCCTTAACGCGCCACGTTACGTTATTGAAAAATTGTATTCTGTATGCCACACAATAGGTAAATTATACAAAATGCGCGCGTTACACGTCCTCATATGTGACGATATTTTGACAGCTCAAAACGCGCCCATAACCTTACCCTACCGCGTTTTAATTGGCATAGATAATACCATAACGCGGAGATAACGTAACACGGCACGGTAAGACTTTAAAATGGTCATACTGACTAAGGCCCCTGATTAGTAAAACAGGAATATGGAACACACCTCAAGTATAGTGCTGGAAATTACTAGCGCGGCCTTTGAAATCGTTGTTTTTCGTTTTGTAAACGAACTTATCCCAACCAGCAAAAACTACACTTAAAACAATCTCTAGACCACTATTTCATGCTCTTATACCATTCTTATATCGACGTATAAGCCTGGATTTGGGCACCGCTTATAATATCAGTCTTATTGAATGTTGTTTTCACTTAAATTAATCTTACCAAAATTAATTTAAGCGTACATAGGCTTACATTGTTTTAACATTAGATTCCTGTGAGCGTAAGAAAGTTTATTTTGATTTTACATAAGATCAAACAAAATCGTAAAAAAACTGTTGGTATAGTTATATGTTTGTTTGAAAGTTACAACTAACAAAAAAAAAATCGAAAACAGTAATGATAAAGGTATTTAATAATTATATTGTAATAACCATGCCATTATTTACAAGTTTTGTTTTATGCTTTTCGGTAAGTATTAGTATTGGAAAATATTATTTACTGTACTTTGCCCTAGTTTACGCTTCACAACTCGTGCGCCTCATCAATATATAGTTTTTAGCATTCTTGTTTAATTATTTTATTTTTTAATTTGTATTAAAAGCGTCACCATTAGTATTGCATTTATTAGAATCACTATAAGACTATTGTAAGATTATTTGGCAGTAATCAAATTTATTCCAACATGGAGTCATATGGGAATAAATTACAGTTCCTTGAATTGACATAAAACATTATTTTGATTTATGAGTAAACGTTTGGGATGTGAAATGGTATTTTATGACACCGCACTAAAATGCTTTTAGTGACAATAGTCAACATCAAATTTTACTCTCACAACTTTAGTCACAAATTCGATTTAAGATACATTTTCTTAAATTAGACTCGTTTTCTCTATTGTAAGTATGATGATTCAATATCACTCTAATACCGTGCCTATCCACTGCTGTTGATCTTATAATAGTTTAGAATAAGATCAAAATGTTCACGTTTTAAGTACTCTAATAAAATGCTGATATTAGTCTAACATTCTTACAATAGCATTTAGAAAATATGTAATAAAATTATATGAGCTTAGAAAATGTAGATATGAGAGCTAACTATCTCAAGTGTGATAAGTCTTAAAAAATGCTTTTATAGGAGAGTGTGGCTTACAACAGCACTGTAAAATAAACTTATATGCATAATTAAGACAAGGTATTAAGATCAAGCGTATTTGAGCCTGTAACGGCTTGTCAGAGACTAATATAGGAGCGATAGCAATAACGAAAACAGATAAGAGACCACTATACGCTCAGAACTCTTATAAAGTGACAAACGTAAGACGATTTTGCTAGTTGGGATATTATTCACGTTTCTTGTCTCACAGTAGCAAGACATTTCTGTAGTACCTCGAGCGACAAAAACTCTTTATATTTGTTTCAAACAAACCAAATATATAAACTGATCACCAATTTAATACTTTTTTAAACAAATTCTTTCTAATGGATTCATTGCTGACGGGTAACTAAGATTATTAAAATGTTGATAAAATTCAACAATAAAGAAAAACACATCGCTATTTTCAACCGACTTCCAAAAAGAAGGAGGTTCTCAATTCGTTTGTAAGTTTTTTTTTTTTTGTGGGTATGCTACGCAATTACTCCGTCAATTCCGAACCGATTCAAATGTTTCTTTTTGTAATCGGTAGGGTACGTTTCCGAGGTGGTTTCATTGTAATTTCATCGAGATCTGATTAGTACCTCCAGAGATATAATGATAAACGTCTCAAACTTGCTACTGAAATTGACTCGCGAGTCGCGGGGCGTGGAAGTCGGCTGTTTTAGTTTTTAAATTATCTTAAATTATTAATGTTCATCTAATAAGACATCATACGATTCACAATATTAATAATGTTGGGCAAGCTCCTAACCATATAGTAATGGCCCCGGCATGGTGGTAGGACACTGACTAATATCTTCCTGGCCAGATACCAACCACCCTCAAGTTGGAAAATCTCAGTTTTTAAAAAGGGATGTTAAAAAAATCACCATTATAGCTTCGTAATATACTATTAATTATTCTGTGTTATAGCCCCGATTTCAAAGTCGTAATGGGCCCATAACCACAACTTTTGTCATTAAATTATCACAAAATACTTAAACGCGCTATCAACACCTTTATTGGGGTATTTCGTCCATTTTGGTGATCCCAGTCGCGTGATGAGCGGGTTTAATGACTGAATTATATCAATTTTTGATAGAAAATTCCACAAGTAAGGTCTGAAAATAGGTTGACTAAGTTCATCTGTTTTGATATTTTAGTTTTTGCTCCGCTTTAAACTTTGGTGTTCAAACATTTTGAAGTACTGTATTTTATTTACATTCACTTAGATGTTTGTATGCTGTATAAAAACCGTATTATTATTGCAAACGAGCTAAAATATATTCATGATTTTGACTATCCAGACCAGACCAGACCAGAAATCCGGGCAAGATATTTAGAGCAAGTGTCACTGGTCACTAATAAAGTTTTAGACAAATATCTGACATGTAAATAGAATATCTGAGTTCCAATTCTAGGCCTAGTGTGCTAACAATTTTTGACCGCATCATCATTTACCGACAGGCAAGATAGTGGTCAAACGCTAGCCTATAAGATATAAAAAAATATAATTAAAAAAAGCCCTTTAAAAGTTATCTGACAAGTTCATAATTGACTAAATTATTGGAGATTTTGTCCAGCACCGATGAAACTGTTTTAATAAGGCCGTATATTCATTAAAACGACGCTCAAGCGCGGATTCGCTGCCTCCCAGCACAGAATGAAGCCATTTGATTGAAGACCGCACCTAATTAACCAATCAAATAGTTTCATTCCTAGCTAAAGGTACGGAGACACAGCGGCGTCCTGCGATCTGCGGGCGCGATCTCAGTACATTTCAATTGTTTTCTGATCGCGTTTGGTGTGAACCCGTTGATACAAATACTACTGCGCCATCTGATCGCCGCCTAGATCACGCACGCAGGACGCCGCGGTGTGTCCGTACCTTAAGAGCGAGTAAGCTGGCGTCCGAGCATTTTTTTATATCATATAGGCTAGCGTTTGACCACTATCTCACCAGTTAGTAAGAGAAGATGCGGTCGAAAATGGTAGCATGCTAAGCCTAGAAAGGGAACTGGCTCTCAAGGATAGCTGCCGATACACATTAGATATTTGGCAACAGATTTTCTAACTTGAGGGTGGTTGCTGCCCAGGCGGACACTAGACAATGTCCATGCGGGGGTTGGGGGTTTCTTAACGATGTTTTCCCTTCACCGAAGGGCCACTTTAAATAGCGCACATACATTTTTCGATGGAAAATCCATTGGTGCACGGTGGGGATTGAACTCGGTACCTTTGGCGTCAAAGCCGACCATTCTCCTACGACACCACCGAGCTCTCAGCCGACCAATCTCCCACATCACCACCGAGCCTTCAAAGCATCGTTCAACATACAAGCCAAAGTATTTATTTTTGGTGATTCTGTGTGAAATAATTTTTACTATTCTGGTTATATATTTTTTTCTCTACAAAAATGTACGTGAAAAATGTATCAGTAAATAAAGCAGAATTTTCTTTGCAGTGACGAGCTTGGCTTTTGAGACGTGATGGCCGCTCGGTCGGCTTTATGGCTGAGTCTGCTGCATGCTTTCCTCTTTGTTCTTGGTAAGTTACTATTTTATCTAGCTTCTTAGAACAATTCCTAAACCAAGGATGTTTCATTTGTTGCGTGTTTCTATGTTTGTGACTTGTCCAATAACTGCACCTTTTGATTGACCTGACCAATTGATTTATGTGAATTTCGCGCTATTATTTATTTATATTATTTTAAATATAGTTTTTAGTTGGAACTCACACTCGCCTATTCAATAATAAATAAATTAAAAGTAAACATATTTTTAAAGACGTTTTCGTTTGTACTAATAATAACTGTATATACCTAGAAGCCCAAATTCGACTGTCCTACCAATTGCCATAGCGGCGGAGTTCCAGTCCCTACAGCCCGGCTCCATCATTAGTTCAGCTCGATGTTGTTAATGTTGCATTGTCACCGAACTTACCAAAAGCCAAATATCAGCTTAATCGGATACGAGCAATTGGTTGAAAAATGGCTTGCTAATTTTGTCGGCCAACCTAAGGTACGGCCACACCGCAGCGTCCTGCGTGCGCGATCTTGGCGGCGTACAGATAGCGCAGTAGTATTTGTACCAACTGGTTCACACAAAACACAATCTACGGCGATCAGAAAACGATTGAAAATTAGATCGCGAACGCGCACGCGGACGCAGGATGCCGCGGTGTGGTAGTACACATACACACTTTGCAAGTGAAATAAAATCTTTTTATTAAATAACATTATTGATGTCCATTTCTCTTCCACTACCCAAAAGAATTATCAAGCTACAGCTGAGTAAAATTTTTTATGGATGTGAAAAAGAAATGGACATGAATATATAATTTTTAGGGTTAAAGCTCATTAAACTATGAGTTTCTTTATAAAATAAATTTTGAGTTCTCTAATAAGTCACTTATTATATTTGTTTAATTACCATTTTCATTCGTACAAAAATTCTACCATTTCTACCATAATCAAACATCCTCCGTAAATGGATGTGAAATGTCAATGGCGGTAAGGCCATAAGGCTTTAGCCGGTCCCCAGGGGCGAAAAAAAAATCAATGCTCTATAGTTTGTGATTTTAAAATCGGAAAATCCCGAAGATTGCCGAAGTTAGTATCCGACAGATTTCGATTGAAGTTGAGATTCGCATTTTGCTGCTCCCTCGGAAAATAATTCGATCCGTGAAAATCGGGAGCTTTCGAATTCGACTGTATCCGATTGAAATGTGAATCAGGGCACAGATATTTAATAATATTAATTACTACAATTGCTATTACTGTTATATAATACTATTCAACCTTTGTGTTAACGTTTACTTAGTTGGTGTTAGAAGTTCGTTAGAAATTCGTTAGATGGCGTTCGGAACCCTCCGTGTGTGGGACAAAAGTCTGACTCGCACTTGCCAGTTGTTTTACTTTTCAATTCTAAGAGCATCAATACATTAATGCTGTCATCCTTGCAAAGTAAAAAATAATTCTATAACAGAAAAACAAACGACATTTTCAACACCGCACAAATTCAGGTAGTAACAAATAAAACAGCCCTGTAACACTCCACAGCAAGCTAAATTGCCCCCATTATTTCCTTTATTTGTCAAACACTTTATCCTTATATTCTCCAGTGCTCATCCCAAAATTGACCGGCGAGCTCCAATATTGACCTACTTGTTTTCTGACCCACACAAAAAAAAATCAATGGGATCTCTCCACTGAAGTGTGAAGATTCGCGCCTTACATTGAGCTCATTGTGTTTTATTCTTTTGTTTAAAGTTGAGAAAAACCGATCGCTGACTCTTAGAAGCTTCGGGATAAAGCACGCTTGCCTAGCTCTGAATATACGTTGGTTTAATCTTACAAGAATATTCAAGAAATGTAGAGCTGAGAACCAAAGCCATTCAGCTACACATTTTGATTCCAAACTAACCTTTTTACAATGTGAAATCCAGATTTCACGACTAAAGCCACTATTTTAAGGTAAATATTAATTCTACAAGAAATACTTACATTCATAATAATCATATACTCGGGTGTACCGCCAAGGAACTAAACTTCATGCCTACATATAATTTTTATCATAATCTTCTACTTATTTTTACGTCACACTATTGTGCCTTGTTATCTATGAAACCTAGTTACTTATTTCACTTACAGCAAAAGCAAGTAGAGCCACATTTTAATACTCTCCTGTATTGATTATAACTCTACCTTGTCATTAATTATAGGTGGTAGGAGTATTATTATCAATGTTCCACCTGCCTTGCTACAAAAAAGTAACTTATCACCATCAAGGAGAAAATCTGCCATTACCTTACGATGTTCCGGCAGGACACAACCCTTAAAAGTTAGACCATTTGAGGCCTAGCGTGTTCACCATCTTCGACCACATCATCACTTACCTCCAGGCAAGATAGTGGTCAAACGCTAGCCTAAAAATGTTAAACAAATTTAGTTCTACGAGTATTATAATTATGATATTATTTTCTATACATGGGAATGATAGGATTGTTTGGTACAAAAATTAATTATAGCTAAATATCTATAGGTCTTGTTTTATACTCCGTTGCTATAATTTTATGAGATAATTTAAAATAAATTATTACGTTATGTAAAAAGCTTGCACCTTTTAAGGATCGTTTTCCATAGCAGCGCTAAATATGCGAATATAGAAGTGCAAAATGCAATTTTAGTAATAACAACAGAAAATGCACAGTAACGGACTCAGTCTCAGAACCATTAGAACTTTCATATTAAACTGAACACTTAATGTCAATAGCTCACGCATATGCTTTTAAACTTTAGATTGCACTCCCAAATCGAAACTCATTTTGACCAACACCATCACGACATATTTATTAATGGTAACAGTTTGAAACTTTAAATTAGTTCCACAGAGTAACAAAATGGCAACTTTTGTCCTCATTACGGAGCTATTTATAAACATAGTTGAGCAGTTTAGGGACATTTTAGCCGAAATCTGGCAGTTCCATTCGGAGGTAGCTTTATTCAATTTCCTTTTGTGCATAAAATATGCTGGTTTAATGATGTTTGGGGGTGTTACCAGGTTCGGCTTTACTCAGGCTGATTCAGGAATATTCGGGGCCCATTTAATTGGTTCGTCATAATTAATTCCATTGAATTACTTCGGCTCGTGTTCCCAAATTGATTGATGCGCTGGGTCCTAAGTTATCTTATTGATAGAACTAACTTATTGGGTATGTGCATAACTAAAAGTGCCTATATGGATACGAATGTTCGATTGATTAATTATAGAACTAATAGCTGATACCCGCAACTTCGTACACGTACACCAAGCATTTTATCACTGTAAAGCTCTCTCAACGTAAGACTCATAAATTGAGATAGTTTAAAAACTAAAACAACCGACTTCCATGCCGCGCGCGTCAATTTCAGTAGCAAGTTTGAGACGTTTATCGTCATATCTCTGGAGATACTTAACATATCTCTATGAAATTACAATGGAACCACCTTGGAAACGTGCTTTACCAATTAAAAAAAACATTCAAATCGGTTCACTATTGACGGAGTAATCGCGTAACGTACACACAAAAAAAAAACATACAGACGAATTGACTCCTTTTTAGGGTTCCGTAGCCGAATGGCAAAAAACGGAACCCTTATAGATTCGCCATGTCTGTCTGTCTGTCTGTCTGTCTGTCTGTCTGTCCGTCCGTATGTCACAGCCATTTTATTTCGAAACTATTAAGACTACAGAATTGAAACTTGGTAGGTAGATGTATTCTGTGAACTGCTTTCCAATTTTTATACAAAAATTAAAAATATAAAAGTTTAAGGGGGGGCATCCCATACATGGACTGGAACAAAAAAAATTTTTTTCGTCAAACCCATACGTGTGGGGTATGTATGGATAGTTCTTTAATAATGACATTGAGGTTCCTAAAATCATTTTTTCTCAAAGTCAATCATTTCAAAGATAGGCGCGTCTAAAGTGGAAAAATGTGTGTCCCCCCCCTCTAACTTCTAAAGTAAGGGAGTGAAAAATCTAGAAAAAATATATTCTGTAGATCTCAATAAAAACTTTCAACGAAAATTGGTTTGAACGAGATACAGTCAGCAGTTGTTGAGATATAGCGACCGCCAGTATAACTTTGTTTTTCATACAAACATGATGAACGATGAAAAACTAAGTTATTTTTGTAGTTGCGAAAAATCAAAGTTATAGAATACTCTACTGTGTTACGGAACCCTACGAGTGTGAGTCCGACTTGCACTTGGCCAGTTTTTTGTGTAAGTCGGTAGAAATTTAACTTCAATGATTATCATGATATTATTTTCACAATAGTAGCCTAAATTTTATATCTATATATATATATATTTTATGCTATAAAGTATCTCCTTGTTAAATGTCAATAAGATCGGATTGTCCGTTTGGGCGTGATAGGTAACAATACAGACAGAGTGACTATGTTCAAAAGTTCTTATAATTTTAGTCTGGATTACCTAAAATATTATAAAGTTAAGTTTAATAATTTCGGTTTAGATTACAGTAAACGCAGTATGTTTACCTAAGGCAAACGCTCCAACTAGGCAAACACAACTTCGAGAAGGAAAACCAGAGAAGAATTCAGCTTGGCTGGGCAGCATTTGGGAAACTCCGTCGAGTCTTCTCGTCGCCTATACCACAGTGCCTAAAGACAAAAGTCTTTAATCAGTGCGTCCTACCTGTCATGACATACGGAGCCGAGACGTGGACACTCACGGTTCGACTAGTCCACCAGTTCAAAGTCGCTCAGCGAGCTATGGAGAGAGCTATGCTCGGTGTTTCTCTGCGGGATCGAATCCAGAACGAAGTAATTCGCCGGAGAACTAAAGTGATCGACATAGCTCAGCGGATTAGCAAACTGAAGTTGCAGTGGGCTGGTCATATCTGCCGTAGGACCGATAACCGTTGGGGCAGACTGGTTTTAGAGGGGAGACCGTGAATCGGCAAACGTAGAGTAGGACGCCCTGTGACTAGGTGGAGCGACGACATTCGCAAAGCGGTGGGCAGTGACTGGAAGCAAGAAGCCGAAGACCGAGCTCAGTGGCGTGTCTTGGGGGAGGCCTACGTCCAGCAGTGGACTGATACCGGCTGATAATGATGATTATGAAATTAAAACAATATTTCTATAACAGATAGATATTCTAAAATAGACAAAATCAATTGTCAAATACACAAAGTTTGTACATATTTTTTTCCGTTTGTAAGACTTACGGGACTATTGTGAAGACACGAAAAATAAATCTTACCCCAAATAGCAAGCTCACTCTAAATGTAAAGATATTTTGAACTCGAGATACCATGAAGCAATCTTAAGGAGTGAGCAATATTCTTGGTTCTCCTAAAGCCTCTTTTCTGAGCCCTTGAAGCAAGAGCATGCGAGCTTTTCTGTCATCCTCTAACTTTAGTATTCGGAACCAGCCGACCGTGTCGACGAAAATACATCTCTATTCTATAAAGCTGGAAGAAATGGAAATTGTTTTCGTACATTAAGTAAACAGAGTTTCAGTTAAAAATTAGCTAATATTTTCTTGCTATACTGGTACAATATAGTACATATTGGTTGAGAGAGTTGAGAGAGTCGCCTGCAAAAAAAAAGCACGACGCTCGGCTAATGATATTAAACTGATGATATCTATCTACATATTTCAGATACAGGAGTATGCAAAATTATGTAATTACTTAAAGATTTTAAGTCTCCCAATGCCCTATGATTTCACTGGATACTACCATTCAAACCGTAAAATATTTCTATTTCACGGCCAAATAACTAACAAAATGTACCGCCCAGGTGGACTAGCAGAAGTCCTATTACTACATATATCATCCACTCAACCTGGTTTGACTTGTAGATAGTTACCATTCTAGACCTAGTGCGTGCTACCATTCTTGACCGCATCGTATCGAATCACTTACCAACAGGTGAGATATACTTACAGACTCGAAAAGGTAACAATGATCTGCCCATTACTCCAAATTGCTACTAATTATTATACATACTGATTACATTGTCTGAGTCTTTATACTTTATTGAATAATGTACTAAAGTTATCAAGTCCAAAAAAAATTACAATACCAGAATTTTCTCGATCTAGTTTTCGAACAAGTACGTTGCTTTTCCGCAGGAGACAGGTCACGCGGTGAGATCGCGATGATAACTGAAATTTAAATGTTGTTTTTATCAAATTACGACCTGTATACATATCACAGAAAGACAAAAAAGTAGAGATTAATAATGTAGTAGTTAGGTGTGAAGTAGTAGTAGAGGAGAGTAATTATATTTTTTTTATTACAAACTTTTCAACCTACTTACCAAAAATAAGGAGGTTCTCAATTCGTCTGTTTTTTTTTGTATGTATGTTACGTGATTACTCCGTCAATTGTGAACCGATATGAATGATTATTTTTTTAATCGGTAGGGTTCGCTTTCGAGGTAGTCCCATTGTAATTTCATTGAGATCTGATGAGTACCTCCAGAGACATGACGATAAACGTCTCAAACTTGCTACTGAAATCGATTTGCGGGGCATTGAAGTCGGTTGTTTTAGTTTTTAAACTATCTTAATTATTTATTACAAGCTTTTTAAAGGACGTGACGTATGTAATGACAATTTCTAATGATAATAATACATACTAACCCAAATTCCACTGTCCTAACATTTTTCATTAGAGAGTTTCAGTCCTTACAGCCCGGCTCCATCATCAGGTTAGCTCGATGGTGCCATAATGTTGTACAGTCACCGAACTAACTTAAGTATGCCAAATCTCAACTCACAGATGCAAGTAGTTGAAAAATTGTTTGCTAATTTTACGGACAACTTATATTACATAGACGAACGTTGTTAGTTAAATAAAAGCTTGTAACACATTTTTTTTTTAAGTCATCTTTTATTACATCATCTATGATATTAGAGTAAGGCAAGGTAAAACCATCCAACCCAAACACGATGGGCTTATCTTATATATCTTTAATTTACATTTGTATGCCAATTTTCAGCAAACACCGGAAAGTGGGTAAAATTGCAATCAAAAATTTGCTCGAAAAACAAACAGGGCAAAGTAAAAAAAAATAGCTTCTAAAAATAGACCGTAGTTAGAAGTATTTTAAAAACTGTCCAAACATAATCTTTCGCATCACTACTCATCTTGATCGAGTGTTACACTATGCCAGTTATTTTATTCCTCATTTAAGATAAACGATCAAACATTACTTCCGCGGCTGTTGCAAGGTCGCAAGTTTACTGCTCGGCGAGACTTGGGGGAACTTACTGGCTGGAGGACTTGATTATCTTTTTATTGGACATCTGTCCAAAAGTTGGGCCAAATTATCAGATAATTCGGGACCAGCGTACTGGACCAAATAATTTAACATAGGCATCTGACATACTTGAATGCTTTGTAAATATTGATTGATAAGTGTTGTTGCAGATTTTTATAGGAAGGTAACTTAATGGAAAAAGCCGATAGAAAAGAATCGAAGCGCGTAGTCAAGGTCCACGCCGTATATTTCCGGTAAAAACGTCGTAAAATCATAACTTCATTTCCTTTTCGATGCTGCCGTAGCTCTGACATTAGCTCGGCACTGGATTTTTAAGTATATTATACATTTTTGATGCGAGCTTTCCTGTGATACTTTCGAAACAGCTTTAAATATTGTATACAGACAAATTTTGTTGAAAAATCAAGAAGTACATGTGAACTATACCAACTATCTACATCATTATTATATTCATTCGCTAAAATTCGAGCGGTCCGCTTTTACTCGCATTTTAGAACCATAGAAACTTTTCGAAATCTAACTAAACATTTTCCAAGCGATTAAAAAAGTTATAACTGCTGTAGTGCGCTGGTCACAAAATGTAATAACCTCAACAATATTTAAACTCAGGACCCACTTTTAATATTTTAGTATTGGATTCTTCTCAAAGACCGTTAAGATAAAATCGACCGTCCCTCCACTACTCAATTTAAATATCTATAACTTATTCATAATTAAGAGGATATGTATTTGTATAACGGTAAGCTATGGTATGAAGAGCTCGTTTTAAAGTTTTTCATTCGATTGAATTCAATCAGTTCTTTCATAGCGATTTAAAATGTTAAGTCAATGATTCAACGTGCTTTCACTTACAAATAAAATATTGAACTGATATTAATTGAGTCCATCGTTAGCGATTGCACCGCTAGATCTTTGCACATTTCTCTCAACACGTCTAGTCACCTGACACATCTATGATATTGGAAACAGTTGTGACAAAACCATAACTATTTTCTATCTTCTAATCTTAGTGAAGAATAACTTTTAGGCCAATTTTATAGCCATGTTGATAACTCACTCGTATGAAAATCACAGCTCACAAGCCTGATGATAGCTCACAAATCTGTTATAACGAGTAAAATCTACATAATCCAGCTTAGCGCAGCTACAAACATAACTACAAAATCGGCCTTAGTAACTACAATGATACCGTTAAAATTATGCGTCATCAAAATATATTTGAGCATAAATACCATAAAATATGAAGACACATGCGTAGCAGTGATAGCTTAGAGAAGAAAGACCCTTATTTCATCACAAAATAAATCTTAAACAAAATATACCGTCCTCAGAAGAAAATCCACAGCAGGTATTTAGGAAACGAAACATCTCCACTTCGCACGTCACTTGGGATAAAAAACCGAAGGGCGGAAGCGAACATAAGTAATTTATGAGACAGTGCAAACCCAACTCCTTTTCAGTTCTTGCCTGAGAATACTTTAGCCGGGCCCGCGACAGCTGTGAAAACAATCTGCCAAGGAAGGATGTGTTTTTCGCGTTGTTTATTCATAGCTTGAGCTGCGGATATGCTTGAAACAAGTGTAAATTTGTTATTATATATACCTCATAGTACATTAAAATTAAATCCGCCAGCTTTGGTTGCAATTCTGCCCGCATAGTGTATTTCCCTATATAATTTTCTCTATGTTATTTTATGAATATACATATATATAATATACAACTGGCTTCGATTAATCCTGTCTTATAAAATGTGCCCATTTTATTTATAAGTTTGTTGTAAAGCTTTTAATTAATAACAACGATTCTAGAGGAGTTTAAATTATTCTAATGAAAGCCCAGGAAGTTTCAAATCACCAGCATTTTATGGAATGATTATGTTTTTGTTTTTCTTGAATGGCAAATCCATAGATACTCGTTTTTCTTGAGCAACTTATTTCTCTAACCTTGACTTTCCAAGACGCCTGGGTTCAGATCAGCAAAGGTAAACAATATTGCAGTCGTTTGTCTGTTACCGATGGTTTATTCGCTATCACTCAGCAACGAAAAGAGTATTTGGTGATATGCATCGGATCTGATATATAACTTAGTTATAGTATATTATTAGTTCATCTCACTGAAAGTTTCTCGGAAGATACTGGCGATATATCTTTATTCGATACTTGTATGGCAGCAGCTCTCCATACAAAAATGTCAAAAATGTTTGACCGCCGATTGTAAAGCCTAATGACGTTATTGCTGTCTAAAAAATTAATTATTTTGGTTTAAAATAAGAGTTATTCTAGTCTATTCTGAATTCTAAACCTGAAGTTTTTTTTTCAGCTGACTCCGGCACCGAAGTACCTCTAGACGACACCACTATGGACATCTCGTCTCGACGGTTCAGGTCCGAGTTTCTCCAGGAATGGAACGGTTCTCCAGACGCTCCATACTTCGACCCAAGTACGCCGCGGAACATTACTGGCTTAGTGGGGCATCCAGTCAGGCTACTATGTCGAGTGAAGAATTTGCAGAATAGAACTGTGAGTGATTTAATCAATTAAAACAGTTTCCTAGAGATTTTTTCAATTTTGACAACGGTCATGGTTGTCGCTTGTTATGCTATGTGTTGACGATCAATAAGATCTAATAGGTGTCTATAGATTTACTAGATTTACTCGATTATATACTCGAAATATAAATCAAGACCATGCGCGGACAGAATATATCGATGATCGATAAAATTACACAATAATCGTGTAAAAAATTTACACAATTATTGTGTAAAAGTAAATTTTATAGATACATTTTATAAAGATTATAGTCGAGAAAGATAATTTCTTTGTCGATCGACTCGTGTGTAAGATTTATCGATCATCCAAATATTCTATCCGCGCTGACCATGGTCAAAAATACAATCTTGATTGAGTATCGCTTATACATTTACTCAATTTTGTTTTATGAAACGTTTCAATCTTTATACATTGAGTCAATTTTTGTAACGTATTAAACTTACATAACATTTTATATTATATAAAAAGTATAACAAACCGAATAATCCAATAAACGGAGCGTATTATTATTCTACCTGTAGAATTTTTCCTCAATTGTGATGAAGGTAATAATAGATCGTACTTTTAGCAATAGAATTTGCCGCAATTCGGTATTGTTAATATTCTCCCAAAGCAATTTGCTTCCACTTAAACAAACATTCAACAACGGTACTTACCAACTCAAATTTCCTTTTTCCTTCCTGTGAAAAGTCCATTATATTTTTTAAACTTTGCTGTGAAAGAAGAAATAAACATTAAAGCACTAGGTTTTGCGTCACTAAGTTTATTGGAAAGAATATGGCTATTGATAATATGGAGTCAAGAAATTAAGCTATTTTAAGATTGTTAATCTTAATTTTATGGTAATAAAGAGATTACGTTCATTTGCGTGATTTTCGTGATAACGCGTTTTTGTAAACATTTTCATAAAATTTAACTACTGCAGTGCTGTTATTTAACTTCCCATTTCCATAATAGCAAGCTTAACACAAACGAAATCCAATTAAAAATTAAATCATGTTACGGGAATTTAAATCCCACATTTATCATAATCCATAATTATTATTTTGATGCATCGCAAACTAGCATACTAGTTTTCGTATTCATTGACATTTGAATAATAGCTTCTAGTAAGCTCAACATCCAATTCCAATATGGCGATTAAGGCCTCGCACTTACGGCCTATTTCCGTTTTTTTTTTGTTTTTGTGTGGACACTTAAAATTACAACTCAACATTTTTGCATAGAAGCTGGAACTGTTATGGAACAAGCTAATACATACTCTAATATTGTTTAATGATGTCATCTAATCGATTGCGTTTCATCTCATTTAGTATATGACAAAAACTTCATGCTTATGCAAGAAAGATAGGTATATTTTACTAAAATAGGTACTTTAATATGAGGGTTAATGGTAGAGGAACCAATTTCTCATTATTTTCAATGGCGTTATCAACATTATTCTACTCGAAAATCTTTGGCACGACCATTGAAAGGATAATGTGTTACGAATAAACCATAAAATTGGTATGCTGCATTGAAATTGCCCCATTTATTCTACAAGTCGCCTTACGTTAGAAAACCCAGTTAGGAAGAACACTGGCTACGATAGAGATGAAAAAATATGTTTTAAAATACGTATCGATGAAATTTTTAAATGAGTTTTTTACTCACCGAGCAATTACTTTTCTTATAATATGATTAAAATATATGCTTTTAAATAACTATTTAAAAGCATACATCTATCTCTGAGGAAATATCATTTCAAGAGTCTTAGAAATACTTATCAAGTTATAAATATATTTTTATACACATTTTGATATTAAATTTCTGGCTTCGCCGAAGTTTATAACTTGTTGAAATGTATTTTTGCGTCATCCATTTAAAATACAAACGGTAGTTTAAAGTTTCGAATTGACGAAATGAGGCAATATTTTAAAATTACATAAAATACACAAATTCGAAGCCTAGATCAAATGCTTTAAGCTGAGTCAGCAGCAAACTATCCCATTCAACTGCCATTTTGGTATATTCAGAGTTCTACCGAATACCATAAACATCATCTAAAATGTTCTATTCGATACAATTAAAAGAATATCGATAAATTTCACACTTCTTACTCTTACAAACGATAGATTTACAATGATGTATGTGCCGTTGAACCTAGACTAGCGTATTGGAACGTTTCTAAACTTGACTAAAATCTGAATAGAAATAGGGCATTACTAGAACGTAATACTCAAGTCTGAGCAAGATAGTATTTTAGAATTGCACACCGAAACTACTGTTTATGTAACTAAATCTCTTTAAGTGCGCTTTATATCTTGGGAATGATGAATGCGATATGTCTGTTCAAAGGGTGTTGTAATTTAATTGACATATTTTTGGTTTTGCAGTCTAGACTCAGCAATATATCAAATATTTTTGACAGCTCTTTGAGCTCTCGAGAGCTTATTATTTTCTAAATCTACATTCAAGCCATCGATTTATAATATCGTTTAAAAACTAAAAAAGAACCGACTTCAATGCCGCGCTATTCATTTTCAGCACCAATTTTGAGGTGTTTATCTCAATATCTCTGGAGACACTTATCAGACCTCGATTAAATTACCATGGTACCACACTTGGGATATCTCCTTTCCAACAAAAAAAGAATAATCAAAATCGGTTCATAAACGACGAAGTTATCCGCGAACAAACATAAAACAAAATATATATATATATATATACGGTCGAATTGAGAAACCTCCTTTTTTTGAAGTCGGTTAAAAAAGGTAGAGATGCGGTACTCACTCTTATGCTACGTAAACATAATGGAACTAGAAACGACTAGATGAAAACACTAATTTCTATTGTTAAGCTTGATGTGCATAATGAGCAGAGAAAGGCATTGTTGCTTATTATTTAAATGGATCTGCGATAATTGCACGTGCAATTCGTGCTACACAAACGCCAGTTCGATTATGACTAAGGTGAAATTAGGTTCGCGAACCTAATTCATACGGTCCACATTGAGGAGCGGGGTCCCGTATCTCACTTTTTGAACCCCCGACGTAAAAAGAAGCGGTGCTATAAGTTTGACGTGTGTATCTGTGTATCTATGTATCTGTGTATATCTGTGGCATCGTAACGCTCAAACGGATGAACCGATTTTAATTTCGTTTTTTTTGTTTGATAGGTGTCTTTATCGAAAGTGTTTTTAGCTTGGTTCCGACGAATTGAGAACCACCTCCTTTTTGTGAAGTCGGGAAAAAAAGGAATGAAAGAGATAAAGGAGAAATAAAATAAACTGGCCAAGTGCCAGTAGCCTCGTAGGGTTCCGTACCACACAACAGTATTTTATAAGATCGAGCAAAAAATACCACTATCATTTTTTGCCAGTAAAAAATAATAATTAATAAACATTTTATTTCTTATATAGCCATCTAACGTCTAACAAAGGTGTTAGTTATGTTATGTTATTCATTTTTAGGGTTCCGTACCCAAAGGGTAAAACGGGACCCTATTACTAAGACTCCGCTGTCCGTCTGTCTGTCTGTCTGTCTGTCTGTCTGTCTGTCTGTCCGTCTGTCACCAGGCTGTATCTTATGAACCGTGATAGTTAGATAGTTGAAATTTTCACAGATGATGTATTTCTATTGCCGCTATAACAACAAATACTAAAAACAGAATAAAGTTAAAAATAATAGGAACCCCATACAAGAAACGTGTTTTTTTCGGCATTTCTCGCCACCTATGAACGCTTAGTTAGGTAAACGTCCCATAGATGGCGTTATATTGAAATGTCGATCCCTAACACCTTTGTTAGACGTTAGATAGCGCTATAAGAAATAAAATGTTTATTAATTATTATTTTTTGCTGGCAAAAAATGATAGTGGTATTTTTTGCTCGATCTTATAAAATACTGGTGTGGTACGGAACCCTACTAGTGCGAGTCTGACTTGCACTTGGCCAGTTTATTTTATATTCTATTTGTATGTATGTATGATAATTATTGTAACGTTTGGTACGCTACAAAATTATCATACATACATACGATTATCAACGTTACATACGAATTCCACACCATCACTTTGATAAAACTCAACATTTGACCCAAACTTAAAACTCTTTGTGAAATAGACAAAATCACATGTACAAAACACAAAGTAAAGTTAAATATCAACGAACTACGGGGGCTTTGTACCCATTCTGAGATCACAACGACCGCAAACGACCCAAAATTGGCGATAAATTACAAAACAAATTAATGTGATTCGACCCCAAAGTTCTCGACCATTTTTAATCAACAGGAAGCACTTCTGACAATAAATTCGCTGAATCCTGAAAAGGAAACAAATAAAAGATTAATGCTGAAACAAGAAATCTGCAAACATTTTGTGAATATTGTTCGCTTAGACTCTCCACTGATATTTTTTTTTTTTTGTTAAACTGTGTGTTGGCCGGTGTAATTTAAAAATAGACTATTTTTAGCAATTTTATTTTATTGCAAGCCAACTGGTAAAATACAACTGCACGAAGGTATTTATCTCCAGATCTCTGGAGATCAGATTTAAAAAAATACAAGCAGCTCTCTCTGGGAAGCATACACTCTTAAACAAATATAATTAATCAAACCAGTTAAAAAATACGGTGTTCTTATGTCCTCTATTGAGAAGTCGGTTAATTAACTTTGAAGAGAGATTCAGCAAAAAAGAATAAACAGTTCCAACACGATTTCACGTACTCATAGGTACTAAGCTTGGAAAGTGGTGCGATTTCATCTGCTTTTATTTTGAAATTCTCAGACACAAATGAAATCTTAGTCGATTATGACCCTACCCACTAAATATAAAATTGCCAAACAATATTTTCTCACCAAGCGCAATTCAAACTTCTCCGGCAGAGGCTTTCATTCTTCTTTATTAAAAAAAGTTTATTTTTTATTCTCTCGCCGTAAATCGGCTATGTTTACCAGACGGAGGTGAAATAAAGTATGGATACTAAAGATTTTTATGATTAGCCATGTCGAGAGATCGTTTCGCCTCGAAGTGAGCACTTTACCTTCTATTGATAATGTAGGCAGATAAAATGCCTGAGATCCATTACAGTCTCTTCAACCGAAGCTGTATCAGGCTTTTCCTGTTATATCGATAGACGTGGTGTCTCAAAAAAATATGTTCGCGAGGAATGAGCGAGATTCTTATAGAGCTTCGTTTGAGGGAAATTTATTGTAACAGAGAACATGTGCGGGCACTTTTATATTAACCATTTTTAGTGCCTTTATTACATTAATGTTTTGACATTTTTTTAAAATTAAATGTTATTGATTTTTTTGAGTTTTATAGATAATTTTGATAGGCATTAAACTTATTGTATACAAATGTTTCCAACGCAGTTTTATAAGACTTTGTAACTGGCATACATATTAAAACCCTTATTTAAATCTACTGTTTATTCTTATTTTATTTAAAAAAAAACGTTGATAATTCTCTGTCTGTTTGTTACCCAATAACGCCTAATCGGACGATCCTATCTTACTAAAATTTAACACAGAGCTTTATAGCATGAGGATGAACATAGGCTACTTTACATGAAAATAAAATCATGATTTTTACACATAACTTAAATAAGTCAGATCACACATATGTTGATTGACACAGCTGTTAAAATTGTATTTGAACGAAGTTTCGGTTGCCAACTAGTTGTATATTATGTCTGCATAGTTATAACCATTAGTAATAACCATATTATAAGCTTACTAGCAATGTGGGTTGTACATTAATAGTCAAGAAAAGACTGCCAGAAAATCCGTTTTTTTTGCGAGCAGACTTATGCTTTTGGTCTCTACTCGTCTTTACAGTTTCACCGAAGGTCTTCCCAGATTTACTAGAGGTTGGATATATATCCAATGTGATATGTAGAATATCGTCCATGCTTTATAGTTGATTCAAACATTGTCTATGAAAATTGTTAAACACAATCCAAAATTTCATCGTACCAACGGGACTTGAACCCGCAACCTCCGGAATAACATGTTCCGGTGCTTTGCCAATTAAGCCATGGTGCGAAGTAACGTTACGACGAAATTAGTGGATTGCATTTGTTAACCCAATTATGCATTGGTGGCGCCATCTATGACTACTTATTACGTAAGTTAATCATTCGGAAGAAATCATTACAGTTTTCAAATCCGACAAGAGATGTTGCACTGCGTAAATCAAATATTATGTTTCTTTGAAGTGTTACACACTTAATATTTTTGTAAATTGTTAAACACAATCCAAAATTTAAAAAAAAAAAAATTGGATTGTGTTTAACAATTTACAAAAATATTAATATTGTACATTGACAAAAATATTAATCATAATATTGTCTATGAAATCTCTATAACGTTCTACCCGCCTGTTATTTACGATAATCGGATCATATCCCTGAGAATCTTTTTCATTGGCAGTTAAAGGGACGTCGTGAAACTGTTGGTAAACAACACTAAATATTTTAAAAGTAGCAATAGTAATAAAAGCTACAAGTGCCACTTGGAAGTTTGCAACAGATAAAAGAGTTGGGACAAGCAGAGTGAACGTTTATATGTGATCCGCACTGTCCTGAAAAGGAAGTTTCGTACAAGCATCGTAATAGGCGTCCTAATAGTTGTCTAGAAACTTCTTGAACGTTAGTAGTACTTACATGAAGTTTCTTAAAACCTTACAACAATTATTTTTATGTGTTAAGTTAAACTTCCAATATATTGACCATAATCGAATTTATAATCAAGCTGATTATAAATTCAATGATGGTCAATATATTGGATTTTATTTGATGGCCCGTTGGCGTGAAGGACAGATAGCTTGCTTTGCACTAAGTGATCGCTGGTTCAAACACCAACCGTGCACCAATGAATTTGTATATGTACATTCATGAGTGTTCGTCCACAGATAGAACTAGCATATTTTATCAATTTTCCACCTGACTTGCTACCAAACGTAGCTTACCACCATCAAGGAGAAAATCTGACGCCATAACTTTACGGTATTACGGCAGGGGACACACAGTACTTGAGAGACCATTCAGACTATTCTAGGCCTAGCGTGTTTATTTTCCCCTCCGTTACATAATCGTTTACCACCGGAAGAGTTAGTGGTCAAACGCTACTTTATCAAATACAAAAAATGTCAAGCTCAAAGTTCTTGTAATATAAACTACGGCAGAGTTGTTTCAATACATTAAAATATATCAGGACATATTTCTTCATATCCTATTCGTATCTTAACCATAGGTGACGATACGAGGCCAGAAAAAGTAACGATAGGTAGAGCAAGCAACATATTGCAAGATAAGTCAAACGTAGCGTAGATCGTCCAGCAGCATGGTAAGTCGACGCGATATAGCCATGAAGAGATCAACAATATCATTATTTGGGAGAGCCATATACCCCTCAGTAGGATCAAACAGGCCGCAGTAGATGATAATTAATAATGATACGAAATAATGAATCTCAACTATTTACGAATACCATTATTATAAATTATTAAGCTCATTAACTTTAAGCCAATTATGCGAAATCATCGGGCCAAAAATGCACTTATCATTATAATTAACCAATAATTCGCAGAAAATTTGATCTGATTAAGTGCGGATTTTACCAAACTCGGATATGGTTACTCTAGATAGATAGATAGAAACACTTTATTATTTAACACCTTTAATCACAGAATAAAATATTATAAGTATTACAATTTAAAATAATTTAAATTTAATTAAATTTTAATTTAAAATAAAAAGTTTAACCATACATTTTTTGACGTTTCCAATGATTTACTCTAGAGTAACTTTTATCCGAGTTTGGTAAAATCCGCTCTTAATCGTACAAACACTGGTTAATATATTTTGTGTATTGGGATTTTAAAATTAACAAGCTATGTTTAATTAAAATAATGTTGTTTCTCTTTGCCGTTTTTAATTACGCCTCAGTAAACAATAACATAGAGAGATAGAAGTATGTTTTTCAAAGAAGCTCTTGGCTTCAAAATTCGTAGGCAAGTTATTTTTTGATCTTTTATAAAATGTTGGAAAATTTTAATTAATTGTGAAAATACTCGTTTACGTAAAGTATTTTCTAGTCACGCATGCCATCTGCTGATATAATTTTAATTGAATTACTACGAACAACGTTTAAGTTCCTCAATAATTAAAATAAAATTATGTAGACCTTACTTACCTATCTGTAATAAGATTAAGGGTTTTACCGTGCCTGATAGCTCTATTAGGAACTTATTTGACATAGTTTTGATAAATTTTATATGGCGTCATCTGTAAGATAACTATTTGATACATTATCAGGAACCGGTGAAACTGGATCTAAATATTAAGATTATTAACAACGCAACAATGAAAAAAGTATTTCAAGTTTGAGCTCTTGGAATTTGACAACGAATTGAGACTTTAGGCACTACAATGGCCATCGTAAATAAAAACATACATAAATTACAAAAATATAATTCTTACTTTGAAATTTGCCACAGTCAAGATAAATCAAACCTCTTTATAATTTTGCTGTAGTCGGGTAGCTCTGAACTCATCATTTTCCGTTTCCCACCACCCGTCCAAACTAATATCTCAGGAGATTACAGGAAGTAATAGTATTGACATTACTGACGGCCACTAGACTGCATTTCCATAGTTGACGAGCGAAGCTTAAATAAAAAAAGTAAGTTGAAGAATGCAAATGGTGGAGATGGTAATGAGCTTAGGGAAGCGAGGACTCGAGTTAAACTTGGTGAGGATTGTAAGATTCAATTCGGATTTATGAATAAAGTGGGTAGATTGCGATGGTTTCTATTTGGATTTGTTTATTTGGAAGAAGTTAAGACTGAGATGTAATTGTGAATTTGTAAGCCATTAAAATTTATGCTTTATGTAAATTATTATTTCACTCAGGAAGTTATTAGATACTTACAAGTAGTACCTACTAAAACAAACAAGACAATTCTCAAATTGTAAAGTTTGTTGGTATATGGCCTGGAATCTACAAGTTTTAATGGGGTTACTTACCCTATGACGTACGTATTTACATTTATTTCGTGATGTAGTAATGTCAGTTGTAAGTGAATACTTCTAAGAAATCAAAACAGAAGAAAACTAATTTAATATAGATTCACAATTGGACCCGATATGTGGTGCTGCGATCGGGCAGGATAATGTCTGCTAGATCCGCTTACGTTATTACATAATTATATTTGTATATATTTTACAAACTAGCAGATGCCCGGTTTGTGCTACTACGCTAAAAAAGCAATGTGACTAAATGTGCCTAATGCATTGTTTTTGTGGTCAAAAAACCATCTTCGCCTCAGAGTAACAATAACTAAAGTACTTTAGTAATTGTTACTCTGAGATCTTCGCATTATTTAATTGTCTTTCTAATGAGATCGGTTTGGGACACATCGGTTGAATGGTTTCAAAGTTTATAACAGACATAGGTAGAAACAACTTTGTGTTTATTTAGATTGCGCTACGTTTATTGATGAAACATGGCACGTGTCAAATAGCGATATGTATTTTAGCTCGCCAACAGAAACTTATTTTTAGTTTCTACCATAATTTTGTGCACGTACCTATCGTTACACTGCTGGAAAAAAACAGTCCCATAACAAGGCATTGATAGAAATAGAATATTGACACCACATGTAAGGTGCAAGTTCTGACAGAGTAGCACTGATAAAATTGGGATAACGATAAAATAATCCGGGATAGTGAATTACCTCGTAATGTATAATAATGAATGCATTGCGTCGAGTGCAATAAGAATGCGCCGTCAGCTTTAAAATTAGGGTATGTTCATTGACCGAACACCACAATTTAAAGTACGATCTCTTCACAGGTATCATGGGTCCGTCACCGCGACATCCACCTGCTGACGGTGGGGCGGTACACCTATACGTCAGACCAGCGGTTCGAGGCGCAGCACAAGCCTCGCTCCGAGGAGTGGGCGTTGCGGATCCGCAGCCCGCAGCGCCGCGACTCCGGACAATACGAGTGCCAGATCTCTACCACGCCGCCTATCGGACACCCGGTGCAACTCAACATTGTTGGTAAGACCCATACACTCATTGAGAAGAACAACTTTATAATTATTTCAATACAGATTTCCTCATATAATAGCCATGTTTATGTTGCAATTTAATTTTTTTTAACATGGTACTTTGTCTCGCTTTAACATGTTATTCATTTGTGAAATTAAGGTTTGAAGGATAATGGCAACTTCACTAAACAGTTTCCCTTTCAAACGTTTTGTGGTTTACTGATAAAGTTGTGGTGCCGCTTTAGGTAGAAGTCTCATCACTATACTCGTAGCTTGAGGGTTTATATTAGTGTGTTTGTATTTCACAAAGAGTAATCATTGTAATTTTATAAATTAGTTTTTTAACCCAAAGTACTATTGTAGGTGACTAGTTTAAAACAAATAACAGTTTAACTCTTGTTTACGTAAGTGATTTGCACAGTTTTGTATTTCAGTCAAGACTATCGGAATACAAAATGGGGACAATTTTTTATGAGACACATCTATCTGTCTCAATGAAGATAGCACAATAACTCCTTTGGCAGAGATGGCCTTTGTGTAAGATACTGTTGTTACAGTGACAAAGACGATTGTTATGTAGACAATATTGCCGTACAGATTGAATTATCCGATTGATCTATTTACATATCTTCATAGCACATTGGTTTGCGGTTTGGCTTTGAAAATCACATAACCTAGTTACAGTGTGCTGACGGGTGAGCATACTACAAGTTCTGAAACACTTTTATTTTAGTGTAAAATATATATAAGTATGCAAGAAAGAGTGAGATCAATCCGGTGATGAAGACTTAAAAGAAGAACGTTAAAGGTACGGACACACCGCAGCGTCCTGCGTGCGCGATCGACCCACCGACCGACTGGTTCACACCAAACGCGAACATAAAACAATTGAAAAGTACTGAGATCGCGCACGCAGATCGCAGGACGCCGCGGTGTGGCCGTACCTTAAAAGGTCCCTGGGTGTTAATAAATGAATATGCCTCAAATAGAATAAAAAAAAGCACTACGAATAAATGTCTTTCCCACTGCGCAAGAATACTTTTAGAATACTTTGTTCCTAATCATTAAAACTGAGATTCTGTCGATGGCTCCTAAGTATACTGTGTCAACTAACAAATTTCGACAATTGAACTTTTTCGCTTATTGACAACAATTAAATCATTTCCTATCCTAAGAAAAAAATCATATGTCTATAAATAACTTAAAAAAAGGCGTATACTGTATCAAGCACAGAATTTATTTAATTTGCACATAGGATACTTAGTCAAGTGAACCAATACCAGTATACTCAGGACGCAAATTCGGAATTTTGATGCAAGTTAAAGAAACAGTATACGTCGAAACAACACAAAGTGAAGATGCTATAGAATGTAATTTTTCTTGTGTTATTTTTATTTCAATTTAGAATCATAATTAAATAGAAAGCTGTGATAAATTTCCTGAAACTCATCACAGCTTCGAATCACCTGTCTCGAAAAATTATTAATTTAGAAAACGAGGATTCAATAATACGACGTAAAGTAATACTAGCAGTGCCCGCGACTTCGTCCGCGTGAAATAGTTGCTTGGGTAGCATTAACTAATAAGACACATACGTATCCCAGCTACACCGCACCCTACCACGCCATGCTAATCCTCCCTTCCCCCCTCCCCTCGCTTACCTTCCCCTCCCCCTTCCCCTCACTTCCATCTCCCCTCCCCTTCCCCTAACTTACCCTACCCTCCCTCTCCCCCTTACCCTCACTTCCACAGCCCCTCCCCCTCCTCTCACCCACCACTCTTCCTCCCTCCCCCACAACTCCGCCTCCCCTTCCCTTCCCCTCCCCTCCCCCACCACTCCCCTCCTCTCACCCTCCACTCTCTCTCCCTCCCCCACAACTCCGCCTTCCATTCCCCTCCCCTCCCACACCACTCCCCTCCCCTCCCCTTCCCCCTCACACACTTTTAATGTCATATTTATTTATATCGATTCACAGCCTAAAAAATAAGTTTCAAGCTTCTAGCTTTAATAAACTGGCCAAGTGCAAGTCGGACTCGCACTAGTAGGGTTCCGTATCACACTACAGTATTTTATAAGATCGAGCAAAAAATACCACTATCATTTTTGGCCAGCAAAAAATAATATGTAATTAATAAACATTTTATATCTTGTAACGCCATCTAACGTCTAGCAAAGGTGTTAGGGATCGACATTTCAATATAACGCCATCTATGGGACGTTTACCTAACTAAGCGTTCATAGATGGCGTGAAATGCCGAAAAACACGTTTCTTGTATGGGGACCCTCTATTATTTTTAACTTTATTGTTTTTAGCATTTGTTATAGCGGCAACAGAAATACATCATCTGTGAAAATGTCAACTATCTAACTACCACGGTTCATGAGATACAGCCTGGTGACAGACGGACAGACAGACAGACAGATAGACAGACAGACAGACAGACAGACGGACAGCGGAGTCTTAGTAATAGGGTCCCGTTTTACCCTTTGGGTACGGAACCCTAATAAACTAATTAGTAATTGTACCTACCTACTACCTATAGGTAGGTACTGATTTAGATTAAGTACTTGCGTACACCTACCTAGTTACTTATGATATCTAATGCCTACCTACCAAGTACTTAAGATAATAATTAATAAGAAGAGGGTATTTATTTAACTAGTTGGTACCTATTATATATATTTATGCAAATTGCATTTATTATAGTTACGCAAATAATATCACCTAAATACTACAAAGTTTCTATAATTAAACCAGAAATAACCGAAATTTCAAGCAGCAAATTGCAAACTTATAGGCAGGGTTTCGAAGCGCATCCGGACAGCATGACGACGCTCGCAAGAATACGCGCGCGCGGCGCGGCTATGGCTCGCTGCGTGATGTTACGTTACTCCCCCCGCTACGCGAGCGAGCGAGCGACCGTTGCCTAACAACCGCCTCGCGCCCCACCTACCCCACGCCGCCCGGCGCGCTCGCACCGCGTTTTTGTTGCACGTAATAAATCCAACTAATTATTATTATTTAGGTACTTTTCGAAGGTATAATACCTTTAAACGAGAAAACCTTGTTTATATATGTATATAATCGGGATCTCGGAAACGGCTCCAACAATTTACATGATATTTAGTATGCAGCGGGTTTCGGGGGCAATAAATCGATCTAATTTTTTTAGAAAACGTCTTAAATCCGTGTTTTTAGGCATTAAAAAAGTGCTACAATATCATTAGAATACAAAGGGTAATTTCGGCGTATATAAAGACGTTGTGATAGCTCGGTGGAAGATCGATCGGACGGCGCTTGGGAGGTCCCTGGTTCGAGTCCAGATAAGGTGACTATTTTTTTAATAAGTTCTTTTCTTTCTTTTCTGAGTAAAACTACATTAGGAGCAAAAAAAAAATGCAAAAAAACTCGATTTAACAAAAAAAATATATATATATAATACCGAGCAAAGCTGGGTCATCCAGATATTTTTCATTTAAACTTAACATTTATAATGTTAACGAGTTATGGTTGCGACGCTATTTTCGCAAAATTGCCTCTGTAATGAATATTTATTTTATTAGACAGTACCTGTATCACCATTATATAAAATGGCACTAATCCGTAAGTACTTAATACGCATTCAAATAAAAAAGATTTTTCCAAATCGGTTAATAAATTACGGAGTTATGCGGTAACGTAACACACATTCAAAAAACACAGTCGAATTGAGAACCTTTTTCTTTTTATGTCGGTTTCATAGAATAGTATGAATAAAAAAAATAAACTAAACAAAATTAAAATCCGGTCCAGTCACTTGGGTTGGGAGCTAAGATACCATAGACATAATTAAAAATAGGCAATATCTTTTCGCTATAATGTCACATCTGTTTACATAATCTACGAACATGGCGCCAGCAAACATGGCGCCGCGTCGTGAAGTGTCATTACAAATTAACAAAATAACATTTTATGTATGCGGGTTTTAATTCGAAAATCTGAACTTAATTGTGAAAAGTGACTCCGACGTCTTAGTTTGTTTTTCCTGACTGGTTTTTGCTGTATCTGAGGACACACGATGGCATTCCGGATACGCAATTTTTAACATAAGCGCGTGCTGTTGTTTCGAGTGCCAAGCTACGTGTGAGCGAGAATATGCCAGCCAGCTTACTCGCGGTATTCGACAATGCCAGTTCGAGATGTTCCGTCTAGTAGTATATGTCTATGAGTAATAGTTACTCTGAGGTTTTTAACACACAGATGACACCTTGACCAGATGGCGTTATACAAAATACACGTTTTTTGGATGGGGACCCCTTTTAATTTTGAACTTTATTTTGTTTTTAGTATTTGTTGTTATAGCGGCAACAGAAATACATCATCTGTGAAAAGTTCAACTGTCTCACTATTATGGTTCATGAGATACAGCCTAGTGACAGACGGACAGACAGACAGACGGGTCACATAGGGTCCCGTTTTACCCTTTGGGTACGGAACCCTAAAAATGACGATACTTCCATACAACTTTTCATCCCCCCGTTCAACCCTTGACAACCCTCTTTTCGCATTAAAAAGTAGGTTATGTCCTTTCTCAGGCTCTAGACTATCTGTGTACCAAATTTAAATCGGTTAAGTGGTTTTGGCGTGAAAGTGAGACAGACAGACAGCGCTACTTTCGCATTTATTATATTAGTAAGGATATTAGTAAGGAGAGTAAGGAAGTAAGGATATCTGGTAGTTGATCCATTTTTTACACAAATTGTTATAATCGATGTATAGTAGTGTATGCACATTCTCTCATAAATAAATAAAATATTGTGAAAAATATTGTGCATTCTTGACAGGCCTTATTTTATTTAATTAACAATTTTTAGATTTTTTTTTCTTAATTGTATTAATATTTGAAAAATAAAAGGTATAATCATTACTAATCTATACGTATAGGACTCGCAAGAAAAAAGTTCTAAGCTAGTTCATTTCCTACGACAAATTTGCAATTATCTTTTCTTTGTCATAATAGTCTCAAACAGACAATAAAGTTATACCTTTCCGGATAAGGATTATATTACATGACATTGTAAGGTATCCTTACTCTTTTTGGTGTAAATCAATTTAAGTACTACCTGTTTTCCTTTATCAAAAGCGTTCGGCGTCTACGATATAGGAATGTTCTATAAAATAATGTTGCAAGACCCAAAAATATACCTTTTGCAATTGCTGTCCCGTTTAGAGAATTAAGTCGGCACGTGCTCGCTATAAGAATTGAGTCCACAAACCCTAAAATACCCTGGTGGTTCGAAAAGTAGGTTTTGCCTCGTGAATAGTTAAAGAGCGGCTACGAAGAATTTCCCTGCCATGCAAAGGTGCATTGTAAATGTGTGTAAAATAGGGTGCCAGTACTGTCTCAGAAAGTAGGGCAGCTTGTTTCTTATGCCAGATGGAGACTTTACAGTCTACATTTACTGATTACACGTGCGCTCACTCAATGGCACGTAAAGCGACCTTACCTTTTATGACGTATTCTCCAGTAGAACTCCCATGGGACAGCAAAATACATGTACGAATTCATTCTACTTTATACAAACCAATTTACTGGAGCCACAAAAACGTAGTTGTCAACACATAAAACTACCTTTCGTTTACAACTTGGTAGATGTCGATTTAGTTACGATTCAATTTTGCGAAGGCTTGACTCGATTTCCAGTCTTCTCTTGGGGTTACCTGTCATCCTTCGTTTTGGTCAAGTTAGAAAGATAAATCTTTGGTATTTATAAACGTTTATACGACAGTTTCCTTCTACCTACTGGTACGGTAGCCAGCCTCGTTCATATTAACTTTCATATCACACGCATACCAGCATTAATATTATATGCCTTTTCTCACTCTAATGTTGTTGTTATCTTTACGCTTAGCAGCAGAAATGATTCATTTTAGTGTTGTAAAGATTAAAAATTCAAATGCTAATAAGATTGAATGAACTGCAAAGGTACGGACACACTGCAGCGTCCTGCGTGCGCGATCTAGGCGGTGATCAGATAGCGCAGTAGTATTTGTACTGACTGGTTTGGTGTGAACCAAACGCGATCAGAACAATTGAATAGTACTGAGATCGCGGCCGCAGATCGCAGGACGCCGCGGTGTGGCCGTACCTTAATGGAAATTGGTGTCAATCACGTTATATCTTGCATAGTATGCGTATAGTACGCAAATATATGACGTATTCGGCGAAAGTCGTAAACAATGACACATTTTATGAGTATATCTTCAAATATGTTTTTATAACACAGGTTTACATTGTTTATATTTGTTTATATTTTGTTTATACCTGTCAAAATTATAACATACCTAGTAGTATGCAATATATAAATTGAACCTTTATTTAATTTTTTTTTACTTACCCTAAATATTTTCCACAGAACCAGAAACTGTGATATCCAGTGGTCCAGAGCTGTTCATCCAGGCTGGTTCCACTATCAATTTGACATGCACAGTACGACATACGCCAGAACCTCCAACGGCTATTACTTGGACTCATGGAGAACAGGTAAAAAATTTCAACCACCTTAGCGTTACCTTTACAGGAAGACGATAAGAAGGGCGAATAGTTATTTTTCAAATATTAATACAATTAAGAAGAAACAATATTAACATTTGTAATATGTATTTAATTTAATTATAGAGACATATTGTACCTACTGCTATAATAAAAATAAAAAAATCTATATATTAGTCAAATATCCCGCCCCTGAGCGCTCCGGGTGCAAAGGTGCCCATCACACTCGCCGCATTTCCACGTTGAATGGCGAAGCTCATCCTTTGCACGAGCCGGAACGGGAGTCTCCTGTACTGTCCCTAAGCCTGTGACCTACTTCATGAACGAACTTCTTGGCTTCTGTCCCCCAACAACCCAGGGTCTCCACTGCGATAGGCACGAAGTGGTAAAACGGCTCCATAAAAAAATCCAAAATCCTGGCTCCAATGTCAGATCAGCTTTTAGATATGTACCAATACTAATCATCACCAGGGTCTGGGCTATCTTCATATTATTAATTATTATAATTTCAGCTCAATTAAATAATTATAAACAAATAAAACACGTTTGAGTTAAAAACTATACTCCTGACATCATCACACATCACTACCAAGTCTTATCTATTTCAGTAGTGACTAGTCCAAACAAATCATGTGGTCACCCCAATTCGAGGTGTTTACTATTAGCCACTGAAGATTTCCATTAACAACCTCCTGGCTCCAATGTCAGATCAGCTTTTAGATATGTACCAATACTAATCATCATCATCATAATCAGCCAGTATCAGTCCACTGCTGGACGTAGGACTCTCCCAAATGTACAAATAGTCACAAGTAAAGCTAATAAAAATCGTTGCCTAGATAAAAACGTTGCACACTATTCGATGTAGGTACATTAAACTGCGCTTAGAAAAAACTTGGTCGTTATATTGCTGTAAAGGTAAACATTGTATTTCAGCAAGGAAAAGCATAAAACCGGAACAATAAATTTTACCTACCTTTTAATACCTACTTAATCTCAGAGGCATAATCCAGGGGATTATTATTTCATCGGATTAATTAATTATCGAGGCATTAGCCAAATTATTAAACATTCTGAAGGTTTATAAATAAAGGTAATGTGTATGAAAATTTCATAATTATGTATTTGTAGTTTTTTTTAAATAAGCTCTTGTCCATTATTTCGCCTGATTTTATTTTATAACTAGCTGTACCCCACGGTTTTACCTGCGTAGTCATCGTTCCCGTGGGAAAACTGGGATAAAAAGATGAGACCTTAAATACCCTATGTGTTACACCAGGGTCTGGGCTATCTTCATATTATTCATTATTATAATTTGAGCTCAATCGGTTGAGTAGTTTTAGGGTTATGAAGTAACAAAGGTACACATTTCCTTGCAATAGCATTGAAGTAACTAATACTAATTTTCGAATTGGCAACCTGACATTAATCAGGGGAATTAAACATGTGTTCGTCCCCTCCCCCCCACATGGCTAAAAGCTAAACTGCGGGCTTGAAACCTCCGGAAAATTTCGTGATAATAGCGCATTTCATGAACTTTAAAGAAAAACTACAGCGGTTGAGATGACTTTATTAGTTTAGCAGTAATAGTCGTTGAAAATGGGTGTTGGATAATTTTGTACCAATTACAAAATCCTTAGACTAAATCCTTTAAAGTGACAAAGACGGAGTACCTAGTTGCTTGTTTATAACGGGTAAAGACTTGCATTGAATAACAGGCTACTACGGAACCCTACATTGCGCGTGGCCCGACACGCACTTGGCCGGTTATTTTTTTGTAAATTCAAAGCAATAAGTTATGTTTCTGTTATATCTATAATAATAATTATTGGATATGATCTATTTAATGTTATTTGACGTGTGTAAGTGCAAATTTTTAATATGCCCATATACTGAATAAATGCTTTGACTTTTGACTTTTGAATTGATCACACCTATGAAAGTTGCTCTCATAGCCTCGTCAACTAAAAAAGAGCACATAATCTGTAAACGGATGTACGCTTTACAGGTGGTCCCATTAAAATGTCATTGAGATCTGATATAAATCTACATAATATATATAGATGAACATCTTAAACTTGGTACTAAAATTAAATTACTAGCCCGCCATTTGATGTCGGTTCTTTTAGTTTTATAAAATTACTAGCTGTGCCCGCGACTTTGTCCGCGTGGAATAGTGTCTTTGGGTAGCATTTTTAAATATTTAGGCTAATTATTTTACAAATAAGACACATGCGTATCCCACCTACACCGCACCATACCATGCCGCGCAAATCCACCTCCCTTCTCCTTCCCCCTCGCCCATCCCCTCCCCCCAACCACTAACCCTCCCCCACTCCCCCTCCCCCACTCCCTCTCCCCCTTTCCACATCCCCTCCCCTTTCCCTCACCTCCCATCCCTCTCCCCCTTTGCCCTCTCCCCTCACTTCCACCCTCCCTCCCCTCCCCTCATTCCCCCTTCCTCTTCTCCCTCCCCCTTTCTCCTCACAAACTTTGAATGACATTAATTTATATCGAATCAACATCCAATAAGTTTCAAGCTTCTACCTTTAAAAATGACGATACTTCCATAAAACTTTTCATCCCCCCTTTTAACCCCTTACAACCCTCTTTTCGCATTAAAAAGTAGCCTATGTCCTTTCTCAGGCTCTAGACTATCTGTGTACCAAATCCCATTTAATTCGGTTCAGTAGAACATTAACATAAACCATACATATTTTCATACATACATACATACATACATAAATACATACCCACATACCGGTCAAAAACATAACCTTCCTTTTTGCTTTGCCGTAGTCGGGTAAATAGTGTTTATTTTTACAAGCTTTTATTTAACTTGCAATGTATGTATGTATGTTTGTACGTATGTACGTATGTATGTATGTATGTATGTATGTTTGTTCCTTTGTAGCACACTAGAGACCAAACGCGTCGGCCGATTTTGATAATTGGTACGTCAATAGATTCGCCATGCTAGCGCAAGTGTCAACAGAAAAATAAAAAATTCAAAAATTCAAAATGGCGGAATTCAGACGCCAAAATTTGGGGTTCAAAAAAATTTTTTTTTTCAAAACCTATCTAGTGGGATATCGAATTAAAGGTCTTAAAATGGAGATTAAAAATATATTTATAACAAATAATTTATGATCGTACAAATCGAAAAAAAAAAACGATTTTACATGCCGCGTTAGTCACTTTCAGTAACAAGTTTGCGGTGCTTATCTCTGAAGTTACTTATCAGATCTCAATAAAATTACAATGATAAATAAAACCAAACAAAAATCATATTAACTCAAACAAAAAAAGAATTTTCCAAATCGGTTCAGAATTGATGGAGTTCTGAGGTAACAAACAACCTCTTCCTTTTGGTATAGTCGTTTAATAGTACAACTGTAAAGTAAGTAAGCTTAAAAAGCAATACCCTATCTATTTCACGCATTTCGGTTTTTTGTTCTTTGGAGAACTGCCACAGGCTGTTTATGTTGAATTTGACGACAAAGGTATCAAAAACAACGTCTCTGGAGTAGGAGTCCGAATCGAACCATCATGTACAGAATTCGACGCACTTCGTGGACAGGGTAAAATAGAGCGGAAAATGTTAACGTTGATATTATGTTGGGGTGTAACTGTCCATAAATTACAAGGGATATAAAAAACTATACCATTTAAATTCTTTCTCGGTCGATACACTCATAAAATAAATTATACATTGTTATATGGAATATAGAGACTTTAACAGTCGGGACACATTAATCCCCATTCGTTAAGCCATTAATGTGTCCCGACTGTTAAAGTCTCTACATTCCATATAACAATGTTTAAGTTATTTTATGAGTGTATCGACCGAGAAAGAATTTAAATGGTATAGTTTTTTGATATCCTTAAACAGAAGTCTAAACTACTAGACTTACTTGTTTTTTTTTTCAGTTCGTTTTTTAACACTTCACTTTTTGCGCAGTCGGGTTTTTTGATTTTTTAATTTAATTTTTTATTTTAAAGTTTTTTTTAGTTCAAAATGTTATTGTTATTTTCTATGCTGGGTTCCGATCTACCAAACACATATTTACTTACAACTATTCAAGTTACAAGAGTAGATTCACCTTGTTTAAAAACAATATTTTCTGTGAGAAGGTTTTATAATTCAACAATCCTTCATCTTTTTTCCACGGGTCGAGGTCATGACCCAGACTAAAGACAAGGAAAATGTACCGCAATTGGAATATAACTTTCTCAAAATAAGGGCAAAGGGCATTGCAACCTGCTCCCAAATCTGCCTGACCATTTGGTGTAATGGTTAGTAAGCCTGACCACGAAACCAAAGGTCGTGGGTTCAATTCCCACACAATACAACTCTTTGTGTGATCCACAGACGAGTGTTCCGAGTCTTGGTATAATTGTGTTCGTGAGTTCTATGTTTTTAGGGTTCCGAACCCAAGGGGTATCAACGGGACCCTATTACTGAGACTCCGCTGTCCGTTTGTCCGTCTGTCTGTCTGTCTGTCTGTCCGTCTGTCACCAGGCTGTATCTCATGAACCGTGATAGTTAGACGGTTGAAATTTTCACACATAATGTATTTCTGTTGCCGCTATAACAACAAATACTAAAAACAGAATAAAGTTAAAAATAAAGGGTTAAAAACAAAAAACGAGATTTTTACGATAGCGCCATTTATGAATCGTTCATAGATGGCGTTATCGTGTTTACCTTAATCTCGGAATCTGAATCTGAATCTCGGAAAAGGCTGTAACGATTTTCATAAAATTTAGTAAACAGGGGATTTCAGGGGCGAAAAATCGATCTACCTAGGATTAATTTTCAGAAAATGTTGTTTTATTCGTGTTTTCAATAATCAACTTTATCGATAATCAACTTAAAATATGACTCTTCCCGACATCTATTGGCGAATAGAAGTAGCTTTAGTGTTATTTTGTCGTTGAAGCACGTAGTTGCTTTCAATTAAAAAAATATAGTATTATTATTCGCCAATAGATGTCGGGAAGAGTCATATTTTTCTATCTAAGTCTGACTCGCACTTGGCCAGTTTTATTAAGGTCTGCGCCTCGGGGCTTCCTACTGCGGGGAGGTGTTTAAAACAAAAGATGATTAAAATGTATTACACCCATAATTATTTAGCCTCTGTTCAATTAGTGGCATAAGATTTTGAGATGTTAACATAAACCTTACGGAAATATGAACACTTCTAACAAACAGACTTAAATGGATCTCTAAGCTTCACTTCCAAACGTATTTATATTAAACATCGTCCAAAGCTTTCACTTGTATATTTTGTCCAAGTGAGAATTTAATTTAGAAACGTTGTCAACTGTTCGTGGAATTTTCATAAGGAAAAAACTCAGTTCGTAATCACGGAATTCGGTGACAGATCCATGGGCGGGATTAAGGGTATTAAATCCAGGGGGCGGATTGAGGACTCAATTGCGAGTCAATCGATTTTACGATTCAGCATGATTACGCAAGAAACAGCCTGTTAAACAAACAATTCCGTTTTAATTGTGTCATTGTGTCAATAGGGAAGCTTAATCCGGTGGGCTAATGACGTTGTGCTGAATTTCGAATCTGTAGCCGTCATGATTTCATGACAATTTACTGGGAAACAGTTTTCGTTTGCATTAAATTGTCAGTATCAGTAAGATATAGCATCGTTTTGCTATTTTCAACTGACTTCCAAAAAGAAGGTGGTTCTCAATTTGTCTGCATGTATTTTTTTTGTGAAAGAAGAGAGAAAGAAAGTAATAAAATAAATTTATTTAGTCTAATACACACAAAAAATACAAACAACAATATCAAACAAAAATAAATTAACACGTATAAATAAAATGACAATAATTGAACAAAAAAAAAACAACTAAATGTGTGGATGCCAGGTCCATCTCAGCACAAATGTTATGATGGTACTACCACCTCAACGCTGATTTTCAGGTGGACCTGTAGCGGGTGTTGACTAACGCGAAAGAATTAATAGATACCTAAACAAATATCTAAAACAAAATTCAGAGGTAAATAATAATATTACTAAACAAAAATAAACTTAATTAGACGTACAATCTAATACTATAAGAATCTTTGTCCTGACATACAGACTGAATGACAGACAACGCACAGCCTAAACCGCTGGTCGTAGAGACTTAAAATTTGGAGGGTATATTTGTCTTAGTACGTAAGGGTGTATTAAGAAAGGATTTTCCAAAATTCAACCCTTTAGGGGATGAAATGGGGGTTCAAAGTTTGTATGGAGAAACGAGATAAGATAGTATTTTCTATTCGAAACTTCTCACAAGTGCTTCAGTAAAAAAATAAGTCAATACGTGTTTCAGATTTTTTTTAATTCCTCCCCTAAGAAGGTGAAATGGGGTAACAAAGAGTGAAAATCAATCTGTTTCGGATTGCGCTGAAATTTGGCATGCTGATAGTTATTTTGACTTAGGTATCCGCTAAGAAAGAATTTTTCAAAATTCACTCTTCAAGGGGATGAAGCGGGGGTTCAAACTTTGGATAGTAATTTTATTCGACATTTCACACAAGTATTTCTGTGAATAAATAAGTAAAAACGAGTTTCAGACTTTTTCAAAATGCCACCCTCAGAGGATAAACTGGGGTAATTAAGTCTAAAAATCAATATAGTTTCAGATTGTGCTGAAATTTAAAATGTAGATAGTTATTATGACGTAGGTATCCGCTCAGAAGGGGTTTTCTAAAAATTCGGATACGGAACGGGGATTCAAAGTTTGTATGGCGAAACAAGATGAGATAAAGTATGTGTTGTAGGATTTTTCGAAATTGGGTAGGTAACAAAGTCTGAAAATTTAGGTTTGTCGGGTATTATAAATATGAATCCCTATTTGCCTTAGTCACGCGATAACATGAAAACGGGTGAACCTTTTTGGCTAATTCTTATTTGATGTCTTTAATGATAGAATCGTTTTAACAAAAGAAAGGTTTTAAGTAAATAAAAGAAGTTTTTGACGCGGGCGTAGCCGCGGGGCACTTCTAGTATAACATAAACATAATACAGATCAAAATGACATTTATCATAACACATAAATAAGTAAGTATAAAATCTAATACAACTTCGTTTACGCAGTTTCATTTGGGCGCCAACATCACAATCAAAGGCTGTCAGTAGAGTGGTGTGTATGTGTGTGTGTGTGTGTGTGTGTGTGTGTGTGTGTGTGTGTGTGTGTGTGTGTGTGTGTGTGTGTGTGTGTGTGTGTGCGTGTGTGTGTGTGTTTGTTTGTGTGTGTGTGTGTGTGTGTGTGTGTGTGTGTGTGTTCAATATATGTTAGTTTAGTTACTCAAAAATAGTTGATGGACACATCAATCTTTATATTGCCATGCTTCCTTTGCTCTGCCACTAAGAATTGCTTCAGCTTTTATTTAAAAGAAACTTATGTTTTTTAGTTCCTAATTGGAGGCAAGATATTGTTCCAACACTTAGTAGCAGAGTATCGAAAGGAACCACGGAAGCCAAGGCACTCAAAAGCGAAAAATAAATTACTTAATATAATTATTATAAGCGCTACCCACTTATCTATTTGAAGTCGGTGCCAGCCAAGTCTATTGGATAGTAGATAGATACAATGTATGTAGTAGTAGTAAGTAGGTAAATACATATTGGGTATCTATCTACTACCTTTTAGACTTGGCTGGCACCGACTTCAAATAGATAAGTTGGCAGCGCTTATAATAATTATATTAAGTAATTTATTTTTCGCTTTTGAGTGCCTGTTTGTGGTTATGAAGTCGGTTTTATTTTTTTGAAAAATAATTTTTTTTTACCCTTTTTAGTGCAAAACAAGTTTTAATTAAATTACATGCATCTATAAAATTTCGTGTCTGGGCCGTTATACACTGACGGATATATACTTTGTGAAAATTTCAAGTATGTACCTATTACGGTTAAGAAGATACAGATCTGTAAAGTGCGCACATATAGACACACGGACGGACGGACGGACGGACGGACGGACGGATGAACGGACAACAAAGTCTCAGAAAGTGGTTTTTCTTTGGGTTCCGAAAATTGACTTAAAAGCCGCGGCAGTAAAAATATTCACTAGTCATAATGATGTCATCAAGGTATCAAAGGACAATGTTCAAAATGGCCCTGTGCAATAAACGTTATAAGAGTTGGCACTTCCCTACATTGTTGATACCCGAATTTTGAAAGCACCGCGTAGCCAACCTAACAACGGAAAGTATTATTTACGTGGTAACTATTATATAATCTGTGGTATTATGCTTATAGGTAATTTTTTTTTTGCAGTGTTGGTTGGTACAAAGTACGTTCATAATTCTGAGTTATTTAATTATGTATGCAGTGTCGCGGGACTGATATGGCCGCCATCTTCGCCAAACGTCATGTCATGTCAAAAAATATTAACTAACTTGGCACCCTAACAAGACTTTGCCCGGTAGAACATTCCTGTGAAAACAAATTAATTCTCCCCACCTTTGTTTCTATCTCGCTCACAGTTACCGTAAGAATATCTGTCAAAAAACCAAAATCAACGTGAAGAAAGATGAAAAAAACATTATTCAAGGTCATATTTTTTAGTCTTCAAAAGTATATGCAATAGCAACCTCCATTGTGTATAATCTTCTTGGGACTCCTCTTCTAAAACAAGTACATTCTTCTATGTTTGAGGTATATATCTCCATATCTCTGGAGATACTTATCAGATTTCAATGAAATTAAAATGGGACCACCTCGAAAACGTACCCTACCTATTAAAAACGAATCATTTGAATCCGTTCCCAATTGACGGAGTAATCGCGTAACATACACAAAAAAAAAACATACAGACCTCCAATTGAGAACCTCCTCCTTTTTTGTGAAGTCAGTTAAAAAAATAGACATGCGAGATGGAGTTTGGAGATTACTCCGTCAATTGTAAACCGATTCGAATGATTCTTTTTGTAATCGGTAACGTTTCCGAGGTGGTCCCATTGTAATTTCATTGAGATTTGGTAATTATCTGTGAGATATGACGATAAACGTTTTAAACTTGCTACTGATATTGACTCGCGGGGCATGAAAGTCGGTTGTTTTAGTTTTTAAACTATCTTAATTATTATTTTATATATAAATATTATTTACAAATATTTACGCTGTGAGATTACGAATAATTTAGACCAATTGAAATAAAAGTAAAAATTCTGAATTTAAAGTTGATTGAGTCACAGTCAAGAACTCAGTATTATTCAGTAGGCAAAGTTGTGTTCTGACAACCTCTGGGTTTAAATGCATAATGCAAGTTCTCGAACAAATTGACTTGAATTGAATATCATTACGTTGTTTGAGCGCAGTTAATTTAAAATGAATTTAAAAATACTTTAACTAAAAAAACGAAAGAAGTTTTTTTTATGAAATGATTTTGTTCTACTTAATTGGTTGTTAAAGAAAATGATACGATATATATATATGATACGTGCGCAATTATTTCATTTTTTTTTAGTTCAGATAATCACTAGTTACCAAATTACTGTAACTCTAAAGTTGGTTTATTTGTAAAATTTCTTTGTAAGTTTTAAATATACTTGTTAAACCAAATTATTAAGGCTATAAATTATTTCAGTAAGATCGCATCGTCTGTTTAGGTGCGATTAGGTAAAAATAGACAGAGTGACAGAGTTACAAACGTTTTTTTAATATTTGTCTGGATTTATATATTTATGATCAAAGTATATTAATATTTTAGATACTTACTTATAATTGACCTAAATTTTTCTAAAACTCCTATATTTTATATATTTTCTACCCCTCATTTTTTTATCTAACCATCTAGACTGGGTAGGATACTACAAAAAGAAAACAAAACAATGCCAAAAGTTGCATAACATTGTTTCTGACCATTTTTGTTGCTTAATATATGACCATAATAAATTACTTTTTCTTCTCCGTAGGTCATAAACTTCGATTCAGCCCGTGGCGGAATATCACTCGTAACTGAAAAGGGATTGAAAAGCACCAGTCGTCTTCTGGTTCAAAGAGCTAGAGGGGCGGATGCAGGCGTGTACACTTGTGGACCAAACAACGCGCCTGTGGCCGCAACCAGGGTCCATGTTTTATCAGGTAAGAGATTTGTTTACCTTCCATTTTATTAGAGATTATTTGGATGAAATTCTCTTCTATTGGAAACAGGTTATGGGTAATACTTTACAACTATTTTACTAAATGAGAAAACTCGGTCTTTGCTGAAATTGTGTTTATCTGATAGAAAAAAACGGTAAATCTAAAAAGTACTTTTTGTCAACCAGTTCACATGGCGCAACACTCCAATTTCTAAAAACTTTAATAATTTTATCCATGTCCACAATATTATGAGATAGAGTAACCGCCGCGTGGTCCACGCAGGATAATAAAAATATTGTTAAAGACACAAAACTAGTTGGCTGACGGTTCAATAAAACCATTCAATCGCAGAAACTCTACAAACATCTCGGTCTCGAATCTGATTTTAATAATATTTGCCTTTAACTTTTGTGAGGAACCGCATTATATTTTATGAATTTTACTGTAACACATTTTCATTAAAATTTTATTATTTATTGATTTGTGCGATAATTTCATTTTGTTTATAAAACTGTTATTGTTTTTGTTACTGTTACTGTTATTCATCTAAAATTCGGTCAGTGTATTTTGATCATTCTTACTCGTTTCATTTTATTACAGATATTATTTATACTTCTGACTACCAAAAATATTTGTTGTTTCCTCTTTCATCATTATCAGCCAATTTCCGTCCACTGCTGGACATAGGCCTCTCCCATGGCATGCCACTGAGCTCGATCTTCAGCTATTCGTTTCCAACCGCTGCCAGCCAGCTTGCGTATATCATCGCTCCATCTAGTTGGAGGGCGTCCCACACTACGTTTGCCGAGCCGTGGTCTCCACTCTAGAACTCGTTTACCCCAACGGTTATCGGTTCTGCGACAGATGTGACCGGCCCACTGCCATTTCAGCTTGCTAATCCTCTGAGCTATATCGATTACTTTGGTTCTCTGACGGATGACTTCGTTTCGAATTCGATCCTTCAGAGAAACTCCGAGCATAGCCCTCTCCATAGCTCGCTGAGCGACTTTGAATTGGTGAACTAGTCGCACTGTCAGTGTCCACGTCTCGGCTCCGTAGGTAATAACAGGAAGGACGCACTCGTTAAAGACTTTCGTCTTCAGGCTTTGTGGTATGGGCGATGTAAAGACTCGACGAAGTTTTCCGAATGCTGCCCATCCAAGCTGTATCCTTCTGCGAGCTTCCTTCTCGAAATTGTTTCTGCCCAATTGCAAGATTTGCCCAAGGTAGACATATTCGTCAACAACTTCGAGAGGGACTCCATTTAAGGCAATCGGTTCCGGAATAACATGTTCGTTGAACATGATCTTGATCTTATCCAAGTTCATCCGGAGACCGATGCGCGCAGAAGAATCAGCGAGGGTGGTCAGCATGTATTGCAGGTCCTGCACGGTTTCAGCCATGATGACGATGTCGTCCGCAAATCTCAAGTGTGAGAGGTAATTGCCATTGACATTTATGCCCCGTCCTTTCCAGTTCAGCGTTTTGAACATATCCTCTAGAGCGTTTGTGAATAATTTGGGGGAAATAACGTCTCCTTGTCTAACTCCTCGATGTAAGTGGATATGTTCAGTCTGCTGATTTTGTACTTGGACGGTCATAGTTGCGGTGTCATATAGACCTCTCAACACTTGGACGTATCGCCAATCGACTTGGCACCGTTGCAGAGACTCCAGAACAGACCAGGTTTCAATGGAGTCAAAGGCTTTCTCATAGTCCACAAACGCTAAGCACAGGGGCTGGTTATACTCTTCAGTCTTCTGTATAACCTGCCGCACTGTGTGGATGTGGTCTATGGTGCCGTATCCTCCTCGAAACCCAGCCTGCTCGGGGGGTTGAAATTCGTCGAGCCTACGCGCGAGACGATTTGTGATGACTCTAGAAAACAACTTATAGACATGGCTTAAGAGCGAGATAGGTCGATAGTTCTTCAAAAGGGTTTTGTCTCCCTTTTTGAAGAACATAACAACCACACTCTTACTCCATGTCTTCGGAGTTCTCCCCGAAAAGAGGACGGAATTGAAAATACGCTGAAGCTGTAGTAGCGTAGGAGTTCCACCGGCTTTTAAGAGCTCCGTTGTAATTCCATCCTCTCCGGGGGCTTTTACGTTTTTAAGCTGCCTGAGAGCCATCACAATTTCATCTAGGCTGATTTCTGGCAAATCTTCGGTGTAGTGGCGGGTCAGAGTGGCTCTAGGATCCTCGATGCCGGGTTGGGGAAGGGACGCTTGTGAGGTGTATAATTGGCTGTAGAAGTCTTTTACTTCCCTAAGAATCTCCGGCTTAGAAGCGACGACACTCCCGCTAGAAGTGGTCAACTTCGTCAGATGGCTTCGGCCCAGCTGTTGGACAAAGACTTTTGACCCCCGGTTTTGCTCGATCGCTTCTTTAATTGAGCGTGTGTTGGAGCTCCGGAGGTCACGTCGTACCAATTTAAAAATCTTTTTATTTAGGGTCCGTTGATCTGACGAAGTGACTGCAGGGTTATCACGTCGCTTTTGTATTAGCTGCAGAGATTCCTCTGAAAGCTTGGACTTCTTGCCAGCACCTCGCGTCTCACAGAATTTTGTCCCTTCCTCCCTGAGGATGTCCACCACATGGTCGAGATCCTGGTCAACGTCAATTGTGGTTTCCAGTGCAGCAAATCGGTTTTCCAGTTTCAGCTGGAACGTTTCAGACCCGACCACGGATTGTAGCATATTGGGTCGGAGCGTGGACTTCATTAGACGAACACGTTCAAGTTTGCAGTCAATATCTAGAGAGCCTCGGACTAGTCGGTGATCACTGCCGGTTTTAAACCTAGTGATCACTGAGACATCCCTAAATATGCGCTTTTTGTCCGTCATAATGAAGTCGATCTCATTTTTGGTCATAGCGTCGGGGCTTTGCCACGTCCACTTCCGCTGGGGATTTTTCTGGAAGAAAGAGTTCATCAGAAAAAGCCCCTCTTTTTCTAGGAAGTTGACGAGCATTTGCCCCCTATGATTTCTGCTTCCCAATCCGTGTGGTCCTACTACCGATTCGCCGCTTGTTTGTACTCCCACTTTTGCGTTGAGATCCCCCATGACAACGTTGAAGTGGGCCTTTTGGGTTCTGTGCAAGGCTTTGGAAATGTCCTCGTACATTTCCTCCACTTCATCGTCCGAGTGTGCCGAAGTCGGTGCGTATACTTGGATAACCTTGAGGTTATACCTCTCGGTGAGTTTAATCACAAGATACGCTACCCTTGTCGACACACTGGAGATTTCTAAAACGTTATCAGAGAGGATCCTATGGACCAAGAACCCGACGCCACCTTGGGATGGTTGTTCTCCCTCTCTGAAATACATAAGATGGCCTGATTCTAGGGTAACGGTGTCCTCCCCCTCTCTTCGGACTTCACATAATCCCAGAATATGCCATCTTATGTTTTTCAGCTCTTCCTCCAGAAGTGCCAAGTGTGTATCGAGCCGTAGCGTGCGTCCGTTAAATGTAGCCAGGGTCAGTCGGTTTTGGCGGCCTTCCGTCGCCCGGGGATTCTTAGCACCCCCTGCCCCGCCGTTACCGTAACCGCCGCCTTGGTCAGGAATAGCGGGGCGACCGGGAACTGGGGGCCGTTGTGTGGTTGTGTCTGCCATGAAGGGTTTGCCCAAATAATCACCACGCGCTGGGCAGTCGGGTTGGGTGATCGCAGGACGTAGCTTCTCGCACCGGTGACGCTGCTGCCCGTCACCGGCCTGTGGTATTTAGCTACGTCTTTCTGAATGGATATCCCGCCATTTGTCGGTCGCCAGAGCCTCGTTCGCTGATCGGCAGGATGCACCACGTGCAGGTGAGGTTGGCTGAGAGCAATCAGGTGGAATTATGCTCCCTTACATCCCTCTTTATTGGTTATTAAATTCCTCTTTCTCACTAAAATAATGTCCCAAAGATGTTTTTTATTATGGCTTTAATTTTATTGAAAGGGTTTATATATCGTAAGGGTTTTTACTCTTAATATTTGAGTGTATTTCTCAATGACTATATCTTACAGTGAATCAGCATTTGTATGAATATTTATACTACATTTTGCATTGTCTTCCCCTTTTCCTGCTTTACTTGGGGTCATCTACGATTATCCTTATTCTTTATATGTAGGAAATAAGCATGGCAAACATACATAAACAAAAATTTGATATGCTACTAATAAATACTAAAACTAATAGAATATCAGTTACTGAAATATTACTCTATATTTCAAATACTATAAAAGATCGGAGCTGGAATTCAGCAGCCGGATTTATTTCTTCAGAGTACATATACCTGCTCAAAGATATTATGCATGTAATTAGTGTTTTTAAGTAATTAAAATAGGCATAAATATTTATTTGCGACTTTCAAAAAACTGGCCAAGTGCAAGTCGGAATCGCACTCGTAGGGTTCCGTAACAAAGTATAGATTTTATAACTATCAAATGATTTTTATATCTATGTATATTTGTATTATTCTTCTATATTTTTATTATTTTTATTTCCGTGGTTAGGGTTCATTTCCAAAGTGGTCTCATTAAAATTTATTAAGGTCTAATGATATGGTGATAAAGATATATATATCCAGAGATATGGTGATAAACATCTTGACCTTGCTAGTGAAACTGACTCGAGTGGCTTATGTTAAAATCGGTAAATCCCCGCGTAAAAGGTATATTACAGAATATACTAAGTAAAAAGTAGAAAATATCTATGAACATCTTAATAAAATGATAATATTTTCTCCAGGTGAACATCCAGCGGCGATGCAGCAAGGCTGCGCTAAGTCTACTCTGGACAAGACGGCGTCAATTCTATGTTGTCTAATCTTCGTGCTAGTTCTTAGGAATCCATCATTAAATCTACACACTGGTACTTGAAAAATTAACTAACAAATGTGTTAATACCTATAGCGTTCACACCAATAGTTATAAACTACGTCACGATTTCTTATCATCGCTGAAACCAGTGAAGGACTATTGAATTCTAGGTAAACTTTAATATCACTTAAAGATTAATCAGCTCAAACGTCATGATCGGATCATGGGCAGTTAACTTAAGCGCATCTAGCTCATGTCGTATTAGTTTTTAGGGTTCCGTACCTCAAAAGGTAAAAAAGGAACCCTTATAAGATCACCTTCTTGTCCGTCTGTCTGTCTGTCTGTCTGTCTGTCCGTCTGTCTGTCCGTCTGTCCGTGTGTCACCACTGATTTTCTCAGGAACGGGTAGACCTAGCAAGTTGAAACTCATACCTGATACTGAGGTATATAGTCCCTATTGGGTGTATAAAAATCAAGGTCTTGAGTCAACACAGTAAATAGATATGGGGAAATTTAGATTTTCACGAAAACTTATTAGTACCAAAATGTACCTTAATTTTCAACTTTTTATATTTTTCGCAATTTTCCCTTTACTTGTGCTCTAAGACCTTGCTTAAAACCAAAATTGACAATTCTAGGTAAACCGGAAGTACCCTATAGGTTTTGGGTCGAAAACCTATAGGGTACTTCCCGTTGACCTAGAATCATGAAATTTGGCAAGAAGCAAGGTCTTACAGCACAAATTAAGGAAAAATTCCAAAAAATAAAAAAGTTGTAAATTAAAGGGTGTCCCCATACATACATATATACATAGTTTGCGCCAATTAAGGTAGACCTCTGAGTTATATGAGCGCTGATACAATTTAGAGGTCTAGCTTAAATGGTTGGTACTTCCGTACCAACCATTTAAGCCTCGGTGGGCGAGTTCAACTCGACTTAGCCGGTTTTTATTTGTTAAGTCTCCGGTTGGTGTGAACGTTTATATAATATAAATTAATAGTTTTTGCATGTCTCATCTCAACGGTAAATCTCAACGGAACACTGAAATAACCTGAGATCATACTTAGTATTAAGTTTCTTCTGTCATCTTCTATTATATGCATTTAAATGTCACCATACATTTTACATTAGGAATTAATTTAATGTTATAACCACAGGTTATATCCAAAGAAAGTATTGAATCAAACAATTGTCTCATTAGAAAAGTAATCGGATATTGACATGAAAATATAACAATTTATTGATATCCTTTTTATATTTCCTAGGTAAAGAAAATCATCTCTCTGAATCGTCGAATAATAATAATTTTATGACGCTCAAAAACATAAATATTATATGACTTTAACCGGAGCTAAACCGATTTATACGATGAAACATATAAAATAGATTATTCGCTAGTTCAGATATTTATTATTTAGAAGATAGATTTTGTTTATGTGAAGTTGTCATTTTAAAAATCTAAAATATAAATAAAATATGACAAACACTGATAAACGAAATAAATAAAGTAGGTTTTCCTTTTTTTATAGTAGATGAAAGATGAAAGAGATATAGAAGATGAAGAAAGGGATTTAGATGCTTGGCACACAAATAATGTCAGAGAAAATTATCTTTAGATTTGAATTGCAACGCTATGTGGCCGTGTTGAGTTGATAATGGTTTATGGTGCGAGTTGGTGTCGGCTTTCAGGGTCACTGTGATTTTCACTCAGTCAGTAGTGCGTTAAAAGGAGGAGAGGATGATGGTGCTGGAAGCTGTTCCTCTTGTTGGAATCGTCTGCCGTCACTGTACGTGCAAACCTGACGATAATGGTGAACATAGGCGATGGCCATGACGAGCGGCATCAACAAGTGACTATTTAGCTGTCAGAGAAATCAAAACTAGCTTGCTCCAATATATACATACTTACTTTTTAACGCGGCTGATGCTACAGGGCACATCTAGTATAACTTATACATCAAAACGGGACACGTTTTTATGTTCCATTGGTGTAATAATGACACATCGATTTAATTATTTTAGTAATTTCAAATAAGTTTTTTTTATTTTTTTTATTGCAGACAGGCAAGCATTTGACCACTATCTCACCCGATGGAAAGTGACGATGTGACCGAGGGCTTAGCTTGCCTAGAAGATACCTGTTGATTATTGACTTGAATAGACTCATGTTATAGCTACTCGGAAACAGTTCAGCCGGCAATGTGTTCCATTCCTTAGCAGTTCAGATGATGAACGTCGAACCGAAAAGTTGAATGTGGATTGCTAAAATATCTACCACGTAACACCAAAATGCTGTTTGTTAGTTTGCCTTGTTGTCCAATTGTAAATGGGGGAAAAGGAAAATTATATCGCACACTCAAGTTAACGAAAATGTCAACTTCACTTAATCAAAAACCATTCAACTTAAAAATAATTTAGGACATTAGATAATTATTATGAAATTAGATGAATCAAGATTAACATAATTTTATACTGTACATACATTACAAATTCTAATACATATTACTATTGTAAATAATATTAATTGTATAGTATTTGTTCGGCATTCATAGATGAAACTGTGAGGTTACATTAAGTTTCAACTAGATACAACTAAATATGAATGTATAAAATATGGTCACAATTAATGAAATATAATATCAAAAGATTTAAAATCGATGAGCGAATTTTGTAAAATAAACTGCCAAATATTATTTATTGTAAATGGAATGTTCAATGAATTGTAAATATTGACGTCAACGAAATAAACTTTGATATTAAAATAATATTGTTTTTTTTTTATTCATGCTACGCTTACCTGCATCTCGTAACTATAACCGCTAAGACTTTTAATAAGTAGAAATTGAGAAAGAAACGACAGTTCAATTTTTTATGTTAACTGACTTTACAACGCAGAACTCAATTCGTCTGTATTTTCTTATGATTGCTACCTCACATAACTCTGTCTTTTATAAACCGAATTAGAAAATATATTTTTTGTTGAGAAAATATATTTCCTGTTTAGTCTTACTGTAATATTATTGAAATCTGATAAGTAGTTGCAGAGATATGGAGATAAACATCTTAAGCTTAGTATCGAAAATGACTAGTCTCTCCCCCCCCCCCCCCCCCCTCTAAAAGCTAAACTGCTGACTCGAAAAATCTGGAAATTTCGTGATAATAGTGCATTTCATGAACTTTAAAGGAAAACTATAGGGTTAAGATAACTTTATTAGTTTAGCAGTAATAGTCGTTGAACTTGGGTGTTGGATAATTTTGTACCAAATACAAAATACTTAGAATAAATCCTTTAAAGTGACAAAGACGAAGTACCTAGTTGCTTGTTTATAACGGGTAAAGACTTGCATTAAATAACGGGCTACTACGGAACTCTACACTGCGCGTGGCCCGACACGCACTTGGCCGGTTATTTTCATTTGTAAACGAACTTAAATTATGTTCCATGAGTTGCAGTATAGGTTCTATATATATGTAGACTAAATATTATAAAAACGTTTGTCAGTCTATCAATCTGTCTGTTTGTTACCTTATCACGCCTTAACGGACGATTCGATCATACTGAAAATTAACAAAGAGATACTTGCGGGTATCAGCTAGTCCTAAAACCTTACAGACAGTTGTATGACTATATAGTCATACAACTGTCTGTAAGTGTCTCTACAATTATAGAATCTACCGGCTAATAGCAGCTTTGTTGTAAGTCATAACATATAGTTTATAAGACCGCTAAAATATCAGTTAGAGCTATCCAATTACAATGTTACAAGCTATTACAATGTTTTTTTTTTAAAATAGTTATTAGGTAACAGAAGCAGCTATGTGCTTGCCTGATAATAAGCAATACCGTTTACCAATAACAGATGAACAACAACTCTCTGGATCTCCAAAAAATGACGTCTTCACGTCATAATATCCTGGAACATTTAAATATATTCTTTATTTTCATCGCAGGGCATTCGTAACTCAATAAATAATTACACAAACACACTAAAATGTTTTGAAAAATTTGCCACGTTGCCATGGAACAGCAAATTTTAATTACAAGTGGAAGTGCGAAGTAGGTGTAGGTAGGCGTGAACCGCCTGCCACAATCAAGCGTAGTTACTTTTAATTTACCTCAGTCACTGTAATGTTTTAAACTTTACCGTGCCTCAGTCGTTCGGTAATATTATGGAACTGAATTGGATATATCTAATCCCATTGATCGACGTATAATTTCGTCATATGAATCAACAGGACAAGCATGACGCCTTATAGGAAGCGATGGAGTTTGCTAATAATATAGAAACTATAACATGCAAATGCTCAGAATTTTGGGTGTCACTACACTACATTAGGTTACCCTGAAACATGTTTTCGTAACAAAAGCACATGACTTAAGGTACGGACACACCGAGGCGTCCAGCGTGCGCGATCTAGGCGGCGATCAGATAGCGCAGTAGTAATTGTATGGACTGGTTCACACCAAACGCGATCAGAGAACAATTGAAATGTACTGAGATCGCGCCCGCAGATCGCAGGACGCCGCGGTGTGTGTGTACCTATAGGTAAGATGGATATTTGTCACAGTATGTCTCATAGTCACGCATAGTGAACGGTGACAGTGGTGAGCTTGACTAGAAGGAACGCAAGGCATTTTAATGAAATCTCAGCTATCACCACCACAAACCTCACGGCCTGAAATGTTTTTAGTGTAGATGATAAGCTAAACATAGTTACATGCCACCGATACTCACTCAGTAATATCATACGTGTCCTGATGATATGCCTAAGAACAAGGCAGAAATTTAGCCGCTGCAACGCAATCCTCTGAATCTGAATCACGCAATCCTCTGAAAAAAGTTAACTATGTAACGAAATTACACTACACTAATAATCACAGTACCTGGCGGTAAAAAATAAACTTAGAGACGACGTTCTACAAAGTTAAAACTAGCCGATTATCTTTTATCTTTGACTCTAACGTGCATTACTTATCGCCGGATACCAAAGATATAGAATGTAATGTAATTCGAGGTCTGTGTCGATAACTGTTTACTCGTGTGCTTTGCTGTGTTGCGTGTGTAGCAATTTACGTTTAGCTTACTGTTTCATCCAGTAAGTACACCCAGTATACATTTTAAAATCTCCCTGAAAATTCGATTATATTTTAGAATCAAAAGACTTGACGCGACACTTAATTTCCGTAAATCATCAAAAGCCTTTCAATCCGTAGTACTCTTTACACATGTTTTTATTTGACACAGTATTTTAAAAATGAACAAGCTGACGACATTCACAAAATTGATGTGACGGTAAGGTTAACGTAAAGGTACGGACACACATCGGCGTCCTGCAATCTGCGGGCGCGATCTCAGTACATTTCAATAGTTTTCTGATCGCGTTTGGTGTGAACCAGTCGATACAAATACTACTGCGCTATCTGATCGCCGCCTAGATCGCGCACGCAGGACGCTGCTGTGTGTCCATACCTTAAGTCAGCGTTGTTACCGTTTCTTGTACTATTCATTATTCTGTGCCGTTTCAAAAGAACAATCAAATGCTATATTGCAAAGCGGCACGAGTACCTACAGCACCAGTTCAACATTGAATGTGAATTTTATAAATACTGTTTCAAAATAATTAATGGCTAAGAAGCCATTAATAATTCGTTATAAAACCAAGAGATGTAAATCTGAAATGGCAGTAGACTGTTCATATCGGTCGTATAACCGTTGGGGTATACGTGTTTTAGAGACCACGGCTCGGTTAACGTAGCTCGGCGCTCTCCAGCTAGATGGAGCACTGATATATGCAAGCTAGCTGGCAGCTCTTGTAAATAAAGAGCTGAAGATCAAGCTCAGTGGCGTGCTATAGGTGAGGCCTATGCACAGCAGTGGATGGGGATGGGCTGATGATAATGAAGAGTTGTAGACGGTAGGCTCAGTGAAACCAATAATGGCTATGTAGCTTACCATTATATTGGACAGCACCCATTTAGCACTCTACTTTTAGACCAGCACTATTCTAAAATGTACCGTATTGTCACTATAAGACGAGATTGACTAAATCCTAGTCTCCGAGATCTATTTTTAGGGTTCTGTACCCAAAGGGTAAAACGGGACCCTATTACTAAGACTCCGCTGTCCTTCTGTCTATCTGTCTGTCTGTCTGTTTCTCTGTCTGTCTGTCTGTCACCAGGCTGTATCTCATGAACCGTTATAGTTAGACAGTTGAAATTTTTACAGATGATGTATTTCTATTGCCGCTATAACAACAAATACTAAAAACAGAATAAAACTAAAAATAATAGAGGGTCCCCATACAAGAAACGTGTTTTTTTCGGCATTTCAATGTAACGTCATCTATGAACGCTTAGTTAGGTAAACGTCGCATAGATGGCGTTTTATTGAAATGTCGATCCCTAATACCTTTGTTAGACGTTAGATGGCGTTATAAAAAATAAAATGTTTATTAATTATTATTTTTTGCTGGCGAAAATGATAGTGGTATTTTTTGCTCGATCTTATAAAATACTGTGGTGTGGTACGGAACCCTACGAGTGCGAGTCCGACTTGCACTTGGCCAGTTTATTTCATCAGATTTTTACAATTTCTACGTAATGGACTAACAAAAATGCCTGGGCATAAAAGACAGACGGATGGACAGACAGCGGAGTCTTACTAAATTTATAAATAATTTACTTTGAATTAATTATATTTTGTATATTATTTTATTAATTTAATGATTTAAACACTACAAGCACGCAATTATAATCAATAATATTACGTTTCTTGTATTGTCATTGTATGTGATGGGGGTGCATATAAAACTCTGCAATACAGGCTTCCTCAGTTCTACCTGTAACTTAGTTCAACAGTTCTGCTTGAACAGTCTAGCGCAGAGTTAGCAGTCTTATGTGTAACTATTTTTACACGAGTACAATGTTTTTAGGGTCCCGTACCCAAAGGGTAAAACAGGACCCTATTACTAAGACTCCGCTGTCCGTCCGTCTGTTTGTCTGTCTGTCTGTCTGTCTGTCCGTCTGTCACCAGGCTATAGCATTAACCGTGATAGTTAGACAGTTGAAATTTTCACAGATGGTGTATTTCTGTTGCCGCTAGAACAACAAATACTAAAACAAAATAAAGTTAAAAATTAAAGGGGTAATACATACAAAAAACGTGTTTTTAAACGCCATCTATCTAATTAGTTTCGGCAAAATGACATAGATGGCGCTGTAGCGGACGGCAAATACGCTAGCGCTTATGAGCTTGGGCAACCGCGAAACATGCCACTGATAGCGCGATCTTATTGTTCCCGACCGGTGCGCGTACGACACCGCCCCCGCACCGCGCACACCGGAGCAGCCGCCGCCGAGACCCTTCATTGCGATCCTAGCCTTTGAAGCGCGCGCTCGTAATAAGCTTAGCATTTCTATGTACATTTTATCGTAATCATTATTCATATTTTTGCTGTAAAATATTAGCTGTTTCTATTGTTAGTAACTTTCATTTCTTTCTGTGCTTTATTTTGTTCTTCGTAATCACTTTGCTGTAATCATATTCTGTTTTCTTTTGTCGTAATTCATTCATTTCATTTCGTGTTCATTAAACCAAAATTCAACTTGTGTTACGCGTTTCTTTTCATTCGTATTTCAAATCATTATCATCATATCGCAATCGCTTCGATCGCAATACATTCTTAGGTAGGCGCTGGGTTCGATTCCCGGCGTGACGTCACCGTACTGGTGACGCAACCTACACTGGTGACAACCCGAATTTGTAAGCAACATGCCAAGTGGATCAACATCACCTACAGAACAAGATGGGAGCAACGGTGAAAACCTTCGGGAAGCGTTGAGTGGCACAAACAAGTCAGGCGGTGGTGCAAGCACAAGCGGAAGCGGACCAGCAGGTGACGTGTTTCGTGTTGGTGTACGTATCCCGCCATTCTGGCCCGAGGAACCCGAGGTATGGTTTGCACAAGTAGAAAGTCAGTTCGAACTGTCAAGCGTCACAAACGACAGTACTAAATTTAATTTCGTGGCATCCCAACTGGACCAGGAGTACGCGAGGATAATGAAAGATTTATTAATAAATCCGCCCCGAACAGGCAAGTACGACAGGTTTAAATGTGAGCTCATCAAGCGCATTTCGGCCACGCGAGAGAAGAAAACCTTGCAGTTGATGCAGCATGAAGAATTAGGTGACCGCAAGCCAACACAATTCTTGCGTCACTTACGCGACCTGGCAGGTCCTGCTATACCTGATGAATTTATCCGTACTGTCTGGGCTAGTCGTCTCCCACCTAACGTGCAAACCATTGTCGCTTGGAGTGCGATTGTAACTGGCAAACTGAGTGGACGTATTTTCGTCTCTGCGTAAAATCTTGGTCGTCCGATCATAGTACTCTCACCCGTACGAGTAAGGTGATGAGCATCATTATCGCGCGAAAGTGCTAATACACAAATTTTAAAATCAAGTTTACAAAGGCAAGGAGCCGTCGCTGCGGCTAGCGGAGGTAAGAACCACCACACCTCGGCGAAAAGAGACGGGCTGCGTATTCTAAATAATTCATCTCTGTCGCTCCTGTACCGTCAACCCTGCGCAGCGCCGCAAGACGTGTCGACTGTTCCCGAGTATCGCTAAGCTTATGCGAGTGCGCCGGCTCGGGTGCCTAAGTTGTGGAGCGGGATCTATACATGTGTATACTTCTAGCGATATAGCTCACGATCACCGCGCAGCCGGCATCTATTTAGTTTGTATGCAATATATTGTATAACGCAAAAATGGTCAACTACTGCGCTGCGTGTACAAAACAGATGAGGAGCAGCCAGTACATAGAATGTGCGAAGTGTGACTCACACTTTCACCCGTCGTGCGTTAATATTGCGGAACCGCGCAAAACAACTGACGCGGCTAAAATAAAATGGACTTGCCCTTTGTGTGTCGCTAGGGAGCCTAGAAGGGACAATACAAATACGCCTGTGCGAGTGACCACGCTTGCGGCGGCCAGCGCTGATGTGCCGATAACTGCTATAAGTCTCGACACTGGGGTTTGCCCGGCAAATGAGACCGACTCTGAAGCTATTCTTTTTGGTACTCAATCTAGTGTCCCAATAGAAGCTGAAACACTCCGTGCATTAACTAAGGAAATAAAGCTTCTGCGTTCTGATGTTGGGGATATGAAGACCCACATGAAATCCTTCACTGAGCATATATCCCATGCCTTCTCCCGTCTAGATACCTGTGAATCTAATGTAAGCCGCATCGAATTAAAAATCTTAGATCTGGTGGAACAACAAACCGAAATAACAAAATACCAGAATACCATAGCGGAACTTCGGGAACAGCTTCACGCTCAGTCACAGGCTAGCCTAAAAAACGAAGTCGAGGTCGCCGGGATCACCGAGAACCCAGACGAAAATCCCATGCATCTAACCTTAGTTATGGCCCAAAAAATAGGTGTTGATCTCGATGAGAAGGAAATTGACTTCGTGATGCGTGTTGGACCCCGCCACAGGACCAGAAAAGGTGATAGTAGCTCTCAAGATGCGAACAAACTGCCTCGTCCACTAGTAATGCGATTCCTGCGGCGACAAAAGCGCGACGAGTTTCTAAACGCTGCAAAGACCCGACGTAATCTCTCATCTACAGACATTGGCGTCGGAGGTGCTGAAGGTGTTCCCAGACGCATCTATATAAACGAGCGACTAACTCAGCAGAACAGAATCTTATTTCGTGCAGCCCGACAGCGCGCAAGAGAAGCAGGCTTCAAATTTTGCTGGATTAAAAACGGCACAATTAATGTGCGAAAACAAGAAGGTAACCCAGCAATCGCTTTGCGCAACGAAGACGACCTGCGACGAGTCTTTGGTGCTGCATCAGCACCATAGAGAAACCTACTGCAATACTAAACAACGAGCTAAAACACCTATCTCAGCGTTACGGACTAACCTTATGACACATCTAGTAACAATAGCCACTACACTTTCATTAATAAATATAATCTTTGCCTTAAGTACACTTGCTATCTTCACTCAGATCATTAAATTACAAAACGCAGGGTATAGGTACCATGAAACGAAAATACACGCCTTTTACATACAACATTCACTAAACATACTCTATACACACTCACTCATACCGCCCACTCTCAAACAAAATACTCCCACACCAATCAGCTTAGTGACTACACACATGGCTTTAACGTCCCATCTAACAACATTCAAATTTTACACCGATGGTTTTAGTTGACGTTGCCAATGAAATAGACGAAACAGTAGGTATTGACTGTCACACACTTAACTCCGTTGAAAAATGTAAGAATATTTTGTGCAAAAACTACTTTAACATAAAAATAATTTCCATAAACATTAGAAGCCTTCAGCATAATTTTGATGACTTTGTGGTTTCCTTAAAACGAACTGAAGTTGACTTCGATGTCATAATACTGACAGAATGTTGGCTAACAGAAGGCAGTGACCCTGGATCACTCCCAGGGTATGAATGTTATCGCTCATCTTCGCAAATAAATAAAAACGGTGGTGTAGTTATTCTCGTAAAAACAAAACACAAAGTAGAAAAAATAGATATCAATATAGTAGAATCCGACAGCCTTATTCTGGTTCTTAATAATAAAACAGCTATTCTAGGCATTTATCGATCGCCATCTTTTTATAATTTGGATCCATTTATAAACTCCATAGACAAAGTCCTCACTAATTTAAGCAGCTTTCAATTCCTGGCAGTGGTCGGGGATATGAACATCGATATTAAATCCTCCTCAAACAGTCAAAATGCGGACTACTTATGTCTCATGGCCTCGTATGGCTTACTGCCGGCGATCACCAAACCCACAAGAAACGAATCATGTATAGATCACATTTTTATCAAGTCCAATTCAAAATCTGTTGGTGGTGTATGCACATCTTCTATTACTGACCATGACATAGTAGTAGCCGGTATGTCCACTAACACTAAATTACCTATGAAGAAACCTCGCTGCCGTTCTAAAACCAATACAGAAGCCTTATGTAAGGAAATTAGTAAGATAGACTGGTCTGATGTTACGTCCCTGTCTTGTGTGGACTCTGCTGTCCAGGTATTTGGAAAAATCTTAAAAGGCACAATTGACCGTCATACCCAAAAAGTGCGAATAGGTAGAAAACTTGTCACAATGAAACCTTGGATCACCCCTGGCCTAGTTAAATGTATGCGTCATCGTGACAAGCTTCATAGTGAAACGAGTGCGCATCCTGATGACAAGGACCGCCGAAAAGTTTACACGAGATACCGAAATTTCTGCAACAAACTTTTGAAAAAACTTAAAAACGCATATAATGCCAAACAAATCACCGAAAACAAAAACGACACTAAAAAACTCTGGCGAACAATTAAAAACATCTGTCAAATTCCAGCAAATACAAACTGCTCTATGGAACTGCTAACTTTAAATCATGACACTACATCATCTCTAAATCTCGTAAATCAATACTTCGTAACAGTTGGTAAAAATCTGGCCAACAGCATACTATCAAGGTTAAATGAAACCCAAAAAACACTGATCCAGCATTTTAAGCCAGATAGCCATTCTAGTAACTCAGTTTTCCTTTACCCTACCGACCCTCTTGAAATCACCAAAATAATCACTAAATTTAAACGTGACTCCTCGCCTGGACTTGACATGATTTCAGTACATTTGCTTAAAGTAATACTCAACCATATACTTACTCCGCTCACTTACATAATAAACTTAAGTTTAGAATCTGGCACTTTTCCAGACTCTTGGAAGGTGGCGGCTATCACTCCTATTCACAAAGGCGGCTCCAAAGATCAACCTTGTAATTACAGACCCATCGCTCTACTTAGTGTTCTATCCAAAGTCTTGGAGAAAATAGTCAATGCTCGCTTAGTAAACTTTTTGGAAAAACAAGGAGCACTTAGTGATAGGCAATTCGGTTTTCGGAGAGGTAGGTCGACTGAAGACGCCGTAATGCTCCTGGCTAATCTTGTATCATCACATACTGAAAACGGTGAAAAATGCATTGGGGTTTTCCTCGACCTAGCCAAAGCGTTCGACACCGTATCGGTCGGCCTACTTCTTATGAAAATGGAAAGTATTGGTGTCAGAGGAGTGAGTCTCGCTTGGTTTAAAAACTACTAGACAAATCGATCCCAGTGTGTTAAAATTGATACCTCCTGCAGTGACCACTACCCCATAAACTACGGCGTCCCGCAGGGAAGCATTCTTGGCCCAACTTTGTTTAATATTTACGTAAATAACATAGTCTCAACAACCCTAACTAATGCGGATATAATTACATACGCAGACGATACTGCAATAATATTTCACGGAAAAACCTGGGAACAGGTTTACGCGACAGCTGAAGATGGCCTTGCCAAAATCTACAAACTACTAGATCAAAATCTATTAACTCTAAATTTGAGTAAAACTCTGCATATTACATTTTCAAAAACCGCAGCATCAAGCCCTACATATAAAAATCTCAAAATACATTCCTGTGCACGAAATGAAAACGATAACTCGAAAACTTGTAGCTGTGGCGACATCGCACGAACTAGGACTATAAAATACTTAGGCGTCACAATTGATGAAAACTTAACTTATAAGGATCATATCCTCAGTTTGTCCGGCAGAGTAAGAAAAATGATACATCTTATGAAAAATCTCAGAGATTGCGCTCCACAAGACATAATTCGACAAACTTACTTAGCTCTTTGCCAACCCATAATTCAATATTGTATTCCTGTATGGGGAAGTGCAGGTAAGACAGTCTTTTTAAATATTGAGAGGGCTCAACGGGCACTTATTAAAGTTGCTTTAAAAAAACCGTTTCGTTATCCTACAGACTCCCTATACAATGCTTTCGAAGTTCTACGTGTACGCCAACTATTTATACTTAACGCAACAACTCTCACACACAAATCTTTTCTTAATTTGCCAGAATATGAAGACTTACTGAAAAAACGGGCATTTAGACTTCCCCTTCCATCAGCTACCTCTTTGCTTACTAAACGCTCCCCTAATTATTCACTTACCCAAACATACAATAAAGTAATCAAATTATGCGATATTAAAAACTCCACTGCTATACAATGCAAACACACTATTAAAAAATGGCTTCTCACGCTCTCATACGACGACACGGAAAACCTGTTATAATGCATCAAACTACAAAGTAAAACATATACACGGTACACACACACGCAACGCAAGTAAGCACACACACATGTACGCACACACACACACACACACACGCACGCACGCACACACACACGCACACACACACACACACACACACACACACACACACACACACACACACAGTACACACGTATGTAATATATATAGTTCTTATCTTTGTGTTCAAAAACTTGCATATTATCGTAAGATCAAAATATTGTTAATTAAAACATAATTTTAATACTCCAAAGGCTTTCTTAAGCTTTCTTTGTGTATAATAATACGAATTGTAAAATCGCATCTCTGGGTGCCCAAGATACAGGCCTCGAGCCTAGTTTGGGACTCACTGGTACTTCAAACTCTGTGTGAAATATCTTTTTTGGCAATAAAGTCTTTTTATTATTATTATACTCTTTATTCAATTCACATCACGGGCTGCAAATCGCCCGGTCCTTTGGAAGGCATTGACGGAGCCGAAGCCAACGTCAAGAGGCCCTTTACAATATTAAATAAAATAAAAATATGATTTGTGGATGGAGAGATGTAAAACTATAAAAAGATGGTACATTAATTTATTATGGCTATGAATATGTGCTGCTTGATGTCTGTTTTCTGGTCTATAGGATGAGGTACGGCACCCGCCAATTATGCCTCATTTCAAAATATTAAAGCGGGTGGTGACTCGCTATACACTGAATGGGCCCCCCATAAAGGCGGACTGTTATGTCGGCGCAGAGGGGCAACATTGGCGTGGATAGCTAAGGGTGTTGAGAGGTGTGCTGCACTTTCACTAAACGCTACTAGCGGCTTTATGCCTTTAACACTTCCACCCTGGAGCTTAGGTCTTAGCTCTTGCGATTCCCACCACCGGCCGGCCGGTAAAGGCAAGCAGGGGGTTAGAGGGTCTCATTTAGCCCTCACGGGATAGGGGTACGCGGTGTCGCCACTCACCGTCGGCTCGCCACAAAGCCGCCCCTGCGGGTTTATTATTATTATTATTATTATTCACAGCACCGTCAGGATCTCGATAACGTCGCAGAGCTGGCTGACCGGGTCAACGACGTTACGCAGTCTTCTCTTCACGTTGCCGCAGTCACCCCCGCCCAATCCACTACGCCAGGAACTGCTTTGGAAGCCAGAGTAGCTGAACTTACACGGCAAGTGGAAACATTACTCCGGAGCCAAGGTACACCCTCACGTTCACGTTCTAACAGCAGAGGTAATTTCAACCAGCGCAACAGATCGAGGTCACAGTCACGCAAGACGTACCGCGAGCGCCCCGATGGACATCCACATTGTTGGTACCACTTCCAATATGGAAACAGCACGAAGAAATGCAAGGCACCGTGGAACTTCAAGTCATCGTTAAACGAGAAAGGCAGCACTTAGAGGCCGCAAGTGCTTGCCCCTTTTCATCAGGCCGCCTGTTCGTGACGGACCGTAAGTCTAAAATTCAGTACCTCATCGACACAGGTTCAGACCTGTGTGTGTATCCACGGTCATCCGTCCGGGCGCCTCCTAGCACCAAGACAAAGTACTTACTGTTCGCTGCAAATGGCTCACCCATACAAACATATGGTCATCTCACTCTCTGTCTGGACCTGGGGTTACGCAGAGCGTTCGAGTGGCGCTTCGCCATAGCGGATGTCTCCAAGCCCATCATCGGCGTCGATTTTTTAAGTCACTACAACTTGCTTGTCGACTGCCACAATCAGCGATTAGTAGATGGTGTTACATCCCTCACAGTCGCCGTGCCACATCAAAAGTCAGCTGAAGACATTTCATCGGTACGCACAACGACTGACGGCACAGCTTATCACAACTTGCTCAGAGAGTATCCGGAGATAACTCGCCCAGCTGGTAAGCTCATTTCTCCTAAGCATTCTACAGTGCATCACATAAGAACTTCTCCTGGCCCGCCGGTTTCCAGTCGTCCGCGTCGCCTAGACCCACAACGTTTACAGATTGCCAGGAAAGAATTTGACGACATGTTGCAGAGCGGGACGGCACGCAGGTCAGAGAGTGCCTGGTCTTCTCCTCTACACCTGGCACGTAAGAAAAACGACGGCTGGAGACCGTGCGGGGACTACAGAGCACTTAATGCACGGACCATACCGGACAGTTATCCAGTCAGGCACATTCAAGATTTTGCTTATCAGCTGGCGGGTAAGAAAATTTTTAGTACGATAGATCTGGTGAAAGCCTATAATCAAATTCCCGTCCATCCAGAAGATATACCCAAGACAGCCATCACAACACCATTCGGACTCTTCGAGTTCAACTTCATGACGTTCGGCTTGCGAAACGCGGCTCAAACCTTCCAACGCTTCATCGATGAAGTGCTAAGGGACTTAGACTTCTGTTACGGGTACATTGACGATATACTGGTGCACTCAGAATCGGAACTGCAGCACGAGCAACACCTGCGACAGCTCTTCGAGCGCCTGCAAGAGTACGGCGTCCTCATCAACACCGCTAAGTGTGTTTTTGGACGTCGCGAGGTATCATTTTTGGGATACACGGTTTCAGAAGCAGGAGTACGACCACTGGACGCTAAGGTGACGGCGATCAATGACTACCCTGTTCCCAAAACAGTCAAGGAGCTGAGGCGTTTCCTTGGGATGATGAATTTCTACCGTCGTTTTCTCCCAGGTGCAGCATCACTTCAGGCGCCTCTCAACTCACTCCTCGCCGGACCTAAAACTAAAGGTTCACAGCCAATCGAGCCCACTGCAGAGTTCTTGGAGCATTTCAACAAAAGTAAGGCCAGTCTCTCTCAAGCTACTCTTTTAGCTCACCCCGACATCCAGGCTGAACTGGCCATACAGACAGACGCATCAGACGCAGCAATAGGAGCGGTGCTACAACAACGGAAAGGAAACGCATGGGAACCGTTAGCATTCTTTTCCCGTAGATTGAGTCCATCGCAGAAGAAGTACAGCCCATATGACCGCGAGCTGCTGGCTATCTACGAGTCTATACGCTACTTCAGGCACATGGTGGAAGCTCGTACGTTCACTATTTATACGGACCACAAGCCGCTTACCTATGCTTTCACTACACGTCGCGATAACTGCTCACCTCGGCAATTTAGGTACCTAGACTTTATAAGTCAGTTTACTACGGACATCAGGTACGTCGCAGGCAAAGACAACACGGTGGCTGACGCACTGTCTCGGATTGAGGAAATCAATAACTCTCCATCGTATTTGGATTACCAGTCTTTAGCCCGAGATCAAGACGCAGACGCAAAGTTGCAGAACCTGCTACAGCACGGGTCATCACTCAAACTCGAGAAGGTAAAAACTCGATATACCGACTGCCCCGTATATTGTGACGTCTCCACTGCGGAACCCCGACCATTTATTACCACTGCATTTCGACGTGTTGTTTTCGACGCCTTACACAACCTTAGCCACCCAGGGGTCAAGCCTACGGTTCGCCTCGTCACAGAAAGGTTCGTGTGGCCTGGGGTGAGAAGAGACTGTCGACAGTGGGCAAAGTTTTGTCTACAATGTCAGCGGAACAAGGTGCACAGGCACACTTCCGCACCTTTGGCGACATTTAAGCCAACTCCAGCACGTTTTTTGCACGTGCATCTTGACATAATTGGGCCTTTACCGGTCTCTCACAGTTTCAGGTACTGCCTCACCGCCATCGACAGGTTCACCCGTTGGCCTGAGGCGTACCCCCTGCCCGACATCACAGCTGACACCTGCGCGGAGGCGTTCGTGTCGGGCTGGGTAGCCCGCTTTGGCTGCCCCGAGCACATCACCACGGACCGCGGCCGTCAGTTCGAGTCTCAACTGTTCAAGGCTCTAGCGAAACTGACCGGCTCCGTCCATCACACAACCACGGCCTACCACCCTGCAGCCAACGGATTGGTGGAAAGACTGCATCGGCAACTCAAAGCTGCGATCGCGTGCCATACCAGCACGCACTGGACAGAGGCACTTCCCTTGGTTCTTCTCGGCATCCGCAGCGCGTGGAAGGAGGATCTGCAGACATCGGCAGCTGAGCTAGTCTATGGCGAGCCACTCCGCTTACCTGGACAGTTCTTCACACCCTCCGATGAGCCAGTCGACGTCACCGACTTTGCCAGCCGACTTCGGAGCCACATTAGCAAGCTTGCCCCACAACCGACAAGCTGGCACTCAAATCGCCCCTTCTACCTGCCCAAGGATCTTCAGGCGAGCACCCACGTTTTCCTGCGCCAAGGTCCAGTCCGGCGTCCACTCCAGGCAGCTTACTCTGGTCCGCACAGAGTCCTGAGACGTCGGGAGAAGACCTACGACATAGAAGTGTCGGGGAAAGAGATGTCGGTCACCATAGACAGACTAAAGCCAGCGTACGTAGTGAGGGAAAATCCAGTACCTGAACGGGAGACCAGCATCGAACCTGTACCGGAGAAGAAGACGAGAAGTGGACGAGTCGTGCGGTTTCCTGACTACTATCGACCGTAGTCACGGTCTCAGCAGGGGAGCACTTGTAGCGGACGGCAAATACGCTAGCGCTTATGAGCTTGGGCAACCGCGAAACATGCCACTGATAGCGCGATCTTATTGTTCCCGACCGGTGCGCGTACGACACCGCCCCCGCACCGCGCACACCGGAGCAGCCGCCACCGAGACCCTTCATTGCGATCCTAGCCTTTGAAGCGCGCGCTCGTAATAAGCTTAGCATTTCTATGTACATTTTATCGTAATCATTATTCATATTTTTGCTGTAAAATATTAGCTGTTTCTATTGTTAGTAACTTTCATTTCTTTCTGTGCTTTATTTTGTTCTTCGTAATCACTTTGCTGTAATCATATTCTGTTTTCTTTTGTCGTAATTCATTCATTTCATTTCGTGTTCATTAAACCAAAATTCAACTTGTGTTACGCGTTTCTTTTCATTCGTATTTCAAATCATTATCATCATATCGCAATCGCTTCGATCGCAATACATTCTTAGGTAGGCGCTGGGTTCGATTCCCGGCGTGACGTCACCGTACTGGTGACGCAACCTACAGCGCTAGTAAACGCCCCGTCTTTCTAGATCGCGACCAAACCAAATATTCTTGATAATATCAATTAATCAAATATATGAGGTTGAAACTCTGTTATGTTCCGTATTGTACGGAACCCTCCCTAAGTGTGCGGTAAGAGACGCGATGCTGACTCGCACTTGGCCAGTTTTATTTTTATAATATAGGCTTACGTTTGACCTCTATCTCACCTGTTGGTAAATGATGATGCAGTCCAGGATGGCAGCACGCGAGGCCTACAATGGGAACTGGCTCTCAAGGATAGTGCCCTACCATCATGCGGGAGTTGTGGGTTTCTTAACGATGTTTTTCCTTCACCGGCCACTGTGAAAAGCGCACATAAATTTATGGTTATAAAAATCCATAGGTGCACGGTGGGGATTGAAATCAACTAATATGTCAACTAATATCAACTAATAATATGTTTATGAAATTTATTATTTTTCATAATATTAGTGCAATAAATAAATAATTAATTTTCATTTGTTTAATTAGTAGCAACTTATCAATTATACTTCATACAGAACTAACATTAAAAAGGTATTTCATAAACTCTAGTCTGTGTTTCCACAGTACATTTTATGTACTGTGAGATTACCACCATTCGCAATTCTCTGTTGTCGAATTGTGTTGTGTGTCGCTAATTTGCTTCATACTTTAGCTATGGGTTCCGTGAAAACATATGTATGTATTTGTTGAGTTTGCCATTCGCAATTCGCTGTTCGCTAAGTCGCTAGTAATTAAGGGTACCGTAAAAGCCACAGAAATATTAATAATAAGGTAGCAGAATTGTCCAAAATCGCTATTTATTTACAAAATGCTAGTCTGCGCGTGGTCTGCGGCCGCACCATGTAATGGGTCCCCGAGACGATCAAGTGCACTTGACAAGTCTACGTGCTTGAAGTGAATATTGATCGTTTACAGCATTACTTGACAAGTCCCGTCAAGTGATCTACGGGCTTGACCATACTTGACAGAAATTTTGTTTGACGGCACAGATCGTTAGGGTCGATAGGCGAAGACTTGACAGCACCTTCAATAGTCGTCAAATAGTCGTCAAGTCGCCCATCAAGTGAAACCGTCAATCACGTGAGACTTGTCAAGTACACTTGATCGTCTCGAGGCGATTAGATTAGCGAGCATGAGGATATCGTAAGTATCACATTACATTGCTATGTGCGCTTGTAACGCTCTGGATATTGAAGAACCTATGCAGCAATGGTATGCAAAATGGCGATAAAATAAATATACTATGATTCTCGTAGTGAATAGTTTTTTCAGCCTATTTAATTAAATAAACTGGCCAAGTGCGAGTCGGACTCGCACACGTAGGGTTCCGATTGAACAAAATTTGCCGGAAAAGTTAAGTACATGTAGATGTAACATCGATATATATAAATACTGTGTCAGTCAATACTAAACATGCTTATTTACTACAACGCCATCTAACGAATGTTTAACGAACTTCTAACACCAACTAAGTGAACGTTAACACCTCAGACGAAAATAAAAAAGGCAGACATAACTTTCCCAAACAAATGAGTTCAAACGCAATTTCAGTAATACTACATTCTTGAGTAATACGTTTCCGTTCTGCGCTCAGTCCGCTGCCAAGCAACAGCAAGGTCGTACGCTTCGCTAATTTAATACTTCGCAGCGTTACTTTCGTTGTAAATATGCCGTATTGCATCTTCCGAGACTGCAAAAATAGTTCACAGAAAAGAAGAGTGACGATGGTATATCTTTTCACAGGTAAATTTGTTGTTTTGCTTAATAATCGTAAAATTATTCTAGTAATACGACTTGGAACGCAAAACGTAAACAAAAATCCAACAACATTAGTCAGTGTGACAAGTTTATTTTATCCGAAATTTTGGGGTAGTTTTCCCGACTTCGTGGGAGGTTAGTAGAATTGTTTGCAATATTATAAAGTGCTAAAGTGCTTCGTTAAACTAGTTCAGACCCGTAGACAGAAAAGAATAGACACGACGGGTAGCTCCGCCTCCCTAGGTAGAACCCTGACCCTGAATATTAATTAAATATAATAAGATTGAACAAAATTGACTTGCACTTGGCCAGTTTATTAGTATTTGTTGTAATTGTGACCATAGTAGTATCAATCAAATGGCGAACACTTAAAAAACTCGGAATCCAAGTGTACTTACTGAAAGCATATTATTGCAGAAATTGCAATATTATTCAAGGAATTTTGAACTAATTTCATAATTGAAACCCACTAATATTTATGTATAAGATTTATTTGATAGAAATATTAATTCATAAAATTATTCGTATATTTTTATCAAAAAAATAGGGCCTCACCAAACTTTAATAATTTGGACTATATATTTATCTACTTGTGTTATAACAACTTCAAACTCAGTCACTGGAAGTAGGTATTAATAAAATGTCTCATCGAAAAGCGAGTGGTATTTTATTTCATAAACTAGCAACATTACATGCCACAGACGCACGTATCGCTACAAAGTAAAAAGTGTTTTTCAACGTGTGGATCGTGAGGTCGCGACCCCCTGGGTGGTCGCGAAGCCTCAGTAAAAGAAAAAAACAAAGTTTGAAAATATGCTTTTAAAGAAAATATGAATTAAAGAGCATTTGTAGGTGTTGTCACTGAGAGTACTTATAATATTTGTTTCAAAAGAAAACTATGTGATTTGTTTCCTGTAGGCCACACGAACAAAGCCGTGGGCAGAAGCTAGCAATATAATAAAATACAGATTATAAACAGTGCAAGTATAGGTCGTTTTTTTTTACAATAAGGGGGTCGCGTCGCGTCATGAAAAATGTTGAAAAACACTGGTAAACAATCGTTCATAGATAAAGCGCTATAGTAAATTTTTTAATTTGTTCTGTTTTTAATATTTGTTGTTATAGCGGCAACAGAAGTACATCATCTGTGAAAATTTCAACCGTCTAACTATCACGGTTCATGAGATACAACCTGGTGACAGATGGACAGACAGACAGACAGACAGACAGACAGACAGACGGACAGCGGAGTCTCAGTAACAGGGTTCCGTTGGTACCCTTTGGGTTCGGAACCCTAAAAACGGTATTAGATTTTTTTTAAATAGACTTACTGGTAAAATGTAATCCTCTTATTGGTGTAATAAAATTATATGGAAGAGTTTCTGCAATTATAAATGCTGCAACACACAATTTTTAGGGTTCCGTAGCCGAATGGCAAAAAACGGAACCCTTATAGATTCGTCATGTCTGTCTGTCTGTCTGTCCGTCCGTATGTCACAGCCATTTTATTCCGAAACTGTTAGGACTACAGAATTGAAACTTGGTAGGTAGATGTATTCTTTGAACCGCTTTCCGATTTTTATACAAAAATAAAAAATATAAAAGTTAAAGGGCAGGGCATCCCCGTACATGGAACTGAAACGAAAAAAATTTTTTCTTCAAACCTATACGTGTGAGGTGTCTATTGATAGGTCTTCAAAAATGACATTGAGATTTCTAAAATCATTTTTTCTCAAAGTCAATCATTTGAAAGATAGGCGCGTCTAAAGTGCTAAAATGTGTGTCGCCCCCTCTAACTTTTAAAGTATGAGAGTGAAAAATCTAAAAAAAATATAAGCTGTAGATCTCAATAAAAACTAACAACGAAAATTGGTTTGAACGAGATATAGTCAGCAGTTTTAGAGATATGGCGACCGCAAAGATAACTTTGTTTTTCATACAAACACTATGAAAAACAAAGTTAATTTTGTAGTTGCGAAAAATCATAGTTATGGAATACTTAACTGTGTTACGGAACCCTACGAGTGCGAGTCCGACTTGCACTTGGCCAGTTTATTGCAGGTTATTTCACGTCCGCCGATTCGAACAATACTGATTGCTAAACTCGCGCAGTGCATGTATGAACAACCAAAGTCATTATTATCCTTAGCCAAAGTAAAGAAGTTTTTTATCGCAACATAAATGTAGTAGGAGTTTTACTTAAGCTATATTGTACAAATTTTAATGGACTTACGATTCTATAATCGTAAGTCTAAGTAAGTAAATATAGAAGTTAACAAGCTTATAAGAGTAACAATGGACGGACACACATACCGCCGAAAAGACGGTCAGACAGACAAACACACGGATTTGGCGAATTTATAAAGGTTTCTTGGTCTACGGAACCCTAAAAGCGGAATAACGTTTTGGAACGTGCTGAAACATGGAAAGTATATCATGTTAAGCTCGTTACATATTCATTAAAGTTGTTTTACCGGGGTTAATGTGGGGCAAAAATTCATTAAGAGTGAGAAAATTTAAGAGAGCCAGCCAACGGTCTGCGTATTTTTAATTATAACGTCGATTTGTATGTATTTTTCTCTTGCATTTGTTAATGAAGAACAGAAAGGGAGATAATTAGTCACTTGTATTTGGATATGAAGTATTAAGTAACAATTATGTGTGTCTGAGTATTCATAACATCTAATTATGCCACTAAAGTTCATTAAACGGTCAGCGATGAGAATATTATATGCGTTTTTTGGGAAATTATATTATGCAAGTCTTATTTGGGAAGGAACTCTCTGCTTAAAAACAAATAATTGAAACCGCCTATTATGGTGGACTAGGTCTTATGATAAAAAATAGTGGTATTTATCAATTGAAATACATTAATTTTGTCACCACACACCTTGAATGTTTACTGTCAATTCAATTAGATGTGGCTCAAACATTTAATTTTGAAGGTTCGCCGGGCTTGACAGAGCTTGCAAGTCTTACACAGATTTGCATTAGATAAAGCTTTTGGATTTCGTAGCGGAGCTTGAATACTTACTTGGTTTTTAATAAATTTGTGTTCATAACGAGGCAACGTTACTTGCTATTATAACGTCGCTTCTTGTCTCTTTCTGTTTTTCTTCTGTGATGAAGTACCGCTCGTTATTTAAAGTCATTATAACAGGAGCCATATAAGAGTATAGAGTAATTGTAAAGAAACAAAGGTGAAATTTTTATTCACAAGCTAGACATATATTGTATTGATACAATTAATATATTTGATTAAGCGGACCTACTTCATTATATACAAGTAATATTTTTAAAATCCTTTTTAAACACAAGCTTTAACATAACCTAGGACCAGAGTAAGTCAAGACAAATCCAACGAGCCCAAACACGACAGGTATAACATGTGTAGTTTAGGAGTTTCTTTGGCCACCTTCCAGCTCCATCATCAGATCAGCACCATGTCATCATAATATTGCATTGTCACGCGATTTACATATGTATGCAAAATTTTAGCTCAATCGAACCCCTGGAAGTTGCTCTAAAATAAATCGCAAGATTTGTGACTCAGAAATTCGCCGTGAAGTAGAGATAAAGCTTGTAATAACATAAATAAACTGGCTGTGTGCAAGTCGGACTCGCACTAGTAGGGTTCCGTAACACAGTAGAGTATTTTATAACTATCGTTTTTCACCAGCATAAAAATAACTTTGTTTTTCATAGTGTTTGTATGAAAAATAAAGTTATATATTCGTTTTGAAAATTTGCTATTTCTCAAAAACTGCTGACTATATCTCGTTAAAACCAATTTTGGTTGAAATTATTTATTGAGGTGTACAGTATTTTAAAAGTTAGAGGGGGGGGGGGGGCACATTTTACCACATTAGATGTGTATTATATCTTTCAAACTAATAACTTAAAAAAAATCGTTTTAGGATCATCAATGTAATTTTGAAAGACCTATCTCTAAACACCCTGCGTCCCTGCACGTATAGGAATTTTTTTTTCTTCGTTTCAATTCCATGTGTGCCGCCATGCCCCCCATTAATATTTTATTTTAATGGATACAGAATACCTACCAAGTTTCAACAGTGTAGTCCTTATAGTTTCGGAATAAAGTGTCTGTGACATACGGACAGACAGACATGATGAATCCATAAAAGTTCCGTATTTAGCGATTCGGTTATGGAACCCTATAACTGGCATTTGACGAACTTTTAAAGCATAACCCATAGCTTAGCTTACATGAAATGAGGGCACCACAAACTAGAATAAGGAATTGAACAGTAAGACAAATGTTCTCGAGTTTTAAACAAAAATAAAGCGAGCTTTACTTTACTATCCTTGGGATGAGTAATTTAATTGGATTCCACAGTTTGTGAACAAGCCTCGAATCGCCATTCCTTGAATGGATCTGCTAAATATCTATATATTATCTATATTAAATATATATATTTCAGCAATAGGGAATAAGTAAAATTAATATTTATGCATTTTAAGTAATTCAAATGTTAAAAAAATATAATTAAAAAAAAAAATTTAATTATAATTAAAAAATCTTGCTATTGGTTAACCAATTTGAAAAAACATATTTTTTTGTTTTAGCGAGTACACTTCTATTTAGTCCCATTGTAATTTCATCAGGTTCTGATGAGTATCTCTAGAGATATGGAGATAAACACGTGGTACAGAAAATGACTAGAGCGGCATTCCAAGTAGGTTCTATTCGTATTAAAACAAACTTAAACAAATTATTTTCTTTCAATTTTATTTAATTCTACGCAAAATAGTGGATAGAAACGCATAAACTTTTACAACAGTTAATTTCATGTTCAGCGTGCACTAATTAAAACAAATCGCCTTAATCACGAATTGAAAATTAATCAAAATTAACTGCGCTTGTAATAGCCGTTTAATCGAAACCAATAAAACCATTTCAAGGGCCCACCTCACATTAATTTAAAACCTTAACGAAATGAACACTTTTGCTATGATATTTTTGCACGAACAAAAGTAGATACGTCAATAATGTAACTTTGGGTTGACCACACCGATATTACATTACTTACAACATAATGTTGTTACAATGTAGTACTCGATATCAGTAATTATAGTGGCGTATGGTTGCAAGGGTTTTTTTTTCTTCTAGTAAAGAAAAATTTTAAAGTGTCCTTGAGCATTTTACGGGAAGTGATTAAAATGAATTACATTTTACTATACAACATAAGTAAAAATTAGCACGTTGACTCACTAGTCAACGTGCTAATTTTTAGTCAATTATTATTTATTGTTAATTGTACTTCACATTGTATAACCAAATAATAATAACTTCAAGCATTTTATCTTGCGTGCCAACACTATAACTTTATAGAAACATCGATATAAAAATGAATATTAAATATGTATTGTATCTAAAATTCCAGAATTAATATCTTTAATAATAATTATAGATATAACTTCACCCTAAAAGGATTAAAATAATTATTTAAATTTAAATTTAATTAAGAGATTTATCAACTTACTTCATGGAGCTGTATACATTATGTTGCCGTGTCGCGCACATCGTCAGAATTCACTCTCAAATTTTGTTTTCTAACTAGCCATAATATAAAAATAAAAAAGCATAATTTCAAAATTGTGTGTATGCTCTCTCCCTATGGACTCCAAAACGCATAGACATCCTAAAAATTTACTTTATGATTCAGGTTTTTACTTCTAGCACAGATTATATAATAGTTACTCTTCTAAAACAAATGCATACTACAGTTTGTACGAATTTAACGTATCTATGACGAACACTCACGGGCACGTCGGTAAGTATACCAAATGCAGCAATTTGTCGAATAACCTTTTACAATTTAATAATACTCTTGAATTTTCGAAGTTGAGAGTTCTACGGCAACTTTGAAAGTTCCTTTCCATTTTCTTCGTTAAAAGAGCAATATCATAGAATGGTGTCGGTTAATTGGTACGACTTAATTGAATTCGGTGCCAATTGGATTGAGCCCTATGACGGTAGTATTGGACAATTTGGGAATTCTAATGCCAGGGATTTGGAGTATTTTGTATTTCTAGACTAAGAATAGGTCTTAAAGTAGTTTCAGCTCTCATAAAGGCCTGCATGGTGGTTTAGTGACCGCCTGGGTAGCTACCATCCTCAATTTATAAAATCTGCCACCAAATACTAATGTGTTCCGACAACTATCTTTGAGAGTCAGTTTTCATTATAGGCCGAGCGTGCTACCATCTTCGATCACATCTTCACTTACAAGCTCATGAGATAGTAATGAAATGTAATTCAGATCTATATTTATGTATGCTTAAAATATTATCATGGGGTAACGTTTGTTTCGTTAGTTTAATAACAATTGTATTTTCTTAAAAAAATTGAGTGCAATTTTTAGGTCATAGTAACTTTATTTAATACCTTAAATATTACAAACTTTAAATTTCGTGCAAGTGAGTTTTTGTATTAGTTCTGTTTTTACTCTTTCCATAAGTAGCCATATATTTGAAATTTCTTCAAATATTCTATAAAAATATGAATGCCTTCCATCAACAATCCAAAATCGAATAAACACAGCTAATAATGCAAACATTCGCAATAAGCGTCCCAATTATTTTCTTAGTAAACTTCGTTACGAAATTCGTGAAAAGCTTTTTAAAGAATATAACTGCCTCGACTTTGTAAATCTGAGGTCAAATCGAAATAAAAGGACAATAAAAGTACCTTAAAATATTCATATTTCAACAGAATATCATCCCTGAGCAAATTGTAGCTTTCAGGAGGATTAACCTGGACACAGACAGGTTGAAAGTTTGGCTAAGTCAATTTATGTGGGGGTCGCCACACTTTTCCAATAAAATGAACCGATCTTTTGATATTTAGTAAAATAAAGAGTTCAAAGCGTTTTATTAGTTCAAACCATGTATTCTATAGCAGCTTCCATAATATTATTATTATTTTCTTTTTTCTTTATTTAATGAGCTTTATCAACATTTGATTAAGTCGCTCAGTACAAAATCAACTCTTATATTATACTCTTATCATAAACATACCAAAAACAATCACCTAGATCTATTCTGCATGCATATATTATATAATTTGTACACTAATTTTGCTCGTTCCGAGAGAGGGTTTGCCAAAATATAATTAAATTCACCTACCATAATTCGGTGTAAACAAATATTACGCCGAAAGACCTCGTTCCGGACGCATTCCACTAGGATGTGATATAGATCTTCTGGCACTCCACAGTCGATACAGTTTGGAGAGGACACTTTACGCATCAGATATGCAAATTTGTTAGATGGGATGTGTCCAGAACGAAGCCTAAAAGCTGTAACCATATCTGTACGGCTTAATGTTATATTATCTATCCAAGGCGCTCGCGGAATATGAGGTTGGATCGTTTCGTACCAGATACCCTTCTCCCTGGAACGTTGGTCGAAATACTCATTCCATAGATCATAACTATTGTTTTTTAAAATACTAATACAGTCTGTATAAAATGGCAGAATATCGTATGGTATACCCTCGTTACAGGCTTCTCTCGCATATTTATCAACTTTATCATTTTTGCCAACGTTGCAGTGAGAAGGGATCCATTGTAACATAACACATTTAGAGTTCGATTTTAGTTCAACTAGACGTTCAAGGATACAGTAGGCAATCGGAGTGCCTCGGATAGCCGAGGTACACCGAGCTAAGTGTTGAAGCGAGCTTCGGGAGTCTGTGAAGATTACAAATTTGTCATGGGCTATAGATTTTATGTACGACAGTGCTTCACATATAGCAATTAATTCACAGTTCATTATGCATATTTTTTGTTCATTTATTTGAAATTTCATTACTACATCTAATTCCGCATCTAAAAATGCAGCCCCTGTAGAAACTCCGTCCTTAGATCCGTCTGTATATAATTTATAAAATCGATTATAATTTTCGCGAATAAAATCTTCACACATACGAGTAGATTTTATTTTAGGAATAGTATACTTTCTTTTTGCTTGCGTAAGTCTATCAATGTTTGTTTTAATAAGTCCAGTTAAATCTAAATTTCCCATCCATGTTTTCAAAGAAAACATTTCTAATACCTTGCTGGATTAGATGCGGATGTCCTTAAGTGAATCGTGTGAAGTTAGTAGCAATGGTTTTTTCTTATTTTTAAAATATGCACTGTCTTTCAATTTAATTAGATCTTCTAGAATATTAATTGTTGGATTACCTTCAAAAGATTTACATTTTAACCAATATTTGCTGCCTAAATATTTTCTCCGTATGGTGGTATATAAATTTCATTTTCCATCACATGTGTTGGAGTTGTTTTAATAAACCCTCCAACAACTCTCAATCCCTGATTTTAAATTTTGTCTATTTTGTATAAGTGATTTTTGCAACTACTATCATAAAAAAAACTTCCATAATCAATTCTACTTCTAATAATGGCGATATAAAGCCGTCTTAAATGTTTTGGGTGAACTCCATATCCAGATCCAGCCAAGGTTTTAAAAACGTTGAGATATTTTGTTGTTTTTACAATAGTTTCATTGATGTGCTTACTCCATCTAAAAGAACGATCCAACCACATACCTAGATATTTTACAGAGTCTACCAATTCAAGTAAGTTATTATTAATTGTAAGATTAATGGGTTTTCTATTAACCCCTTTTTTAAATAGACACACTTTACTTTTAGTTGGTGATATTTCTAAATTTAAATCTGATAATAACTGTGTAAACTGATTTAACGCCAACTGCATTATATTTGAACCTTCTGGAATACTTTTACATGCTACATACAACACGAAATCGTCTGCATACTGTGAAATGTGTACATCTTTTATACTTCTACATATATCAATAGTTGCTACATTAAATAAAAGGGGGGATAATGGATCCCCCTAAGCTATTCCCTGCCCTGTGCTTCTACTTAACAATGTATTGCCTATTTGTATGTTTAAATACCTTTCTTTCAAAAATGACCAAAGGTACAGACAAATTCTTGATCCATTGCCCAATTTATCTAATATACGAAGCACAGCATTCATGTCAACATTGTTATATGCATTATCTACATCTATAAAACAACCCATTGTCATCTGGTCTTTAGCAAATCCTAGTTGGATCCTTGACAAAATGTTACTCAAGTTGTCAAACGTGGATTTTGTCTTTCTAAAACCGGTAGTCTCAGCATGAAACGAATTATATTTTTCTAAATACCATTCTAGCCTTTTATTAATGATGGAATGAAAAATTTTACACAAGCATGATATTAAAGAAATTGGACGAAGAGAAGCCACAGATGTTGTGTAACGACCCGGTTTCGGTATTGGCACTACACGTATATGACGCCACTGCAAGGGAATATAACCAAAAAGCAAAATCATATTATACATTTTAAGAAGAATTTCTTTAGCGTTGTCTGGCAAATGTTTAATCATTGAGTATGAGATATTATCGCATCCGGGCGCAGTATCCTTTGATTTTATACATAAGTCCAATTCAAATCTTCTAATAGGACATTCAAGACGTTCATTATAAGACGCAAAAGTCGGTAATTTTGATTCCACAAAGTCCGGTGCCAAATTACGCAAAAGTTTGTTAGCCATCGTTTCGTCTACATGAGTATAAATATGTGTTTTATATCCTTTCATCCACTTCATCTTCCGCCATATGTCACTTACCGTCGATGACTCATCTATGGATGAACACATATCAAACCACCCCTGACTCTTAGCTCGTCTTATTAATCTCTGACTGTCACTTACCTTATCTTGAAGTATCGTAAGGTTCGAAGGGGTGGGATTCTTTCTAAACTCTTTAAGTGCCAATCGGCGTTCAGCTACCGCCCTAGATAATTCAGATGACCAATACGGCTTAGGAGTAAAATGTAGTGCAGGATCCTGGCTTATTTTAATAAAAGGTATATGCTCGTCAGCTGCATCATTAATAATGCTTAAAAAATTATCATATCTGGTTTGTAAATCATTTGATGGAATAAAGTCTGACAATTTATTTTCAATATATTGTGTGTACAGCAGCCACTTAGCCTTTTTAAAGTTTCTCTTTTTCATAAACTGCGGTGAATTGTTTTGGTAAGACATTCGAATTTGTATGACAAGGTGATCGCTACCCAAACTTTCATTCATCACTACCCAGTCGAAATGTAATGCAACATCTGATGTCCCTGCCGAAATATCTGGAGAACTTTCCTGTAACATACCGTTTGCTAACCTCATACGAGTGGTACTTCCATCGTTTAATATAACGTAATTGTTTTCCATTATCGAATCAAAAATCTGCGTTCCCTTTTGGTCAATTTTGCACGACCAACTAGAGTGATGGCCATTCACATCGCCAAGAATGAGTGTTTTTGTGGAAAACATAAAAAATAATTCATCCCAGTCACCTAGAGTTGTTCGTATTGAGGGTGGGCAGTATATAGAAATTATATTATCGATATATTTACAGTTAAAAATTTTAATTTGAAGTAGTTCTTTACCAGGGTTATTATTATTTATTGGATATGACCGAGCCTTAATAGATTTGTGCGTTATAATAGCCACCCCACCATACGCATCGGCCCTATCTTGTCTAAAAACATTATAATCTTTAATCTTTAAATCACTCGCAGGAGGTCCCGGGTCTAACCAAGTCTCGCTTAGTATTGCTATATGTACTTTTTCTCGTGATAATAACTGTTCAAATGCTGCAAGTTTAGGCTTAATACTATGTGAGTTCCATTGTAAAATAGTTAATTTGTTGTCCAAACCCATACTTACCTATAATTAAATTTAAAAAGCAAGTCCCATAGATTCTCCACTAAGCTAGTAGTCACCCATTCCATAATTATAGACATTGCATGTTTTATCTTGCTCATCAAATCAACATATTCGTGTGACATAACAATAGACTTTAATTTATTCAATAATTGCCTAAATGTCATATCTGATTTCCTCTTCTTTTCTCTCTCAGACCGATCTTCTGGTATATATGTACTTTCTCTAACAAAGTCATCATTCCTCGTTTCTGATGCATTGCTAGAAATATCCCAATCATCCACATCTACTCCACTGCTCTGTTTCTTATTTTTATTTTTCTTCTTCTTATTATTTTTCTGCTTCTGCTCCTTATTTACAGCTTCTAGTGAATTCGCTGCAGTTTTATTACGATTTGTCATTTCTGCACATTCAACAGTTCGCGTAGATTTCACTGCCGTTGAATATAAATATCTATCCTGTGTTTGTGAACTCGAAATATCGGGCAAATTAAAAGACTCATGCACAGGTTCCGCTGACTTGTTTGTTACCGGTTTAGGTATTATTGTTTCCGTAATAATAGGTTTAGGTACATAAACCACCATTGCTCTTCTGTAGGAACAGTTGAATTCAGCCATAATTTCCCGTATGCATCTTTCTTTTTTATACATAGGGCATATTCTGTCAAGCGCGCGATGGGGTCCGGTACAATTGGTGCATTTAAACTCAACCGCTTCGCAATTCGCATGCTTTTTGGCACATTTCGGGCAAATCTCTTTTTTAGCTGGACAAGACCTAATAGTGTGGCCAAATCTCCAACACCGAGAACACTGTGTAACCGGAAAAATATATGGTTCCACCCTTAACTTCATTCCATAAATACTGACGCACGGAGGTAGGGAAGGTCCCTCAAATCCCAGTCTTACTGTCTCACGATAGTGACGGAAGGTGCCGGGTGGATTTATCAATCCACCCGGCACCTTCCGTATTACGTCACTTAAGGCGTTTCACAGATGCTAGTTTGTAGGGGCTTGATATTAATTCTAGCATATCCTTCTCATTCATATCCATGTCGATATTTCTAATAATACCGTAGAAAACACCTACTTCCAGAGGTCTGACATCTCCATCCCAGTTCTTGGAATTCTTTGCAGGTTATCAATTTATCAGCGCTACTTTCACTTTCAAAATGGATAATTACTTTGTAAGGATTCAAGTACTTAACTTTCACAATATCCCTGATCCTGTTTGAATTAAATAGTTTCGCCATGGCAAATTGTTTAGGCAGTTTTTCGGCGCATGTTATTGTTATTTCAACGTTTTGTCGTAGCCTCTTTCCATCTCTGACCTGTGTCAACCATATTTCATCTTCACTGTCATCCCTTGTTCTCTTACTAGGTCTGTCACTTACATTCTCCGTCATTTCTCTCTCATGTCTAAAATCCTGGAGCGCCTCATGAATCGTCGCCTAGTTAGCTTCCTGGAAAGCAATGAACTTCTTTCGTCATCACAATATGGTTTCCGAAAGGGTATTTCTACATCAGATGCAGTTCATAATTTAGTAGATTCCACCATAAGAAACCTAGACGGAAGAAGAAAGTGCCTTACGGTTTTCCTTGACCTAGCAAAAGCCTTTAACACAGTCTCCATCCCACACCTATTACATAAGCTGGAAGTGATCGGAGTGAGAGGCCAGCCACTGAGGTTATTTAAGAGCTACCTTGCAGAAAGAAGGCAGCTAGATAAAATCGACAAATGGCTTAGTAAAGAGCTTAAAACAGATTATGGCATTCCCCAGGGTAGTATAGTCGGTCCAACCATGTTCTTGGTTTATATAAATGACCTGTGCCAGCTCCAAATAGACGGTGGCAAAATACTCACGTTCGCTGACGACACGGCACTTTTCTTCAGTGGTGACAGCTGGGAAGAAGTTTTTGCTGTCGCTCAGACAGGCTTCAACATCGTCACCGACTGGCTACAGAGTAATGTACTCACATTGAACATCACAAAAACCAAGTACATTACGTTTGCTCTTAGAACAACCTCGCTACCCCCTCTATCCTCTTCAATAATAGCACATGTCTGTGACCGCACAACTACGCCTTGCCTTTGTTCCAGTCTCCTTCGTACTAATGCGATTAAATATCTAGGAGTGACCATAGACGAGAACCTTACTTTTAGACCCCACATAGACACTTTAGTAACTAGACTACGCAAGCTTATCTACATATTTAAAAACTTGAGACATGTTGCCAATCTTAAAGTCACAAAGATGGTTTATTTTGCGCTTGCTCAATCGCTAATTGAATACTGTATCACATCGTGGGGAGGTGCTGCAAAGACCCACCTCATAAATGCTGAGAGGGCACAACGTGCAATCCTTAAGGTAGGAGCGGGCCCGCCCTATCGGTACCCTACAACCGAGCTGTATGAAAAATGGGAGGTACTAACTGTCAGACAGTGCTACATTCTGCGAACTGTCCTAAAATACCACACACAGTTACAGTATGACCCAGACCTCATAAAAGATAGGCGTTGGAAAGGAATTAAATGGGAACCACAATAACTTCATACGTCCCAATCTCGACATTTCTTTTGCTTCCAAGGCCAGTTCCTGTACAGTAAACTAAATAACGTTCTCTCCATATACTCAAGTAACACATTTCTCTGCAAGCGACAAGTCATAACATTCCTTAAAACTCTTGACTATGACGACACTGAAAACCTTCTTCAAGTGACTATGTAAGTTGGCCTTACCGACTAAATTACTTATCGAATAACATTATATATATATAAGTCTCTAAAATATGTACCTATGACTTCCTTTAAATACCAAAACCAAAGAACCACCCCATCCATACACCTCATCCCATCCATCTATAAATCACACACACACACACGTACACACACACACACACACACACACACACACGCACGCACGCACACACACATACACACACACGCACAGGCAAGTTAGTTAAATTAGTTATTATTAATTAAGTTGTTTTGTAAATGTTAGGTATAATAAAATTGTCATTGTCTTTCTCAACCTGGCACAATTGGCACTTGTAAAATGCTAACATTATCACGCACACACAACATCTTAAAAATACCTATAGGTATATTTACATAACGATCCAAGGGAGGGCACTGATGACCCGTACTACAGGTTTTTGCAAACCTATCTCGGGCATCAGTCTTTCGCAAAGATAGGTTACTGTAGAAATATTGTTAAATCAGCCAATAGTGTAAGCTAGAACATATGAACCTATTTGTGAAAGAAATAAATGATTTTATTTTATTTATTTATTTATTTCTTCGTCTAATAATAATTGTTCGTGCGTTTCACTATCGCCTTCAATGCATTCGTTCGATGTCGCCGGCTCCTCGGTATTGTTATCTTGGGGCACGGGCACCTCGCCCGCGCTCAATTGTGACCCGTTCTCCATAGAAGATCGCCCAATCGCCTGCTTACTATGGGCGCAGCCTAGCACCACGGCCGGCCGGCCCTTTCACTGAGTTAAATGCAAAACAATTTACGCGTGCACTCTTTACGACGTGTACGAGACCACTGTTTCATAATAATGACCTCCTCTAAATAATGTTTGATAACCCTGATTCCTAAATAGTCTCTTAGATTATATATCTTTAGTCTTTATATTAATGTTACAATCTTTCACCGTTCCACCCATATTAGGCCGATACTACCCACTCATGTTTCCGCCCACGCAAGACATGGTTTTATATGGATGTTAGGGATATCGTTATGTAATCTCAATGTGAAATGAAGCAGGACATAACCGGGCTTAATGTCAGACAGCTGCGATATAAGAAAGAAGGTACCTATAATTAGTAGGTAAGTAAAGTTATAAGGGAGGGCTGACTATACAAGTATCAAAACCTTTTTTCTATACCAGTTAGAGAGTGTTTCTTTATTGTAGGCATTCAAGCATTTGACCACTATGAATGAAATGAACCTAAAGACGATGTTTTTTAAATCATTTATCATTTATCATTTATTTCTTAATAACATTTGTTGTAGGTCAATTTTACAGTATAATAAATTTGATTTACATTAAGTAAACATCATTATAGAATTCATAATTGAGTAGAATAGAATTAAATTCATTAAACAACATAAAATATTGTGTTTGTGAAACAATTGTTACATCAGCCTTATTTTTTAACCGACTTCAAAAAAAGGAGGAGGTTTCTCAATTCGACCGTATATATATATATATATATATATTTTTTTTATTTTTTTTTATGTTTGTTCGGGGATAACTTCGTCATTTATGCACCGATTTTGATTATTCTTTTTTTGTTCGAAAGGAGATATCCCAAGTGTAGTACCATGGTAATTTTATCGAGGTCTGATAAGTATCTCCAGGGATATTGAGATAAACATCTCAAAATTGGTACTGAAAATGAACATTGAAGTCGGTTCTTTTTTAGTTTTTAAACGATATTATTATTCATCCAGAAATTCATTTAATGTGTAATATGCTTTTTTTATTAAGATGTCTTTTATTGTATTTTTAAATATTACATAGGATTCTATTTCACGAACAGTTTTGTCAAATTTGTTATATATTTTTGGTCCCGTGGTATACAGCGTTTGACCACTATCTCAGTAGTAAGCGATGATGTCATCGAGGACGGTGAACACGCTAGACCTAGAAATGGTCTGACGTTCAAGGGCTGTGTACTGCCGGAACACCGTAAGATTATGGCGGTGGAGTTTCTCCTTGAGGGTAAGCTGCGTTTTGGACGCACTGGGCAAATTAAAATCCCGCTAGACCGCCTCATCTGTCATTTATAGTTCCATCCCCAAACCCAGACTGTAAAAAGGTAAAAATCAAAATTCGATTGATTCCACTTTTTGCTTACGTCTTGTTATATTCTCTCTAGGCTGTATCCACGAAGAGCTTGGTCACCCCATTAGGCGGAGTTCCGATTGTCTTCAGGCTGCTACCTCAAAAATCTCGTTAAAACTTCACTCAGGAAGTTAACCGATCCGTCAGATGTTTCCGAAAATAATGTCGACGGCTAACGGATCGGGTGTTCTAAGAAACAACTCCATTTGCAAAAATCTAAACGTCTGTGGGGGAAATTCGAGGAATTTAGCGTTTTGCTGGACAGTCTTGGAAATAATTTGGTCCAAGGTTCTCAAGGTTCTAATGAAATTGTAAACACCATTAATGTTTTTTTATATCTTTATTTACCAAATTTCCATTGTACCTTAACTTATGATGATAAACAGTTAAATTTATCTACTTTAAACTAAAATATATTTATAATATCTATAAAAATTTTAAATAAAAACCTGAAATTTTTAGGAAAGAAAACAGCAGCAATGCCGCTTATGAAGTAGGTTCCGCCAAGATTTGGCGAAAACTGCAATGTTGGTCAATAAAGATTTAGTTCAAGCATCAATGAGACTCTTTGACGTTTGTCACGGAAGCATTCTACATGTAACTGGTGGATATCTCCTACGACTCCGTAGGTTTCACAGTGGTGGTAGAACAATGGTGGTAGAACAATGGTGGTAGAACAATGGTGGTAGAACAATGGTGGTAGAACAATGGTGGTAGAACACTATGTATTGTCCGCCTGGCCAGCTACCCTGAAGTTAGAAAATCTGACGCCAAACATCTAATGTGTTCGGGCAGCTACCTTTGAGAGCCAGTTCCCGTTCTAGGCCTAGCGTGCTACCATCCTCGACAGCATAAACACTTACCAACAGGTGAGATAGTGGTCAACGCTATTATATTAAATAAAACTGGCCAAGTTCGAGTCAGACTTTTGTCCCGCACACGGAGGGTTCCGAACGCCATCAACGAATATCTAACGAACTTCTAACACCTACTAAGTAAACGTTAACACAAAGGTAATTAATATTATTAAATATCTGGAATAGGAGTGGGCGTTATGTAGCATAGATCGTTTCCACAACGTTGTCGCAGAGCGACAACGCAAACGTTATGGACGAATTTCATAACCGTCTATTTCTCAAAACCGTCTATTTAGAGTTAGACTGTCGTTGCGGGCCGTTGCGGCGGCAACGTCATGTCACACTTCGTTTGCAATGTCGATAGAGGGAGAAAGGAATACTCTTTCTAGTTTCTACTACTGTTTGCAAGCCTTGCCAGGTCATATAAATTTGAGTCGGACGGAATACTAAAATAATTAGGACGATGTGAAATATAAACATTACAGACTTTCACATTGTACCTACCTAATACTACCTATACACAAATATCTATTCCGCAAAGCAAACACCGTTTAATAGATGTATGCATTTTAGCAACTATCTATTAAAATTGTTAAAACGTATACATCTCTTAAACGATGGTTGCGAAACAGATCGTTGTGAAATAGACGGTTTTGGCAACGTTATTGTAACGCAGATAACGTTGCGTTATGTTTTCTGAAAAACTCGTAACGACACACTACTAATCTGGAAGACCAAGTGTTCGTAATCGTACGACTAACTCAAAGATAATATAAATAAATACTACGTACGTGACTAACTTTCCACTGATTCTAGCTAAATGAAACTCTGTAAGTACTAAAATAGAAGATTTAATAATCAATACTGACTGTACACTACTACAATTAAAACTAATGTAAACAAATAGACCGAGGCCCACAAATTTAACAAATGAAACGCTTGCGCGTGCTTATTTTTCCTGTGCTGCCATCTAGTTGCGTCGAGGTGAAATAATTTCAAAGGCACACAGGTAAGTTATTTGTAGTTGATTGCAGATTAAACACCGCACAGCTATGCTCGGTATTTTTTGCCACTGAAATAGAAAAATATGACTCTTCCCGACATATATTGGCGAATAATAATACTATTTATTTTAATTGCGAGCAACTAACTGCTTTAACTGCACAATAACACTAAAGCTACTTCTACTCGCCAATAGATGTCGGGAAGAGTCATGTTTTAAGTTGATTTTCGATAATGTTGATTATTGAAAACACGAATAAACAAAATTTCTGAAAATGAATCCTAGCTAGATCGATTTATCACCCCCGAAAACACCTGTATACTAAATTTTATTATACTTTGGAGCCGTTTCAGAGATTAAGGTAAACACGATAGATCAATGAAGATTCGTAGATGGCGCGGCGCTATCGTAAAAAACACGTTTTTTGTTTTAAACCCTTTAATTTTTAACTTTGTTCTGTTCTTATTATATGTTGTTATAGCGGCAACAGAAATACATCTGTAAAAATTTCAACCGCCTAACTATCACGGTTCATGAGATACAGCCTGGCGACAGACAGACAGACAGACGGACGGACAGCGGAGTCTCTGTAATAGGGTTTCGTTGGTACCCTTTGGGTTCGGAACCCTAAAAAATATACTTAAGGTGTATTGAAATTACAATCTTTTACTATCATTTTATATCTAATGTAAGTAAAAATGATCTTTTTTTATGTTTCATTCATATTCTATGAAAAGAAGATTTCATTAGCCGCAGCACCTATTAGCAGAAACACTCGCTATTTCTAGAAAAGCCACTGAAAGCTTGGTTTTTCAAATAAAAGCGGTCTTCACTCTTAAATCCTTAGCTTCAATATTTCCTCTCTTAATTAAAACGTTATCAACGGTTCCAGTCTTGATAATAAAAATAAAAGCTGAAATGCTTAAATTGCCATCATACTTAAGTACCTAAATTTATGGAAAATTTATACATACAACAGAAAAGGTATTTTGTACAACAGTTTATTTCGTGTTAGTATGTACTCGTATATGATGTTTGTGTCAGTCAAATCTTGGAAGCTAAATTAGAATCACTTCCTGACGTTCTATTGGGCTTAAATATGGTATACTCAAGTATCTTCGGTGACAATGTAATAACATGGTATCATCGAGCTTTTGCCGATTTGCCGGGCTGTAAGGACTGGAACTCCGTAATGGCAAATGGTAGGACAATCGAATTTGGGCTAGTATGTATTGTTATCATAAGTACTTGTCATTATTACACAAGATGACGTCTTGACAAAAAGCTTGTGACAAAAACTGATAAGTAATAACATAAAGTTCGGACCGGACATACAATAACATAAAAATACTAGTAGGTAATGACATAAAGTCCGGGCTCATAATATTTTCCTTGTCAAATTAAATTTTTATACTTAACACATTCACTGCGGCTGCGCTACATTAAAACTTAATTCCAGTGCTGTACAAGTCAGATACTTCCCGTATCAAGAATGCCTGATATGCGTTACGACGTCTATTTTCCCGTACGTAGTCCTGACTTCAAACCTCCACAGAGACATGGCTAGTCCACAGCTATTTTATTTTGTTGTACCAATCAATAGGTTACAACGTTTTGTATACACAGCTGCAGTCGCACGGGGTTCTAAGTAATATCTTAAAAGTTACAGGTATTTTTGAAAATGGTTGATTTTACGGGAAAATACTTGTCGTGGCGCATAAAACAGTCATATAGCTAGGGATGGGGTGTAATAAGTAAAATATTTTTTTGTTTCAGATGTATTATTGTTTATTCAGGTGGTACACAATCAACGAAAACTATTTTTATCAAAAATAATAAGTAATTAATAATGTTAACTTTTTAACAAAAACAGTAAATTCTTATTTTATATTATTATTTACAGCACTACGACTAACTGAAGCTCCGCGCGCGCGCACGTTCAGTGCGGTACGGGGTTTAAGATACGGCCAAATAGTTCCCGTATCCGCACTATTGTAAAATAATTACCTTTCTGTGCGTTACGACAAAATAATTCCCGTACATTTTTATTGGTAAATTTCAATACACTTCAAGCAAGGACACCCGCAATATAGGCGTCTCCTTTTTACTTGTACGAATACTTGAAAAAATCACCCCCGCACTGAGTGCAAAACAAGGACAACTAGCTGCCGCACAGAGCAGAACTCAATTACAACCAAATACTTCGCGTAACGCAGTGAATGTGTTAAAAAAGGCGAAGGTCATCAGATTGTTTTATTTTTAAACCCCCCTGTGATATCGTAGCTTCGAAACGCATGAAACGATTTTAATTTTAATTTTCCAGTAAAATTACAGACCATGCGATATATATTTCTCTAACTTTGTCTCAAAGTAACAGGTGCAGTCCAGCAACGTGCTAAATTCTGTCCACTATATTTTGCATGGTTCGGTATGTAATTAAAAAAACGTCATCGCTTATCATCGGCGAACGCCGTGCTTGTCCTGTTCATCATCATTCATCATCATTAACAGCCAGTATTCGTCCACTGCTGGATATAGGCCTCTTCTATGGCACGCCACTGAGCTCGATCTTCAGCTATTTGTTTCCAACCGCTGCCAGTCAGCTTGCGTATATCATCGCTCCACCTAGTTGGAGGGCGTCCTACGCTTCGTTTACCGAGCCGTGGTCTCCACTCTAGAACACGTCTACCCCAACGGTTATCAGTTTTACGACAGATGTGACCAGTCCACTGCTACTTCAGCTTGCTTATCTTTTGAGCTATGGTCGATAACCTTGTTTCTCTGTCGGATGACTTCATTTCGAATTCGATCTTTAAGAGATACTCCGAGCAAAGCCGTTTCCATAGTTCGCTAAGCGACTTTTAATTAGTGAACCAGTCGCACCGTCAGTGTCCACGTCTTGGCTCCGTATGTAATTACAGGTAGAAAGACTTTTGTCTATAAGCTTTGTGGTATTGGCGATGAAGACTCGACGTAGTTTTCTAAATGTTGCCCATTCCACCTGTATCCTTCTGCGAGCTTCCCTCTCGAAGTCCTTGTCCTGTTACCGTATACTAATTATTAATTTTATTTTTGTTTGATCAAACTTAAGTTTATAAGTCATGGCGATTTCTTCAATTGAACTTAAATATGAACATAAACTTTTCAAGCAGTCTGTATAGCTGGATAAAAGCAATCGGTGCTCAATCAAGTAAACATAACGAAAAGCATTTCGTAAAATAAATTGAAAACGCAAAACACTTAACTTTGAAATAAGTTTCAAAGGTTTGCTAGAAATATGTTCTAGGTGTACTCAAATGACTTTTATAATACATGGTGCACGGTGCCACTTTCTAAAGTAATTTTGGAATTCAATTTAACACCTTTAGTGGAAAACTTCTTGTGAATTACGAGACAGAATCAAATATTTATGACGCCGTGTTAACTTTAAGTTATAAATGTATTAGGAGTACATTGAAACTTTAGTTGTCGTATTTGTTATTGACAGATGTTATCGCTTATCATCAAGCGAGCATTTTATTTGTCCTATTGTTTTATGTATTGTTTTTTTATGACATTGGTAGCCACGGATAAAGACATGGTCTATTCTCCGTGTTGGTAGCAAATAAGCAGACGGTCCACATGTTGGGGAGTTAGTCACCGTCACATATGAACACTTGCAACACTAAAGGTGTCACTCATGCGTTGCGGACCTGTCAAGATTCTTTTAACGCCACTTTTGAAGGACTCCATGTTGTAGCTCTGCGGGAAAACAGCAGACGGCAGCTCGATCCACAATTTACAAGTGTACGGGAGAAATGACCGGTTGAATCGAGATGACGTGTGCAAAGTCCCGATAATGTGTAGATGAGCGTGTTGTCTATGGCGAGAAGTGCGATGGTAAAATCGGGACGCCGGGATAAAATTTAATAATTCTACAGGACACACTATAAATGCGTTGTTACTTTTTATAAAAAAGTCTACTGTATCAAATATTGATTTCATTTTTAACCGACTTCACAAAAAAGAGGAGGTTTTCAATTCGTCGTAATATTTATTATTTTTTGTTTTAAAATTGTCGTGAATTTGAAATATTATTAATGTTATATACCGGCTGTAATTCACGAACATCGCGATTACACCGCGTGACATCACTCCAGAGAAAGAGCGACAGACTCCTTCGAAACCTAGGTCGAGAAAGTTCGACTTAAGGTACGTGATTTACAGCCGGTATATAACATTAATCATATTGATTCCATTTTGACAAGAACGTTGTCGTTACAATATACAATTACAAATACAATAATGAAACTGCATTTTAGGGCCAGTTTCACCGGTTACTGACAGCGCTTATAAGATATCTAACAGATTTTTGACAGCTTTTATATGGCGTCATGTGTGAGATAGTTAACTGAAACATTATCAGAGACTGGTAAAACTGGCTCTAACTAGATATATTCCTATGTTAAATGTCTTTCATTATCATCAACATTATCGTCAGCCATCAGCCATTCTCCATCCACTGGACATAATTTGTCTCACCTCTGCCACGCTCCTGAACTCTACTTTTAACTCTTTGTTTCTAACCTGCGCTACAAGCCAGCTTGCGTATATTATTGCATTATCTAGCTTGGAGGGTGTCTTGCACTAAGTTTTCCGAATCGTGATCTACATTTAATTACATGTCTTCCTCAACAGTTGCCGATTCTGTGAAGTTACTTTAGTAACATAATTTTGTCTTTAGTATTAGGTAGAATAATTACGTAAGAACAGTCATAAAAAAAGTATTCTGTAGACCATTCTAGGCCAAGCTTGTTTAGCATCCTTGGCCATATCATCGCTTACCACCAGGCGAGGTAGTGGTCAAACGCTAGCCTATGAGATATTTAAAAAAACCATTACTGGGTATAGCCACATTGCCTTACCTCAACGGGTCAAAACAGCAATTTACTATCATTATCTAAATTTGACCTAATATTCGGCTATTGTAAAGCACTCATTATTTTGCATTATATTTGCTAGACTACCCGCTTTCTATCTCACTATACAATTTCAACTAAAGGTCCATTGATATCGCACCACATTCAAATGTTACTTATCTCTATTCTCTACATAGTTGGAATGGTCTTGGGTTTCGCAAAATGTGCCGCACTTTCCGATAACGATAGCGTTCAAACGGGGAGCTATCGGATATCTCTATACATATCTCTAGGTATTTGTAGATCGTTCGTGACGGGATATCCGCCCGATTCTTCGACTTCGTGGAAATAGTGGGTTTTCTATAGACGTATGTAACACTAAGAAGTGTAAAATAAGAAGCTATTTTGTCGGTAAAGTTAGGAGCTATTTTGGAGTCAATTTTAAATTGAGAGTTGATTTTGATATTACTTCAATAAATTGATAAGAGATCTTTATTTAAATTTAACTCTAAGATAACGGCAAAGGAGCTGGTATGACCCGTTCTGCCTGACTCCACAGGAGGTGGGCATATATTACTTGCTACCAAAATTAGCTTAGCACCATCAAAGGATAAATCTATGCCATATATATAGGGTCAGTTCACACAGCGCCGCGACGCGACGTGACGAGGTTTCGTGCCACGCAGCGAGCCGTGCGGCGCAGCGCGGTGCAGCTCGAAGCCGCGCGACGCAGCGAGACGCACGGTGCGGCCAAATTAACAAAATGCAATGTTTATCTTTCTGTGTAGTAAATAAAGTTATATTTTGTGTCACGCGGCTGCTCACTGCCCCGTACGGTGCAGCGTGTCGCCGCGTGGCGTAGCGCGGCGAAGCGAGACGACGCGTGGCGCAGCCGAAAGCCGCCGTATTAACTCAATGAAATTTGTATCTTCTTATGAGTGAATAAAGTTCATGAAAGAGCTGACGGTGACCTTACGGTGTTACCGTAAATAACATACTATAAAACCTAAAAGTAGCTACCCAGATATAGCAAATCCAATGGCAATATTTTATCGTTCCGGTGTATAAGCGGTCAAACAGAAAGGACATACAGCGCTTAGCTCGATCATCCAACCATTATTCATAATTAACTAAAAGCAAAATGTTCCGAGCATTAAAAATCCTAATTTCAACACATTATTTTCAAATAATGATTGATGATATCCGTCTGGGTCGCGAACTTGAGCGACAATCAACCTTTTCAGCCCCGGTGTTTTGACACTAATTTGAAAATTCGCTCGCTCATTTCACTACCGAATAACAATCTGTCAACAGGTGACGTAAAGTTGATGGGTTGTTTTTACTAAAATTGATGAAATTCGTGTCAAATTAATCGAAAGTTCGATTTCAAGCGTTCATTTCTGAAAGGCGATTAGGCGTCCGACCGTTGACAAGAAGGAAAATGAATATTTATTTTAGAGATTGAGTCTCAAGCAAAACAGTATCAAATTCCGCATCCACTTAGTCTTTTGAGACAAAATTAAATTGACAGAAAGATGTTTAGCGAAAGCAACGCATTAGGCATTAGTGAGCTCGCTAGATGTCAACGTACATATTATTTATAATTAAACTTGGAATTGAATGAACAGCTATTAGTACTTTTCGCTGCTAACACAGAATAACTAATTGTTGATAGGTATAGAGCAATCTAGGTTACATACATACTGTTACTTCTAATAATATTTGAATGGCGAAGTAGCTGCGCTGCTATAATCGGCAGACGTAGTACACTGAAACTTAGTGCTCTTAGCACTGACAGAATCTATGCAATCCCTCTAGAACAGGAATCGTCATCGTTACAGATGACTGGCTAACAATAAAATTATCGAGGTTATTTAGTAATATGTTGTGCTCAAGATGCTAGTTGCCACGGGAATCTCTGGCATTTTAAACAGGACTGACCGCAAAAGCAATGTCTTGTGACCTAACCACCAACTCTTTAGGAAGTTTAAATCTATTTCGCAGTCATTAATAAGCCATCTTCACGCCATCGCCAAAGTTTCATTCTCTTCTGCACGATAATTGTCTATTAGTGAGTTTCCTTAGCGATCTGCCCTTTTATATAAAGTGCTGAAGACAAGAAACCTTAACTTCCGTTAAGTAAACGTATGCATAGTTTGTTTCAATCCTGTAATAGGTAACATTTTATTCGAATATGTATGATACATAACTATTCAATACATTATATATTGATCAATACAATATCCATTAAATACAATATCAACGCAACTTAAAAATGAATTGAAAGGAATCACATTTATGTTTCCACAATAAATACATCCATACATTTTTATGTTGCATTTGGCGTGAACACTTACAGAAATTACAATTTATCTAGAGTCATAGATGATAAAAGGAAAATTTTCTAAAAATAACTAAATATTTCTGTCCATGTAATAGGTACATATATACTGTTATTTTTAAATTAAGAACTAGTTATTTCAAAATTAAAGTTAACCTAATAACGATACTCTCTTTTTGAATTCAAACATTACAAAGACCATCAGACTGTCTCTTTCATCTTCCAGGGACTAACCTCTCTTACAATATTAAATAGTGTAACATTTTGAAACGGGTCCCCATTCAACCTTTGCCTCAGAATTAAAGGCAAGTAGGTTGAGTTTACAAAGTACATAACACTTTGCAGTATTTAGGTCAGGAAGATAATCTTGGTACATTTTGGGGCCAACCCGTCTTATAAATCAGTATAGGTTAAGCTACAACTTAATAAGGAGGCCAGGAGTGGCCGCTAGATAAATGATGTTGCCTTTTGTCCTTATGCTGCCGGTTTTATTAAGGAAGTATTTGCTTCTTCAGAAGTAAAGGTTTTTAAACGAATTTTGAAGTGAATACTTTTTAGCTGCGTTGTGCCCTTTTCTTGGGATGGGTAAAAATGTTAAATTTGCGTCAGGTGGCGTGGCCTGATCGAAAATTCGTAAGACGGAGCGCAAGGCGCTTGCGCGAGGTTTCATTCCAAAATATTCAAAAATTACGTGTTCAAGTTTTCATTTCTGCCGGCACAGCCGGAGTGCAACACGTTGTTTTTTTTTCTGAACCTAAAGGGTATTAACGGAACATATTACTGAGACTCAGCTTTCCGTCTATCTGTCCGTCTGTCTCCAGGCTGTATTTCATGAACCGTGATAGTTAGACAGTTGACATTTTCATAGATGATGTATTTCTGTTATCGCTATAACAACAAATACTAAAAACAGAACAAAATTAAATATTAAAGGGGGTCCCCATACATAAAAACGTGTTTTACTATAGCGCCATCTATGAACGATTGTTTACCTTATTAATAATATTAATTATCTACCCTAACGCCTTTGTGTTAAGTTCACTTAGTTGGCGATAGGAGTTCGTTAGATATTCGTAAAATGGCGTTGTAGTAAATAAGTATGTTTAGTATTGACACGGTAATATAATATATTATTACCGTGGTATTATATTGCAGTCTGGGACCCTCCGAGTGCAAGTCTGACTCGCACTTGGCCAGTTTTATTTTTAATATATCTTACTACTAGTTTGACCACTATCTCGCCTGGTAGTAAGCGATCATGTGGTTAAAAATAGTGAACACGCTAGGCTTAGAATAATCTAACTCTCAAGGGCTATGTGCTCTAGAAACACCGCAAGGTTATGGCGGCAGATTTTCACCTTAATCGTGGTAAGCTACTTTTTATAGCAAAATAGGCGGAACATCGATATAATACATGTGCTGTTTTAGCGCGACGTAACGGGAGTCGGTGGCATTTCTCTTTTACATTATACTAAGCTTCATGAGATCACATGGTCATATTTATAACATTGACAGTCAGAGACAGAACAGAAGACAACCTAAAAATCTGAAGACAGAGAGTCATCTTTGAGAGTCAAACCATTCTAGGACTAGCATGTTTACATACGACCATATCATCGCTTACCACCAGGCAAGATAGTGGTCAAACGCTAGCCAATAAAAAAAGCATAAATAATAACGAAATATGATGAGAAAAAAGAGACCGAACTGAATATCACTATAACTATAATATTCTAAAACTGTTTGAATTCGATCTAATATTCAACTACTACTTTGGAACTAAGCGATACATTTTAACCGAAAAAAAGATCAAATTCCATTTACCCAAACTCACAAAAAGCAACAAAACTCTACTTGACCGGCAATCAAGTAAATTGGGTCCCTTAAATTTAACTTGAATCCCTACCACCAGACATCTTACGATAAATAAATCGCAAACGTTAGTAGAACCCTTAGAATTTCGCCAAATGGCAGCGAGGTCGACCAAGTCGAACCGCCTTCATAAAGAGCGCCGATTCATTGTACAGATGTGTCGGTTGATAATTTTGACGTAGGTTTGCCTACATTGCTGTATAAGTTACGAGTTCAAGATAATGTTTCACTAAGTTCTACGTAAGTGCTACGAGTAGGTGTACTACGAGCAATGGTGCTGCAATCACGAGCGCTACGAGTTATGAAGCCTACGAGCTCTCATGCGAGTTCAACCAGCCACTTCAACATCACTTCTTAGTGACACTGAAAAAAATTGCGAGTCATATTTTGCGTAGAAAAGTATGAAATCTTTTGCAAGTAAACAAACCGAGCTATGGAGCCGAGGATTCGATTTCCGCATCGACTATTTCATGCATTTGCATGTTATTTGTTCCGATATAGAATAGACTTTCATAACGATACAACAGGCTTTCTGTTAGAATGTTTGTCGTTTTGTCAACGCGATGGAAAATCTCATGTTTGTATTATTTGGTGTCACATGTGTCTTTTGGTTTTTCATATATAATGCACAATAGTTAGGATGTAGTGTCAATATAAGAATTTTGTAGCTTCGGAATATAAATCACGGGAAGTTGTCTATATCGAAGAATCCAAATAAAAGGAATATATTTTATTGAATTGGATAAAATACTTGGTCTCTGAGAGTGCCCTTCACTTAAACTACAACGCCCAAGTATCGGGAAATTCAGAGTAATGTGTTTAAAAAAAACTTACTATAAATGTGCACATTACTAGTAGTCTTGATGACCCAGTCGACTAAGCTAAATTTGCTTATGTCTGGAGATATTTATATATGTATATATATATATATATATATATATATATATACGATATATTCCATTTAAAAAAAAACCTAAACTAAAGACATTCTTTAAAATAATATGCGCACCTCATAAATTTTAAGCCAAACAAATTGAATAACAAAATAAAAATAAAACTTTCCTCTCAAGTTTATAACGCATATATTTCTAAGAGTCAAACATTATATTCTCCATAAAAGGTCGAAGCTTATTCGGTAATATTTAAAGCAAACGGACGTTCCGTATACAAAACGATACTAACTCTGCATTGACCCACTTTCTGCTTAGAATAGGGAATGAACCTATTGAAAATTAAAATACCTACTTTGGATGTCCTTTCATAAATAAAGTCCCATTTGAGCGGCACAGCCTTTGAAAGGGAACTGGAAGTAAAGACATAATCTCTTGAGCACCATTTACTTACAAACTTTTGTTTGGGTTTTGGTATTAAGTTAAATGCAACGTTCTGCTCGATTTAGTTCCATTTTAAAAATCTGTTTAAAATGGAGTTGGAGTATATTTAAAGTTATATTTTAAAATGATATAAACTAAATATATTTAGTTAAGTATAATGTATGTCCAAAAAAATTAATCAAAGTTGAAATCAACATATATTGCGTAACATTATACTTAACATAGAATAGTCGGTCTTTTAGGACACAACATAATCTAATTTACATCTGACTACAGGTTTTTTTTGTACACATTTACTGAAAATCTTATATTTCAATTATAAAATGAATATTTTTTTATATATCTGATTGGCTAGCGTTTGACCACTACCTAACCTGGTGGTCAGTGCTGTGTGCTGCCGGAATACCGTAAGGTTATAGCTACATGTTTGGTAGCAAGTCAGGCGAAACAGCGATATAATACTCCTACGGCTTATGGACGAAGAGCCATGCTATGGTTTGAACCAGTGACCTTCCGTTTAGAAGGCAAGCCATCTATCTACCCGTAACAACAATAATAATTATAATTGTTGCATAATTGGGGTTTAATTTATACCTAATTAATAGTCAATGATTTAACACAATGCATATTATAAATGTTACACCTGGTAAGCCAATATCCGTGGCTCATATTACACTAACTAGGTAGGAATGGCTCGTCAATAGGATGATTATTAACCTACAACTGGTACAATAGAAGCATTCAAGCAGTGTCTAGAGACATGGACTAATAACTTCGCGAATTAATTATGATCTGTAGACACGCGACACAAAATAATTATGGTATAATTGAAGCAATTAATATTACAAAAAACGTAAGTGTGATTTCTTCAAGGACCTGATTTTTTTTATATATACAAGCACAGACGCGCAAAATTCTGTTCTGCAGATTTCAAGAGCCTAGCATCAGATCAATGCTACCATAATTAAGTAGACCTTAAAAATTAATCTCATAGGGCCATCAACTAGAAAAAGCTCATAGTCTTATAATATCGTTTAAAAACTAAAAAAGACCCGACTTCAATGCCGCGCTATTCATTTTCAGTACCAATTTTGAGATGTTTATCTCAATATCTCTGGAGATACTTATAAGACCTCGATAAAATTAACATGGTACTACACTTGGGATATCTCCTTTCGAACAAAAAAATAATAATCAAAATCGGTTCATAAACCACGAAGTTATCCGCGAACAAACATAAAAAATAAAAATAAAAAATATACGGTCGAATTGAGAAACCTCCTCCTTTTTTTGAAGTCGGTTAAAAATGGATTTTCATCAACATCAAATCTAAGATCACTCTCGATTAAGACTCAGAAAAAAACTAAATCAAAATCGATGTATCCGTTTAGGCGCTACGATGGAAAAAGACAAAGATACCTACTCGCGTCAAACTTATAATACCCCTTCTTTTGCATCTGGAGCTAACAATATCTAGGTTATAATTTTGATTAAATGGCTGATAATAACGATGGTTATAAATATTAAAATATGTGACTTATCGAGACCACAGTCATCATCAGTCTTCTCGTGACCACGACCAATGCAACTTGGTCAAAACGCCCAGTTAAATAAAAGTAATGTTTTAGCGCGTTAAGTCCCATATTTTAATATTTATGACTAGTATTCTAATCACAAACGTTTGAAGTTTACAATTGATAATAACGATGATCCAAATGACTTTTGTACGTATTGTACTATTATACTCGTATATTGTATCTATCTAGGTATTTCGGCCTTACTCGTCTTAAACACTGAATTTACATCAATTGCCTACATATCTTCTAAATCGCAACAGTTCTAAAAGAATCTTGATTTAATTGTCCGTAAACGCAAAAAGGCAATTTAAAAGGGATTCGGCTCTTCCGACTCCAACGCTAGGCTTTGAAAAATTTACGGCGATCACAAATAATCTTCCCTGACTTTATACGAAACATTCTTTTTAAATTCCTAAACAAGACAAGCATTTAATGGTTTGTATATACGGGGTTGTAAACGAGGTCTGTGTTGTATACATACGAGTACATCAGAGATAGATAGGTCACGGTTTGTAATAAAGTAATAATTGTTAGTTTATCTTAATTATTATTTGCAATGATTTAAATCTGGTACAATGGTGCTATGAGATTATAATTCATGATATTATGCTTAAAAATACGCAGAAAGACAATGTTTACGTTTAATGTTTTTTATTTAATCTCATGATTAAGAACTCAAACAATGAGCTGCTTGTGATGAATGAAGAGAAAATGTGTTTCACTACACTCACTAGGTGGCTTTTGATGCGAACCAACTGAAATGTCACTGTCATATATATATTTTTTAATGTCTATTACTTATTTAGTGCTATAGCTACTATAGTAACGAAAACTCTGAATTAAATTATATTATGCCTATTTCAAATGTCAAATAAAAATGTTTCTGCAGGGTTATTCTCAATCGTTCACAAGCGAATTCGAATTCGGAATTTGTCTGTCCTACAATGCTCCGATCGGTTACTTTAGATATATCAATTCGAAAATGTTTTTTCATTGAAGTTCAAAGAAACGTCGCAAATAAAAAAAATTGCCGCAATAATTGATAAAACATAACAGCACCATCGCAAGGGCAATTGTTACTGGCACTTAATTGCCTTTTTAGAAGGCCGTGTATAAGCACCCTTACCCAAGACAAGACAAGTATTGTTAGTCCTCAAGTATCCTTCGTTATATTTCGTTTCTCGTGCTGGTAACGCATAAATTGTGCCGCTTATGGCATCATTTGCCTAAACAAACTTGACTTTTTTCTGTACATTCGTGTTTGGGAAATAGAGACGAGGAATTCTTGTACAAGCAAATTCACATTACGAAATACAGATGGTAATTTTCATTCCGTTTCGTTGAATTACGGGAATATCCATAATTTTAAAATCTCTATGTAGGTAGGTACTATAGTGTAGTTTTTGAGCAATCAGCAAATAATCTCATGAAATTGTAACTCACCATTTTATTCTCCTTTTCTTCATAGAACATATTACCAGTTACAGTTTCGATATAAAAGTACCTACATTGAGGAAAAAATCCGTATCTCGTAAAGGGGACTTGATGATGATGATTTCCTGGGTGCACGAAATGTCCCCATATAACTTTATCGCTGACGGAACCCTCAGTTAACTTGGGCCTTTTTTGATGAGAGCAATTCTCATCAAAATACTTGATACTTTTAACCCCGTCAATACTTTTTAGATATCCGTCATTGCGAAGGAATGGCGCATCATCTTTGATTACCAAGGAACCAACCAATCAACAACCAGTGTCGTGAGGTTTTCGTTTGATAGGAGATGCGATGAAATTTAACATCACGACATTTTTGTTGATAACAATTCTATACTACAAATAATGAAAAGTGGAAATGTAAGTATTTTCAACCAACTCCCAAAATTGATTCACTACGCGATTACACCGCTAATTGTGAACCGTCTTTTTGTATGGATAGGGTACACTCTAAGATGATTCCATTATACAATTCATCAATGTGTTTTTTTTATTATAGAAAAGTAAGCGTTTGACCACTATATAGTGAAAATGTGATCAACGATGTAGCACTGATGACTATCTCCAGACATATAGAGTTCTCAAACTTGCTACTTAAACTGACTCGCGGGGCATAAAGTAGGTTTTTTAGTTTTTAAACTATCTTAGTCATTTTATTTGACGTCAATAGACAATTGGATATAATAATATATCACTTACCAACAGGTGAGATAGCGGTAAAACGCTAGACTATATATATATATATAGACTAGCGTTGGTAAGTGATGATGCGGTCGAAGATGGTAAGCACGCCTAGAATGGGAACTTACTCTCAAGGATAGCTGCCGGAACACATTAGATGTTTGAGGGTGGTAGCTGGCCAGGCGGACACTAGGTAGTGTCCTACCACCATGCGGGGGTAGATTGGTTTCTTAACGATGTTTTTTCTTCACCGAAGGGCCACTGTGAAAAGCGCACATACGTTTTTCTATAGAAAAATCCATCCATTCTATAAAAAAAATTGGTGCACGGCGGTTTGAAGTTTGAACTCGGTACCTCTGGCATCAAAGCCAACCGTTCTCCCGATTACGCCACCGGGCCCTCATAATAATAAAATATAGTTCAGGTTCTACATAGCAGCATGATTTTAGTAATCTTGCTAGGATTTACACGTGCTACGTTGGAAAAATCATTCTGTAACACAAGTATGTGCTAAAAACGATCATTCAGAGAAAAAGGTCTCAAAGAATCAGATGAAGAAAATATGATGTCGTATTTCCTTCAATAAATAATTGAAACAGAAAACACAAGTCACACTGAACTCGGTTCTATAAATATACAGTACGTTTGCTAGCATAACAAGAGTCGCGGAAGCCTAAAATATGAATCTCAAACGAAATTTATTCATAAACGAAACAGTCGAGAAATATCACCGATGTATGCCATTTTTCCATCAGTGTATTTGTTGCGACGGTGGCACTCCATTTGTGGCTCGCGGTTTCCCGACCCAAGAGTTTGTTGCAAATTACATAATTTATCATGTCGACTCGGTTTATGCTCGTTGAATAACGTTTTTCCTTCAGCGCTGTGAAAAAAATGTGAGTTCGGAATTATGCTTGCAGTAGGTTAGTTTTATTTTTATCTTCTAAAAGAATAAAAATAAAATGTAAAGGCTACTGGGATACTGGATTTTATTTTGTAATACACAAAGAAACAAATTATTGTTTTTTTTTTTTGTTTGAATCGTTTGGTGTGAACCAGTCGGTACAAATACTACTGCGCTATCTGATCGCCGTCTAGATCGCGCACGCAGGACGCTGCGGTGTGTCCGTACCTTTATTGTAAAATTATTGAACCTGCTCTCATAATTTGACGAAAATTAGTTGAGAAATGTGACCTCTACTGGTCACATTTCTCAACTAATTTTCGTCAGGACAGATATCCGGACATCCAGCAAACAAACATAAGAATTTTTGCCTAAGCTTAAACGGACACATTCGCTTTGCTCGGTCAAAATTTATGATAAACTTTTTTGTAAAAATCTACTAAAATGTTATTAGTTACAAAATAAAAGAAAATTATAATAAAAAACAAAGAACCTAACATTTTATTTACACAAAACGTGTCTACTATCGTAGTAACACATTACTCTCGTAGCCACATTCACTGATCTGAACGATCCATACTGTTTGTATAATATTAGACGGTCAAAGCCGTTCGCGAGGGTAAAAGTGGTGTTCCAATATGATTCGACGGCAAGAGGTACTTAGTCATGTTGGCAGCTTTCCCTTTTCGGATTCCATAACACAGCAAGAAACGCTTTCAAATGAATAATTTTACTATTATAGTATACGAGAAACGATGAATTCATGTTTTTTTTTAAAACATCCCCTGCATTTTTGTTGCCTTGAAAACCCTATATTGCGGGAGACTTTACATACATCCAAATCACGGATATAATCACACCCACAAGCACATCTTGTAGTGGTAGGACTTATGTTATTCCACCTGGGAGGTATCACCACTTTGTTCTTCAGCCATGAAATAGATATGATTTTCGGATTGAGGAGCAAAGTGTCCAGTGAAGTCACAGGGCATGTGACACTTAATATCTATCGATATATATATATATATATATTTGTATCTAAATACAAAAAATTATTAACATAACGCAATAGTCAAAACAATTTAAAAAACTAATTAAACTAAAATATTAACTATGACTAATAATTAAAATAAAAACTACAAATAATAAATGGAATTTAGCTCGCTGTCTGCTGGTAGAGTACCCAAAAAGCTGGCGACATTACCTCTTTGAATCGCGAAACTAATGCGTTGCCCGAGGTAAGCGTCAGCTCTTTGGTCGTGGGAGACATCGATTAGGCGTCTAGACAGCTCCCTAACAAAACCGCGTGCTTGTTGACCCCACGGGCCCATGGTTTCGACCCCAAACGGAAGAAAAGCATAGTTGTCACCGATGCTTATATATTTCCTCCGTTTGAGAGTCTCTGCTGCGTCTGCAGCTGCTCCTGCCGCCCGTGAGGTATTATGGAGATGGGAAACTGCCAATGTGTCGACGCACGTCGCATCCCACACTAGCGGTTTCCCACGACACCAAGGAACCAACGTCATGCCGTCAGGCCTCTTACCATCGTCACGTGTGATACCGTTCGGCTCTAAAATAGCCGGCACGTTGACGGTGGCAAGAGCCTGAAGAATGACGTCGTTCAGTGAGGCGTGTCGAGAAAGCCGTCCTGCACTGCGACGACATGAAATACCGTGGTGACCCAGTCTATCCACCTGGTCACCGCAGCGAGAGAGATACGGTTCTGTTATGGGGATGCCCAGACGCAGTCCCACCGCTATACAAAAACTGTTGTTATCCATAAAAGTACCTATATTGGACGAAGGTAACGCCTGCAACCAATATCCAGATTCCCGTTTGCGCGTGGAAAGTAGACGAGCACGGTCCTACTATCTACAACTATCCAATAGTTGTTTTTGTATCTGAATAATATGATATCCAGCACATTTTTGATATCATGAAGATATATTATTTGTGTAAAGGGTACATTCATTGGCTAAGCGTTTTTGTCCCTAAGGCAAATTTTGTCCACCAATTGCAGCAGATACTAACTATACAGCCATAAACATGTTAACGCATCATTACTTACCAACAGGTGAGATAGTGGTCAAACGCTAGCCTATAAACAATAATTTAAAAAAAAATAGAAAGAAATTAATGTACCTGACTGTTATCTGTGGAACCCTTTTATGAAAACAATCTTCTCCACTTTGCTTTTTTATTTATTTGGAGTGACAGAGAGTGTTGTATGGTTCATGACATAGGGCTAAAGGTTTATATCATACAGAACTAAAGTGTTTTTTCTTTCAAGTGTATAGTATCTGTTTAATATATAATATACAGCATGCTGTAAAAACTTATCGATAATGCAGATATATGTATTTTGCAATCGTTCGATAAGACATAATTATTAAGTTTAATGCGACTTTGACTCGACTTTACTACGTGAATTTATAAAATCTCGAAACATTTTTATACTTTGACACAGGCTAAAATACACTAATCACGTGGAGCTATACTGAACATAAAAAAACACTTCAGACTAGAAAGGGTGTTTTTTTTATGACACGAATTTTGATACTTAGCAAACAAGCAAACGGCCCACCTGATGGGATGTGGTCACCCGTCGCCTATAAAAACTTGCGGGTGTCAATCAAGTCAAGATTCTTTAACGTCTGCGGGAAAACAGCAGTCGGCAGCTCGTTCCACATTTTACAAGTGTTTGGAAGAAATGACCGCTTGAATGATGTGTGCGAAGTCCAAATCTCGATGATGTGTGGATGAGCGTGTTGTCTATGGCGAGAGGTGCGATGGTAAAATCAGGACGCCGGAATTAAATTAAAAAGTTCTTTAGGATACTTCCCGTTATAAAAGCTGTAGAAGATAAAGATACTGTATCCGAAAGATTTAAATTATTTTTCTCTGAAAACGACTCGATTTTTAATAACGTCTGTAATCTATTAGAATCGACTTCAATGCGCTATTTTATTTAATAGTATAGTAGATAAATAAATTAAGTTGCATTGTATTCCAGAATCCACAATTAATTTCCTCAGTGATGGCGTGTTGAAACTTCAAGCTTGCACTAAGTTTTAACTTAGCTTGATTTACAGTTTAATAAGTGTTTCTGCAATGTAACTTGTAAGTTATGTTATTTAGTTAACGGCGCAGTGCAGTGACATGTACCGCAATATTTTTGCAAAGCATATAGTTACAGGGGTTTTTGTTCCATAATAAGTTTTTTTAGTTGTATGAAAAATTAATTAACGGAACTCGCGAATATACATAAGTTTTTAGTAAAAAATATAATTAGACCACAGACACCTTTTCACCTTCCCGCCAAAACTCCACATACATACTCGTATCTACAGGTCAAGATGACATGTATCGGGAACCAAGCTGAGCGACAGAATATTTATTATAGCTGAGCTTAACTTAACTGTTAATCACATAGGCGCATTTCAATGTTCTATGTCTATGTTCTGTGTCTGGCTTCACCATTCTTCGATGAAGCTCAACTAATGTATGATTTAGTTTATTAGGATTGTTTTTTAGGGTTCCGTACCTCAAAAGGTAAAAAAGGAACCCTTATAAGATCACTTTTTTGTCCGTCTGTTCGTCTGTCTGTCTGTCTGTCCGTCTGTCTGTCCGTCTGTCTGTCCGTGTGTCACCACCAATTTTCTCAGGAACGGGTGGACCTAGCAAGTTGAAATTTATATCAGATACTGAGATCTATAGTCCCTATTAGGTGTATAGAAATCAAGGTCCTGCTTCAACACGATAAAAAGATATGGGCAAATTTAGATTTTCGCGAAAACTTGTAAGTACCAAAATTTACCTTAATATTCAATTTTTTTGAATTTTTTGGAATTTTTCCTTTGCTTGTGTTGTAAGACCTTGCTTTTGACCAAAATTGACAATTCTAAGTCAACCGGAAGTACCCTCTAGGTTTTGGGTCGAAAGCCTATAGGGTACTTCCCGTTGACCTAGAATCATAAAATTTGGCAAGAAGCAAGGTCTTATAGCACAAATAAAGGGAAAAAATCACAAAATAAGAAAAGTTGAAAATTAAAGGGTGTCCCCATACATACATAGTATCAGCCAATTAAGATAGGCCTCTGAGTTATTATGAGCGCTCATACAATTTAGAGGTCTAGCTTAATTGGTACCTACCAACGCTGGTACCGAAGCTTCGGTGGGCGAGTCCAACTCGACTTTGCCGGTTTTTTTTTGTAAATTTGTATTGGTGTAATATGACTATGGGGCTAGCATGAACATTTTGTTCAAAAGCTTTTTGATCAAAGGATTTTGTTAAAATTCGGAATAAAAATAAACTTACAGATCAAGCTAATAATAGCGAGTTAAAATCTGTACTCTGTGATACGCAAAACTATGGATTTGTATATTTTTTTATAACTTTGCGTGTCCCTGCATTGCGCCCATTACCACGATCTAATTTTTTTTATGCGGAAGTGGGTAACCCTAAAGTAGTATGGAATCGGAAACACAGACTCAGGCAAAGAGTTCCATTCATTAACGGTAACAACTGTTATTTATTCTGTGGCGGTACGTATAATGAAAGAAGAAGCAAATTGCTTCCTACTTTGTAGATGTTGAACTTTCAAAGCCCTGTAATTTCTCTAGATACAAAATCTGTTATATCGTCGAAGTTATACGAAGTATGCCTCTCAACGTTCAAGTAGAGGTAAGATTCAAAGATCGAAAGCGCTTGTGAATTTCGAGATTTCTGGTCGCGGGTGATTTATATATAGAAGATCCTAAAAACACAAGTTTGATCGAATTTGGCAGGTAAATTATAAAGTCTAGTTGAAAGTATTTTTTTAATGATATCAATATTAATATCAATTGTATTTATGTATTTAATCACAACAAAATGTTTAGGTTATCCGAGTGAGCTTTAAAATATTTATTAATTCGTTTTTATTGTATTAATTTCCTTTTTATTCCAGGAATCGAATTATATATTAATTTGCAATAAAATTTAATTTATTAGAGCATCGAAGCGTAACTAATTAACAAATGAATACCCGATACAAACCTCATTACCATCCTTTCAATCCTTCAATTTGCACGATGGAGGGATTGGCTAATTTAAAACATTACTCCATCCATATTTATCACGCAACCCCTTAAAAAGCCTTCAACAGTTTTGTTTGAATTTTTTAAATATATTCATATTCACATACGGCCGTTACTTAATAAAGTATATACCTCTATCGATTATTAGCATTAGGCGGAATTTTTTAATGGTTCGGCAGAACATGAATATTGTTTCATATGGATAGGAAATATGAAACACATCTGTTAACGAAGCCGCGGTATACATGAAGTGTCAAAAGTCAGTTACGTTTTTTTTTTCACACGCACTATAACGCTACTGTATACTATTGTCTACCTATAGAATATCAAATCAAAGTATCAAAGATAAACTATTATCAGCGTGATATGCTGGATATATTTTTTATATTTTATAGGCAAGCACATTGTCTCAACTTAGTGGTGGGAGGTGGGGTAGGGGGTGGGGAGGAAGGGGTAATGCCCCCCCCCCCCTGAAGGTAAAGTTGCGGAGATATGATTTTTTTGTTTTGAACATTTAACAATGAAATTATCTAAATACGTGAAAAATTGGTAGGAATGTTACATTTACTGACATCAATTTTAGGGGGAGAAGGAGGCGGTGGATGGTTAGAGCCACCCCCTGAAGGGGAAGTTGCAGAAACCCCTCATTTCGGAGATATGATTTTTTTTGTTTTCTAACCAAACTTTTAAAAATGTATTTTTTTTTAAATAATAATGACAATAAAATATCTTGTTTAGGGATTCTGTTGTATTTTATTACTTTCCACATCCTACTACTCTAGCTGATTATATCATTTCTAAGATAATTAGTAAATAACGAAAATCACTAGATTAGGTTTAGGTTTGAACTGCGACAACAACACGCGCGAGCCGAGCGAGCGAAGCGAGTGTGCCGCGGCAGCGGCCGGCGAAGAGCTAAAAAGGAACACACATTAACGAAATTCAATACCTCAAACTTGCTACTGAAAATGACAAACTTACATTCTCTTGTTATTTTAAGTGTTTGACATAATGCGTACATGACCTTTAGTGTATGAGCCCATCAACCCACCCTTTCCATATCCTACGCCAGCTATTTTTTTTAAATTTTAATAAGTTTGGTTAGAAAAAAAAAAAATCATATCTCCAAAAGGTGGGTGCAACTTCCCCTTGAGGGGCTCTATCCATCACGCCGCTTCCTTCCCCCCTAAAATGGATGTCAGTTAATGTAACATTCCTACCAATTTTTCACTTATTTAGATGATTTCATTGTTAAATGTTCAAAACTAAAAAAATCATATCGCCGAAAGGAGGGGACTTCGCAACTTTTCCTTCAAGGGGGGGCTCTACCCCTCCCCCCACCTCCTCCACCCCCTCCCACCCCTAAAATCGATTGGAGTAGAACTAAAGTCGTACCAGCACATTATAACCATTTGCACCTCATGGGTAACACGCTGAAGCGTACCAACTAACTTAGCTGTATAATTAGTATTTAAAAAAAAAAATTTGCAAATCCGTCCATAAATTATTAAAAAAACCGCCCGAACATTAAAAAAAATAGTTCCTCTCGAATTGAGAACCTCCTCCTTCTTTTTTGAAGTCGGTTAAAATGTTAATAATTTAATAATTGCAGATGGCGCCTCCAATGCATGATGGGTTAAAATGCAATCAAGATGTTTCGACGTTTTGCTGGTAGTCGTCTACAGCTGAGTTGGTTACAGCGCGTGTTACCTATGACCCTGTGATCCTGTAATATTACCTATGAGGCGCAAGTTCGAGTCCCGCTGGTCGGTGAGATTTTTAACCCACGACGGAACGGAGACTGTATATGCATTTGGGGTGAGAGGATGTTTGTTTTTTTGTTTGTTTGTGTGTGTAAATCCATTACGCCATTTTTCTCCAAAACTACTTGTGCGATTTTTATGCAGTATTTAGTTATGGGTTTGGGTGTAATTGGTGCATGTTTTTAGGTAGGTGTTACGGTGACAACTCACCAGGGGGCGCTGCAGTAATCATTTGTTGGTGCAAATCGATGTTGCCATTTTTCTTCAAAACGACTAGTCCGATTTTGATGCAATTTCAGTTATGGGTTCGGCTTTATTTGGTGCATGTTCGTAAATAAGTGTGTTACGGTGTCAACTCACCAGGAGGCGCTGCAGTAAACGTTTGTTTGTGCAAACCATGTTGCCATTTTATTCTAAAACTAGTTCGATTTTGTCTTTAAACGTTTCGTAATTAATCAGTGGTGGTTCTTAGATAGACGTTATGACGTTAATTTTCTAAAGGACATTGTCGTGGATGTTTATTCAAAATTTTAATTTTGTTAATTGTAGATTGTATATAATAATGTACAATATGAAGATATTCCACGATTTATTTCTGTAATGTAGAGGCGTAGCTCATTAGGTTACTATGTCTAAGGCTGCATATTTTTAACAAAAGTCGACCTATTCACAAGTCATAGAGGCCTTTGTATTCACAATCAAAAAGGTACGAGACCGTAAAACCAACTCCAACAATGAACACGTAATTCAGCTTCGACAACAGAATTCCCCGACTTCCTGCCTTTGAATAGTCCTAAAATAATGATGTTAAACATAATCGGGTTATAAAAAACATACACGTTCATTTCCCGTACGAGAGGTTTTTACAAACTGCTTATTTGAAAAGGACTAATTCATACACGTTTCGTTTCATGGCACGGTTGTCTTATTCTCCTAATTTTCCGCTGTAATAACTTGAAATTATTCCGGGTGCTGGTTTTGAAGGAAATGGCATAATATTGTTATAACCACATCGTGGTAACCCCCGGTGCTGCACTGCGGTATACAAATAGAGGTGACCTGAGTAAGTATTACCATCTATTTCGTTGTATGTCAATCATTGATGCACAGTAACGTAAGGAAGGTTTAGATAAACAATGAACAATAAGTATAATATTTTATACTTGAACACGACGTAAAAACGTCAATTATTTTTATTTATTTGTTTTGTTTATTTTTGGGTACTTACTACTAAACAATTGTAAGCATTAAAAGTTACATTTCGAAGGCAATTTAATATATAATATTTAACGTAACTAAGGCTAAGTTGCAACATCTTACTTTAAATTGTTAAACACAATCCAAAATTTCATCGTACCGACGGGACTCGAACCCGCACCCCCGGATTACACGTCCAGGTGCTCTGCCAATTAAGCCACGGTTCGATACATCGATACGACGAAATTAGTGGATTGCATTTTGTTAACCCAATTATGCATTGGTGGCGCCATCTATGACTACTTATTACGTAAGTTAATCATTCGGAAGAAATCATTACAGTTTTCAAATCTGTCGAGAGATGTTGCACTGCGTAAATCAAATATTATGTTTCTTTGAAGTGTCTCACACTTTATATTTTTGTAAATTGTTAAACACAATCCAAAATTTCATCGTACCGACGGGACTCGAACCCGCACCCCCGGATTACACGTCCAGGTGCTCTGCCAATTAAGCCACGGTTCGATACATCGATACGACGAAATTAGTGGATTGCATTTTGTTAACCCAATTATGCATTGGTGGCGCCATCTATGACTACTTATTACGTAAGTTAATCATTCGGAAGAAACCATTACAGTTTTCAAATCCGTCGAGAGATGTTGCACTGCGTAAATCAAATATTATGTTTCTTTGAAGTGTCTCACACTTTATATTTTTGTAAATTGTTTAACACATTTGGATTGTGTTTAACAATTTACAAAAATATAAAGTGTGAGACACTTCAAAGAAACATAATATCTTACTTTAACTATAACAAACGTTAAAAATACGTCAAATTCCATACAAAGACACCGGATAATAGTTATAGTTACGGTTAAAGTAAGATGGTGCAACTCAGCCTAAGTCTAGCAACTGTTTCTTTAACAAAGTAGTATTAAAAACACCTAATTAAAAAAAAATAATTACAGATCAAAAATATTATCAGATGTCGAAACCATTTATTACATATCTGTGATTGAAACGAAGAGTAGCCTCTATCAATGTACATGTAAAGTCAATGGGGGTAACCGTATTTAGTTCAAGGGTAATTTTGGTCGGCGGATGCAAGTTGGATTTTATTTAACCGCTCGCAAAGCTATTCAGCTTCTCTTTTTTGGAATTACGATAGAAATCTTCCGTGCCACAAATTGCACACAATATGGAGAGGAATGTGCCAGAAAACTTTTTCTGACATTAAAAATATGTGCTATTGTTCTAGATTTGATGTGAATTCAGAATTAGATTTTTGACACTATGTTTGGTTATGATTTAAATTATTAATAATGGTATTCACAGTAGTTTGATATGATGGCATGGCACACAATTTTTATGTAACAAACATCGATCGATAGAAAAATAAATTTGATCTTCAGATGAAATTTCATAATTCTCGGGCGCATAACATCGTAAAAGAAATTTCATACCTCCACACCTTCCTGTGTTTAATCGAAGTTCCACATATTATATATATGTGTTCCACACCCTACGGCTTAGGTTTGTCTGTCAGTCAGTCAGTCAGTGAGATATTCGTTATTTGGTGGCTAATGCAAATCATCAGTAATCAATCTGTTGCACTATTTAGATATCACTGGTAACATTAAATTAGTAAAATTTTATTGAAATTCATGAATCAGTTTTTGACCTACCTTTTCATATGACTAACGAGTACATTAAAATCATTGAAATAGACACGGTTAACATACATAAAATCACGCCTTTGTCCCGTTGGGGTATTCAGTATTCAGTATTCAGTATTTTATTGCGTCTATAAAAGTATTTACAAGGTCTTAAATAAAATGTACAGTTCTCTATAGACCCTGGAAGGGCACAGCAATATTACTTTAAAAAATTAAATTATTAATCAATTAGGAGAGAGGAGGAATATTACACTTCTACATAATTATCGTAATTATTATTATTTATGCATGTCATTTATGCCGGTATATTATTTATTTTATTTTATTTAATGTAAAAAGGAAATGTCATATTTTTAAATAGAAAACAATGTCAAAATTTATCTTTAAAATATTCGTCAATTGTATAATAGCTTTTTTGGACTAAAAATTCCTTTAATTGTTTCACAAAGTTTCGATTTTGGGATTGACTTTTTAGAGATACCGGCAAGTGATTATATATTTTTATGGACATTACTAGGGGACCTTTCGAATACATTTGAAGGTGAGATGTAGGCAGTATTAATCGGTTGGCATGTCGTACACTACTATGCCTAGATGCATCTAATCGTGTTGTGTACAAGTTGGGATGGTTGCGAACAAATTTACAAACTTCGTGAATGTAGATGCATGGTAGGGTGAGGATTTTGTAAGTTTGAAAATACGGTTTACAGCTATCCGTTTGGTCTATATTGGCTAAAATGCGAACAAGTTTTTGATTTTGAATAAAAAGGGTAGGCGCAAATGAACAAGCTCCCCACAATATGACGCCATAATTCAACCATGCACTAGCTTGAGAATGATATAGGCAGTAGGCAGGGGTAGCCAGATCCTACTTCTTTTCACATGCTACGATCGTGACATACCTCTTTCGCTTTTTTCACTTTCATAAGCGGCTTCAAACATGCTCGCCGGTTATAGGTATTTTTGACTTGGTCTTTCTTTAATACGTCTCCGATCTGGTCGTGATCGGTACGTTCGGTCGATCGGATCGATACGTTCGCCTAGGTTGGCCTCTACCGGCTCGCCCATTTACACTCGTCTCATAAATCTGTTTTGTCAATCTTCCTTCATCCATCCTCTCTAGATAGATCTCATAAGCTTAAAAGGGAAACTAGATGCCGTAAATGAACAAATCTTGTTGAATTAGTCAAGTTTAGTTCGTATAGTCCCGGAAACTGAATAGTCAAGCGTAACTTCCGCTTGCTTTCTGCACACTATACACTGGAGGTTGCAGTGTTCTTGAAACATTAGAAGTTCCGGTGCATCTAGTATAAACAGTGTTTGAACTTCATACGTGAAATCAAACGTGCGAAACAGGATTTTGGGCTGCATTTCCAAGAAAAATATTTGCCGTAGTTAGGCGGTGAGCTAGGGCAAAATTCTACCAATCTTAATTTGACAAGGCTCGAAATACAAAATGACACATTAGTGGATTTCCTCGATCTCCACTTACACATATCCGGTAGAAACGCAGCATTATCGTCACTTTCAAGCACAATATTCTAAAAGTATTATGACTTTCAAAGGCGAAGTTATACAGAAAGACGAAATAGATTGATGATGCCTTCCTTGGTCGAAAACATTGAAATAAAAATTTAATACGAGAACGTGAATTGAAGTTGGTAAAAACACGTTAATTATTTTATAATAAATGTTCTTTATTGTTTCCGTGCGATGTCCACTACTGCTTTCGATAATATTCTGTGATACCAGGGCAAATTCACATAAGACTGTGTTGGTTGCGCTTCTGATCTCGGTTGCTCTTTGAGAGCTTTCTCTGCGGTTTGCGAAATGGACTGATCTCCAATCTATGTATGTTTACTGTTCTTGTTTTCTAACTCAGTGTGTTTGAATGCGTGAACTTGGATATATTTGTTGGTGCCGTATGATTTATTTTCGGTGTATTTTAATTAAAACTTTTGTGAAGGTAATAGAATCTGATTCCTACAGTAATCTAATCAGAAATAGAGTTAGGGTCAGCTCAGACGGCGACGCGACTCGACGCGGCGCGCACTTATTAAGAGAGAGATACAAAAAGTAAATCTATTTACTACACAAAAAGATACACATTTCATTGAGTTAGTTCGGCGGCTTTAGGCTGCACAGCGCGGCGTCTCGCTGCACCGCGTGGCGCAGCGATAAGCCACGTGATAAACAATTGAAGTTTATTAACTACACAATAAGATACACATTGCATTGAGATAATTTGGTGGCGTCGCGCGTTTTGCTGCGCCGCGTGGCGTCGGGCTACGCTCCGAAACCAAAAGCATCGTCACGTCGCGTCACGTCTAGTTACGGTGTGAACTGACCCTTAATAAAAATATTTCATGTTTTTTACTAATGATATTTCCATAAGATTATCAGTATATTTCATGACTTGCAGTAATAAGCAAGATTACTCAGATGTGTTCATTTTTAGAGTTTCGTGCCTCGATAGGAAAAACAAAACTTCTTATGCGTCTGTCTAACTATTTTTTTCAGGAACGATTGAAGTTACCAAGTTGATATTAATGTTGTTTAAAAGCTGTATGCTCTGTTTATATCAAATTGAAGCTTCTAAGTAGACGCAATAGAAGAAATAACCTTGCATATCTTGAGAACTACAATGAAATAAAAACTTATACCTTAGACCTATATGGATACATTTGGTGGCATGAAAGTTAATGCCATTTATAATGTGACCTAATTAAACTTTGACCATGTATATTCGGACCCTTGGTCCGTGAATCAGACTTGCACTTTTCCGCGTTTTTTTTTTCGCTTTGTAACCTTCTTACTAATTCTAAACTTTTAACTAAGTATACTACATCAATATTATTAAAATGTTACCCAATTTCTGAAATGAAAATGGTTTTCCGTTCGTAAACTTTCTCGCTCAGAGTTGTCGGTTCACTTCTATTGGTTTTAATCCAGTAATTGATTTAGTTCGCGAATTGCTCTTACATAACATACGAGTTGTTCTTATGAACCTTCCTCTGATGTGCTTTCATTTCATGTGTTACTTTGATTAATTGGATGGAGAATGATGAGAAGTGCTCAGGAATATAACAGATATACATTTTAGAATGTCTACTAATTTGGTAAAATCTATTTAGGTTAATGTAAGCTTAGAGTAGGGCTTGCTTATGAATGTGGAGCGATGGAAATGCCTAAAGTTGTTGGAAATTATTGTTGGGATATTATGACTAGAAAGGCGTCAAACATAATGGGATCGATGCTTTCTTGCTACATTTAAATTACATAATCTTTGCTTTACTTAAGACACAGATGGTAGGAGCAAATTATATCGATGTTCCGCCGAGCTTGCTACCAAAAAGTATCTTACCATCATCAAGGAGAAAATCTGCCGCCATAACCTTACGGTGCTCCAACGGCACAGAGCCCTTGAGAGTCAGAGTTTTCTAGGCCTAGCGTGTTCAACATCTTCACCTACCACTATGTGAAATAGTGATCAAACTTTATCCCTTAAGATAAAAAAGTTCATATTGACTTATCTATCACGATAACCAGTATTACTCCAAATCTTCTAATACTATAAGAATCTTTGTCCTGACATACTGACTGACTGACTGACTGACTGACTGACTGACAGACAACGCACAGCCTAAACCGCTGGTCATAGAGACTTGAAATTTAGAGGGTATATTTCTCTTAGTACGTAGGGGTGTCCTAAGAAAGAATTTTTCAAAATTCACTCTTCATGGGGATGAAGCGGGGTTTCAAAGTTTGGATAGTCATTTTATTCAACATTTCACACAAGTACTTCTGTAAATAAATAAGTAAATACGAGTTTCAGACTTTTACAAAATGCCATCCTAAGAGAATAATAAACTGGGGTAACGAAGTCTAAAAATCTATATTGTTTCGGATTGCGCTGAAATTTAGAATGCAGATAGTTATTATGACGTAGGTATCCGCTCAGAAAGGATTTTCTAAAAATTCCTCCCGTATACGGAACGGGGATTCAAAGTTTGTATGGCGAAATAATGAGATAAAGTACGTGTTCTAGGATTTTTTGAAATGGGGTAGGTAACAAAGTCTGATAATTTGGGTTTTCGGGTTTTATTTTCGGTTTTTATTTCGGTTTATTCTTTTATGATAGAAAGGTTTTTACAAAAGAAAAGTTTTAAGTAAATAAAAGGAGTTATTACGCGGGCGAAGCCGCGGGGCATTTCTAGTTATTATTATATCTTGATAGTAGCCAAACATATATTATGTTTCTTTGAAGTGTTACACACTTTATATTTTTGTAAATTGTTAAACACAATCCAAAATTTCATCGTACCGACGGGACTTGAACCCGCAACCTCCGGAATAACATGTTGCGGTGCTTTGCCAATTAAGCCACGGTGCGAAGTATCGTTACGACGAAATTAGTGGATTGCATTTCTTAACCCAATTATGCATTGGTGGCGCCATCTATGACTACTTATTACGTAAGTTAATCATTCGGAAGAAATCATTACAGTTTTCAAATCCGACGAGAGATGTTGCACTGCGTAAATCAAATATTATGTTTCTTTGAAGTGTTACACACTTTATATTTTTGTAAATTGTGTTAAGAAATGCAATCCACTAATTTCGTCGTAACGATACTTCGCACCGTGGCTTAATTGGCAAAGCACCGGAACATGTTATTCCGGAGGTTGCGGGTTCAAGTCCCGTCGGTACGATGAAATTTTGGATTATGTTTAACAATTTACAAAAATATAAAGTGTGTAACACTTCAAAGAAACATAATATTTGATTTACGCAGTGCAACATCTCTCGTCGGATTTGAAAACTGTAATGATTTCTTCCGAATGATTAACTTACGTAATAAGTAGTCATAGATGGCGCCACCAATGCATAATTGGGTTAAGAAATGCAATCCACTAATTTCGTCGTAACGATACTTCGCACCGTGGCTTAATTGGCAAAGCACCGAAACATGTTATTCCGGAGGTTGCGAGTTCAAGTCCCGTCGGTACGATGAAATTTTGGATTGTGTTTAACAATTTACAAAAATATAAAGTGTGTAACACTTCAAAGAAACATAATATTTGATTTACGCAGTGCAACATCTCTCGTCGGATTTGAAAACTGTAATGATTTCTTCCGAATGATTAACTTACGTAATAAGTAGTCATAGATGGCGCCACCAATGCATAATTGGGTTAAGAAATGCAATCCACTAATTTCGTCGTAACGATACTTCGCACCGTGGCTTAATTGGCAAAGCACCGGAACATGTTATTCCGGAGGTTGCGGGTTCAAGTCCCGTCGGTACGATGAAATTTTGGATTGTGTTTAACAATTTACAAAAATATAAAGTGTGTAACACTTCAAAGAAACATAATATTTGATTTACGCAGTGCAACATCTCTCGTCGGATTTGAAAACTGTAATGATTTCTTCCGAATGATTAACTTACGTAATAAGTAGTCATAGATGGCGCCACCAATGCATAATTGGGTTAAGAAATGCAATCCACTAATTTCGTCGTAACGATACTTCGCACCGTGGCTTAATTGGCAAAGCACCGGAACATGTTATTCCGGAGGTTGCGGGTTCAAGTCCCGTCGGTACGATGAAATTTTGGATTGTGTTTAACAATTTACAAAAATATAAAGTGTGTAACACTTCAAAGAAACATAATATTTGATTTACGCAGTGCAACATCTCTCGTCGGATTTGAAAACTGTAATGATTTCTTCCGAATGATTAACTTACGTAATAAGTAGTCATAGATGGCGCCACCAATGCATAATTGGGTTAAGAAATGCAATCCACTAATTTCGTCGTAACGATACTTCGCACCGTGGCTTAATTGGCAGTAGCCAAACATATTTACAAACTTTAAAGTTATTCGTTTCGCATTTTAACAGCGTGCTGAGTCGAATTTATAGTTGAGCAAGTGGAATTACCGATATGGATAAAGAGCTGCCAACGTTAAAGGAAATTTTCTCCCTAATAACATCGTAATTTCATCATTATTTTTGGATTTTCAATATAATACGATAATTATTAGACAGACAGTTGCAAAGCTTACGGTCTCAACTTACAATTTGTTACTACCGGCAACCCTACTTCAATATTTTTTAATAGTCTGTAGTCTACGATTGGTGGCAGCTCAATGGCTTTTATTTTTTTTTAAATTCATAGCGTTAAATTATGCTTATGCTTTGTTCACTTGATAATTAATTATGATAAATATCTCTACAGATATGGAGATGAACACTTCAACCTTTCTTTACTCATGTGCTTCAACTGAGTAATCTAGTAACAACGCCAATACTAGTCCATTCGTTCCACCGACTAAAACTAGATGGCGCTACTAATAAAATTAGCACTCGATATCGTATCGCGTAATTGTAATTTTACTCACGAGCCATTCTAAAATTGCTCGTGTGTAATTGGTCCAACAATTATTTAAGACATCCGATACAACTAAGATTTTATTTACAACTAAGATTTATTATTGAACTAATTATACCAATTAACCGTGAAATAGAATGCCTCGTGTTAATTTCTCTAATAGAAATTTAAGATATCCAAGACCACCAAAATTTTACAATCTAGTAAGTCAAGACCTAAGAGCAATAATTATAGACGATTATATAAGACATTAATACAGTCCAATTAACATGCAAATCAACATCAAGACTATCCACTGTAATGGAACATATCTATTTAGACGATGCCAATATTTGGTTTTGTTGAATGGCTCGTCTATTGGCCTTGTGAAAATGGTCCATAACGCGATTCATCTCTTGACTATGCCTTTAGTGGTAGAATTTCTGCTACTCTACATGTGGCGATAACGTCATTTTGTCTGTTGTTTATAGAAAAGTTTTTCGGATTAAAGAGCAAAGTGTCCAGGGAATAACTAAGCATTTAAGACTCGGCATTCTCTTGTCTCAAGTTATTGGGCGCAATGCAGGGTAGTGCCAAATTATAAATATCAATCTTGAGTGTTCTCTCCACAGCTTTTATTATAGGTAAACGTTACATAATGGCATTATTTACCCATACTTGTTTTGTTAGGTACTTCATTTAATTAAACAAATGCCGATCTAACCTGGACAAGTAATTTGATCTGATTTATCTAGCTTGTGATCTATCTACTCCTTATAATGATAACATTCAACATTATTTATATTCAATTTGGTGAAATATTGATACGCCCACGCCCATGAAGTTATGGAAGCTGTCTGGCCGTTGGCTCTTGGTCTGTTAACTTTTCATCAATTAGCAAATGGTTGAATAACTCAAAATGTTTTTGTTCGCAACATTCGCACAAGTTATTTTTGTTGCGACTGCAGGCGTTATAAACTCTTACTTCTGACATTACCATAATTGAATTGCACGAGTTTCCCAAGTGTAATGTAACTTAGCTTGTAATAACTTACGAGCTTCTAATCTATTCCAAATTAACCATAAACTTAAGTTTATAATGACAACAACAAGTTAAGTCATTTAACTTTTTGATAGACTCCGGGCTTGTCCTGGAATTGGACGAAATACAATTAAAAAGTTTTAAATTATTCTTCACGAAATTGGGGCGGAAAAAAATAGTTTGGAATTTATGTCTGAAACTAATCATGTTACGCTTTTGCAAACTTAGTTTTATGTTTTATAAATAAACTGAGAGTAAGTAAGTCAACTTTTGAATGTAAAACTTCAGTGATGAAAATATTTTTAGTTGAATACCCATTCAAGATATATAAAGAATTCCATCATATCATATTTTTTTACGTATTATTATATGTATTGGAAAAGAGAAGCCGAAGATCGGGCTCAATGGCTTTTTTTTAATATCTTATAGGCTAGCATTTGACCACTATCTCACCTGTTGGTAAGTGATGATGCGGTCGAAGATGGTAAGCACGCTAGGCCTAGAATGGGAACTGGCTCTCAAGGATAGCTGCCGGAACACATTAGATGTTTTGGCGACAGATTTTCTAACTTGAGGGTGGTAGCTGGCCAGGCGGACACTAGATAGTGTCCTACCACCATGCGGGGGTTGTTGGTTTTTTAACGATGTTTTCCTTCACCGGAGGGCCACTGTGAGAAGCGCACATAAATTTTTCTATAGAAAAATTCATTGGTGCACGGCGGTTTGAACTCGGTACCACGGCATCAAAGCCGACCGTTCTCCCGATTACGCCACCGGACCATCGGACCGGACTGGCGCATCTTGAGAGAGGCCTACGTCCAGCAGTGGACTGACACCGGCTGATGATGATGATGATATGTCTTTAGGTATCTTATATGTAACGGTGCTACATTGCTTTGGTGAAATAGTGGTTAAACGTTAACTTGCCTATTTGGTATAATACAAAATGTATGTTTTCTATATAAAGTGTACTAGCATACGTTTTAATTAGCTAGATAAATATATTTGCTTTCCATCAATAAAATAAGAGTATAAACGCTACAATAATTAATATTATTTAATAGTCATTGCATTTACCTCTACGCTCAGAATAACCTCAAAGTTTTGATAAAATTTTATTGACCGCGGTTACGAGAAGACTGTAAACTGCGGGTAATAGCATAGTTTTGAATGAGAATTCGTTGAAACTACCCTCATTTGGTCTTGATAACTATCAGAATTACAATTGTGATACATTATAAACTAGCAAGGCCCAAAGAAGAAATTTATAAATCAATAAAACTGGCGGAGTTCTGAGGTAACAAACGTAAAATAAATACAAGCGTACTGCGAGCCTCCTCCTTTTTCAAATACGGTTAACAAATAACAAACCAAAAATTTACAGAACGGATTTCCACTCTCAATATTTTGCAACGAACGACCCAAACAATAATACCAAAAAGCGAATTCCTATGCCGAACGTAAACATTCGATCAAGGACTTTCTATCGCAAAATACAGTTCATCCCTAGCACTAAATTGCTCTATCAATCATCTGTGGCGTTGAAAAATGTCATGAAACTTGGCAATGAAGAGCTATTGCGCGGAAACAGGCTCGATACCTGGCCTGAATAGTATATGAGTTCGAGTACTCATAGATCAGGCAACAGCATTACGGATGCAGAAGGCAAAGTTAGGCTTTGTGCCATGTGCACCGAATTGCGGTTGTTACTCCAGCCGATACAAAGCTGTATTTATGCCATTATCTGTGCCTAAAGTGCCTCTTTGGAAAAGTGCAGTCTAATAATGTTGGCCAGTAAAGCAACGCTACATTTAGACTGTGACGTGTTTGATTGCTGATGTTATTATTAATTTCGGGCGTACATGAATAGCGATGAATTTCGCGCGATAATCGTCGAAGAAGAAAAAGAGACGCAAATATATAACAGTCTAGCAGTATCAGCTTCTATAAGACGTTTGCGGTGACATGCCGCATTGCTATCAATGAAGAATCTTTCAATCCAAGTCTCGTGCTACTGATCCCACTGTGCCGCAATACCCAAGTTACGTAAGTGCGTAGTCAGTGTGTCAGAGAGGCCGCAAGCGTGCCGTCTTGTAGCCCTACACGTAATTACCGCTGCCTTGACTGATGATGATGGCACTCCGCTTCTCCGTAACAAACCTATGAGTATCCTTGAGGTAGAGACTTTGTAGCTGTGCGGAATCGTATACAGTTTACTTATGTTATTATGAATGAAATCTGTCTAAAGTGCTTATTGAAATATAGGGTACGCGTTATAGTGCAAATAATAAACCTACTTTATTTGAGCAAATCTTTCTGTAGTAATGTTAATTAGATGAACATAAGTGATTTTTTTCACTTTAAAAGCTTCTGGTACTCACAAGCACTATGTTTACGTAGTACCAATTGAATATCATTAATAATGTAGGCAAGTTTATTAATTTGTAGCGAAAACATAATTATTATTATAATGCATTTAAAAAAATAATCCTGGTAGAATTTAATTTACCTATACCTACTGTGGCTTCAGACCTTAAGCTGGTAAGCGTTTTGTTTTAACCGACTTCACAAAAAAGGAGGATGTTCTCAATTCGACAATAAATAAAACAAAAAATGTTTTTTTTTAATGTTTGTTACCTCCGAAATCCGTCATCTTAACCAATTTGAAAAATTCTTTAAAATATTTGGTTTCTTTCAAATTCTATCGAGCTTTGTCAATTATATCCGGAGATATGGAGATAAACAATATAAGCAAATTGATACTTAGATGACATGATTATAACTAGCCATTACTTTGACTATCGCGGCATGTCATCACCATCATCATCATTATCAGCCGGTATCAGTCCACTGCTGGACATAGGCCTCCCCCAAGACACGCCACTGATCCCGGTCTTCGGCTCTTTGCTTCCAGTCACTGACCACCGCTTTGCGAATGTCGTCGCTCCACCTAGTCACAGGGCGTCCTACTCTACGTTTGCCGATTCGCGGTCTCCACTCTAAAACCAGTCTGCCCCAACGGTAATCGGTCCTTTTTTTTTTTTTTTTTGTGACCAAGGAAAATCCTTTATGGATACCAAATCGCCCGGGGGAGCGAGATGATTATGTGGGACTCGCTGCCTAAAAGGCAGGATACTGCACTAAAAACCTGGGGTGAGCCGTCATCCACCGTGGTGGAGCAAGATGGGGTTGCGCTAGCATTCACCAACTTGCCCCGGTGGCAGACCCAAATGGGCCTCTGCCGCTGCGGAGGGCTGACCTTGCTCACCAAAGTCAACCCTCAACCGTCATGTGGGGAGTGCAAGCCGTTGGAGAGTCCCCCGACTCTCCAACAGTTACCCCACAATGACAGAGGAGTGTGGCTCGTCTTCTCGTCATACTTACCACACCCTCCGTCCCTCTGATGACAGGTGTGCGAAGAGCAAATACCCCTACTCACACACCGTCCGCTGTTCGTCTCGCATGCCATTGCCAGTGGCATACGAGACTCCACTCACGACCGTCACCGGCCCCACCTCTCGGCCTGAGTGAATCGGACCCACAGCCTTAGAGGAGTGTGGCTCGTCTTCTCCTCAAACTCACCACACCCTCCGTCCCTCACATGACAGATGTGCGAAGGGCAACTACCCCTACTCGCACACCGTCCACCGTCCGGCTCGCATGACAGAAGCATGCGAGCAACCCTCTTGCAGCCGTTACGGGCCCCGCCACTAAGTCCCCACCGGGCGGCTCCCACCACCGAGCCCGCCCTGCCCCGTCACACTGTGCCCTCTGCTAAATATCAGAGGGACACGCGGAGGAGCCCCTCACGTCGGAACTTCGCTATCGGTCGACAACTTAACCCAGTAAACTAGGAAAAGTTGTCGGCCGATACCCAGGGTACACCACGAGGAGGTGTTCCGACCCGCACCCCACGGTAATCGGTCCTACGGCAGATATGACCAGCCCACTGCCACTTCAGTTTGGTAATCAGCTGAGCTATGTCGATCACTTTAGATCTCTGGCGAATTACTTCGTTCCGGATTCGATCCCGCAGAGAAACACAGAGCATAGCTCTCTCCATAGCTCGCTGAGCGACTTTGAACTGGTGGACTAGTCGAACCGTGAGTGTCCACGTCTCGGCACGGAGTTTCCCAAATGCTGCCCAGCCCAGCTGAATTCTTTTCTGGATTTCCTTTTCGAAGTTGTGTTTGCCAAGTTGGAGCGTTTGCCCTAGGTAAACATACTGCGTTACAACTTCGAGTGGGATTCCATCTACGGCAATCGGTTCCGGAACAACGTGCTCGTTGTACATGACTTTGGTTTTATCCAAATTCATCCGGGGACCGATGCGACGAGAAGAATCAGCTAGGTCATTCAACATCATTTGTAGGTCCTGCAGCGTCTCTGCCATAATGACGATGTCATCTGCGAATCGTAAGTGAGAGATGTACTTGCCGTTAATGTTGATGCCACAATCTTTCCAGCCCAGCGTCTTAAACATATCCTCTAAGGCGTTAGTGAACAGTTTCGGGGATATGACGTCCCCCTGTCTCACTCCTCGACGCAGGTGAATATGTTTAGTACGCTGGTTCTGTACTTGTACAGTCATCGTTGCGGCATTATACAGACATCTCATCACTTCGATATATCGCCAGTCGACTTGGCAACGCTGCAAGGACTCAAGAACCGACCAGGTTTCGATTGAGTCGAAGGCCTTCTCATAGTCCACAAATGGTAAGCACAGGGGGCGATTGTACTCTTCGGTTTTCTGTACAATCTGCCGCACCGTGTGGATGTGGTCTATGGTGCCGTAACCGCTTCGAAACCCGGCCTGTTCCGGAGGTTGAAATTCGTGGAGTCTTCGCGGAAGATGGTTCGTGATGACCCTTAAAAACAGCTTGTAGACATGGCTCAGAAGCGAAATCGGGCGGTAGTTTTTCAATAGGGTTTTATCTCCTTTTTTGAAAAACAAAACCACCATGCTTCTGTTACATGCCTGTGGAGTTCTACTAGTGAAGAGAACAGAATTGAAGAGCTGTTGCAGCTGGTTTACAGCTGGAGCTCCTCCAGCTTTTAGAAGCTCCGTTGTGATTTCGTCCTCACCTGGGGCTTTTCCATTTTTGAGCTGTCTAAAGGCCATCACGATCTCATCACGGCTGACTTCGGGCAGATCTTCTGTGAAGTGGCGGGTTAAGGTGGCTCTGCAATCCTCAGTATCGGGTTCGGGCCTTGAAGCATGCGATGCATAGAGCTTGCTGTAGAAGTTTTCAACTTCCTACAGAATCTCCGGCTTGGATGCGACGACGTTCCCCGTTGATGTTGTCAGCTTTGTGAGGTGGCTTCTACCCAGAGGCTGGACGAACACTTTCGACCCCCGATTCTGCTCAATTGATTCTTTAATCAAGAGCGTGTTAGAGGATCGGAGGTCGCGTCGTACCAGCTTCTTAATGGTTTTGTTGCGCACCTGGTTAATTGACAAAGCTGACAATGGGTCTGTTCGTCTCTCTTCCATTAGTCGAAGTGTTTCTGCCGAAAGTTTGGACTATTTGCCCGTACGCTTGCCCTTGCAAAACTTCGTCCCTTCTTCCCTGAGGATTTCCACCACTTCTTCGAGTTTCTGGTCTACGTCATCTGTGGTTTCCAAGGCAGCGAATCGATTTTACAATTTTAATTGGAATGTTTCAGACCCAACAACGGTTTGGAGTAAGTTTGGTCGGAGCGTGGACATCATCAATCGGAATCTCTCGGCTTTGAAGTCGATATCCAGATAGCCTCGTACAAGTCGGTGATCACTTCCAGTATTGAACCTAGTGATCACAGAGACGTCTCTGAATATGCGCCGTTTGTCCGCAATGATGAAGTCAATCTCGATTTTAGCCGATTACGGCGAAGCAAAAAGGAGGGTTATGTTTTTGACCGGTATGTGGGTATGTATGTATGTATGTATGTATATAAGTATGTAAGTATGTAAGTATGTAAGTATGTAAGTTTGTAAGTATGTAAGTATGTAAGTATGTAAGTATGTAAGTATGTAAGTATGTATTTATTTAAGTATGTAAGTATGTAAGTATGTAAGTATGTAAGTATGTAAGTATGTAAGTATATAAGTATGTAAGTATGTAAGTATGTAAGTATGTAAGTATGTAAGAATGTTAGTATGTAAGTATGTTTGTATGTATGTATGTATGTATGTTTGTATGTATGTTCATCTGTTCCCTCATAACTTCTAAACTACTTATCATATTTTGACAAATGAGGTGTCGTTGGACGCGTCCTATTTGTCTGCCGGTTATAGGCTATATGACATCACAACAAATTGAATGTGGCGCCCTCTAAAGGGCCTGAAGTCTAGAACTAAAAAAAAAATTTCATTTTTATTTTAAGATTTTAAAATGAAGATAAGGTTTAGTACATCATATCATATATCTTTTGTCGGGCGTAGTGTTCGAGATATATCCCGCCGAGGTCAAGAAAACAAATTTTTACCCCACGGCGTCACAAAGAAGCAGTTGGGAGGGTTATGGGTTTGTTGATCGCTGTGTATGTATGTAAGTATGTTGACATGTATACACTTATGCAAAAACCCCAGAATGCTTTAAATAAAATATAGTTAAGGATAGCCGTGGTCGTATGTTACTTTGCAGAGTGTTATGTTTTGTTACGGTAGGTGACATACGACCACGGCTATCCTCTGAGCACCACTAAGAATATTTATGAAATACAATAAAATATTTATTACAAGTAAGTTGTTTATATAATGCACGATACATATTGAATAGTTTGTACAAAGCGATCTCAGATGAGAATATTTTCTTGTTTCATACTTTTTAGAGTGATTTTTCAGTAGTCGGGTTTTAGTTTTTGAACTTATTTTTAGGGTTCCGTAGCCGAATGGCAAAAAACGGAACCCTTATAGATTCGCCATGTCTGTCTGTCTGTCTGTCTGTCTGTCTGTCCGTCCGTATGTCACAGCCATTTTATTCCGAAACTATTAGGACTACAGAATTGAAACTTGGTAGGTAGATGTATTCTGTGAACCGCTTTCCGATTTTTATACAAAAATACAAAATATAAAAGTTTAAGGGGGGGCATCCCATACATGGAACTGGAACAAAAAATTTTTTTTTTCTTCAAACGTATACGTGTGGAGTATCTATGGATAGGTCTTTAAAAATGACATTGAGGTTTCTAAAATATGTTTTTCTCAAAGCCAATCATTTCAAAGATAGGCGCGTCTAAAGTGGTAAAATGTGTGTCCCCCTAACTTCTCAAGTAAGGGAGTGAAAAATCTAGAAAAAATATATTCTGTAGATCTCAATAAAAACTTTCAACGAAAATTGGTTTGAACGAGATACAGTCAGCAGTTGTTGAGATACAGCGACCGCAAGTATACATACAAACACTATGAAAAACAAAGTTATTTTTGTAGTTGCGAAAAATCAAAGTTATAGAATACTCTATTGTGTTACGGAACCCTACGAGTGCGAGTCCGACTTGCACTTGGCCAGTTTATTTATTAGTCACAGTGTCGGGGCTTTGCCACGTCCACTTCCTTTGGGACTTTTTCTTGAAGAACGAGTTCATCAAGAAAAGCCCCTCTTTCTCGAGGAAATTGACGAGCACTTGCCCCCTGTGATTCCTACTCCCAAATCAGTGTGGTCCTATAGTCGATTCATTGCAGGTCTGTACTCCCACTTTGGCGTTAAAGTCTCCCATGACAACGTTGTAGTGAGCTTTAGCGGTGGTATGTAAGGCTCTGGAGATGTCTTCGCACATACTTTCTACCTCTTCATCCAAGTGTGCCGAGGTCGGTGCGTAGACCTGGATAACCTTGAGGCTGTACCTCTTGGTTAACCTTATTATAAGGTACGCAACCCTGGTCGACACACTGGAGATTTCTACAACGTTGTCACTGAGAACCTTGTTGAACAGAAACCCGACGCCGCCTTGCGATGGCTGGTCACCTTCTCTATAATATATAATACATAAGATAAGGCCTGATTCTAGAGTTATGGTGTCCTCTCCCTATCTTCGGACTTCGCATAACCCCAGAATGTGCCATCTTATGTGTCCCAGCTCCTCCTCCAGCTGCGTCAGATGCTCATCCAGTGCGTCCATTAAACGTAGCGAGGGTCAGTTTGTTTTGGCGGCCTACCGTAACCCGGGGATTCTTAGCACCCCCTGCCCTGCCGTTACCGTGACCGCCGCCGTGGTCAGGAATAGCAGGGCGGCCGGGAACTGGGGGCCGCGGCTTAAAGTGACTTTCCATTATGGGGGGGGGATGCCCTAATCGCCACGCTGGGCAGGCGTGTTGGCGATCGCAGGACGTAGCTTCTCGCACCGGTGACGCTGCTGCCCGTCACCGGCCTGTAGTATTTAGCTACGCCATAATTTTGAAATGGTTATACCGCCATTTGTCGGTCGCCAGAGCCTCGTTGGTTTGTCAGCAGAATGCACCATGGGCAGGTGAGGTTTGCTGGGAGCACTGAGGTGGTATTTATGCTTCCTTACATCCCATCGGCATGTCGGTTTTTTCGTTTTGTACGATCATAAATTATTATATATTTGATTGCCTAGCATTTGATCACCATCTTACCTGGTAGTAAGCGATGATGTGGTCGAAGATGGTGAACACGCTAGGCCTAGAATGGTCTGACTCTCAAGGGCTGTGTGCTGCTAAAACACCTTGAGGTCATGGCGGCAGGTGTTTTCCTTGATGTTAATACATATATGATACGCTACTTTTTGGTAGTACGACGGCAGGTAGAACCAACATCGATATTATAAATGTGAAATTCAGTTTGTTTATATCGATATAATTGCTTCTACATACGGGTTGAATGCAGAACTTCAATTTTATAAGTTGATTAAAAACTACCAACTCCTGGCTAGCTCTGCTAGGTAACATTTACAAAACCTTCATAAATACAAATATTATGTGCCTGTTAATTGTTAAACACAATCCAAAATTTCATCGTACCGACGGGACTTCATAAATACACCTGCCCACTAAATTTCCTATAGTGTAAAATCAAGCGGGATCATAATGAAAGTGCGACAAACACCGAATCACAAAACACAATTGCGTCCCGAGGGCTTGTCCCACATCGCTAGGGTTGATAACGCACGGACGCCCTATGCGCTGTAAATTACGCCTGTCACATTACACTGATAAGCGTGGCCCGTAACCTACCATCTATTAGTACATGTGTAATGTAAGAAATTATATGTATGCTTTTATAATTTAATACATATAATGTAACCAGCTATGTAGTTTCTAAACAATATTGACTAAAGGTACGGCCACACCGCGGCGTCCTGCAATCTGCGGGCACTATCTCAGTACTTTTCAATTGTTTTCTGATCGCATTTGGTATGAACCAGTCGGTACAAATACTACTGCGCTATCTGATCGCCGCCTAGATCGCGCACGCAGGTCGCTGCGGTGTGTCCGTACCTTAAGCGTTTTAGATCATTTCATATAAATACACATGTATTATATTGGATGTTCTAAAACTGTGGACAGTGGTACACCACCGTCCAATGTTCATTTTATAATGTTATGTCCAACTAAAGGTTGTCTGCTTTTGGCGATAAGACCACCTACCGTACCTTAGAGAGTATTTGTATTACAGCTACCGGCAATAAATATTGCACATTGCAAATATTGTATATTGTATTATATTGTATTGTAAGAATTGTGAGAGAGTGCCGCAGAAAGAAACTGGTTTCCACAACACAGGTTACCCTAATAGTATGGGATCCAGCGATCACTTTCTTAGACTATAGAGGTCTTACTCATATGTTTATTTTTAATAACTGTAATCACCTACTCTTAAGTTTCGGAAAATAAATCATTCATTCATGCAATTAGTCAGTAAATATTGCATTTTTTTAACCGACTTCAAAAAAAGGAGGAGGTTTCTCAATTCGACCGTATATTTTTTTTTTTTTTTTTTTTTTTTTTTATGTTTGTTCGCGGATAACTTCGTCGTTTATGAACCGATTTCGATTATTCTTTTTTTGTTCGAAAGGAGATATCCCAAGTGTGGTACCATGGTAATTTTATCGAGGTATGATAAGTATCTCCAGAGATATTGAGATAAACATCTCAAAATTGGTACTGAAAATGAATAGCGCGGCATTGAAGTCGGTTGTTTTTTAGTTTTTAAACGATATTATTACGAGTTGTTTATTTAGTCAGTCAAGTATTACAATTATTTAAGTATCAATCAGATTGAAGTCGTAAAACATAGTATTTTCATTGTGGATTCCAAGTCACTGCCCAATGCATGACCCTCGTAAAGATGTCTTTACTTTGTTGAAGGACAATATCATCACCAATAATATAATAGTCAGTTTGTATATTTGTTTCATTGTTTGGGGCCCTGCTCACAGTCAAATGACTTGACTGATTTGGCTGAAAATTTTCACAGGTATAGCCAGTATAGCGGATAAGGACATTGTTTTTTTTTAACGTAAAATGTAACAAGACAAGCATGACGCTTGCCTGATGGTAAGCGATGACGTCTACTTATATCAGATACAGCGGCATGCAACATTCTGAACTGCCAGAATTTTACATGTCACTGCACTGCGCCTGTTACCTTGAGACATAAAGATGTTGAGTCTCACATGCCCTGTAATTTCACTGGTCATAAGATACTTTTGAACGTGGGCGAAGCTAGATAGTAGTTTATAGCATATTATATAGTGGGTTGTTTGTCCGTGTTGTATATCTATACATACAAACTGCGCACGGTATGTTAAAGAAAAGCTTGTAATAAGTTATTTTTACTGTATTCTTAACAAATATTTTTTTTATTTTTGATAGGTTAGCGAATGAAAACTATCACACTTGGTAGCATGCGATGATGTAGTCAAGCATGGTGAACACGCTAGGCCTAGAATGATCTGACTCTCAAGGGCAATGCTGCCGGAATACCGTAAGGTTTTAGCGAGAGATTTTATCCATATTAATAAACTTAATTATTTAAGGAATTATTGAAAAATAATAGGCAAAAGGATATAAAAGCGTTACATCACATTTGACCTCAATATCCCAAAATATGCAGTAAGACGATAACGCCCATACCGTCCCACATCAAGCCCTTCTCATTGCGACCTCCGTTACGAGGACTGTCCCTTATTTCCTAAGAGAATGCATATTATTGATCCCAGAGGGAGTGAGATAGGTCGCGCTCAATTTGTAGATTCTTGACAACTGGGACATGACCTAAATTATATTTTATTAGTAGTCTCCCAAAATAATATTCTGTTATAAACTTAACTCGTTCGATCGCTATCGCTTTTTACTATTAATTAAGAATTATTGCTTAAAGTAATACAGCATTTCCTACTCAATTATTTTAAAACGAATTGAGAAAATATTGACAAAATTTAACTGTTTATATAGCTCAACGTTATGATTGTATAGTCTTGTTATAATCAAAGGGAACGACTTCATATAAAGTTCAAGTCATTTAAGTCATTTGCAAGTATGATATGTTAATCATCTTTTGTTTAACTTGTTCGGCTTTGACACCAAGGGTACCGAGTTCCAATCCCCGCCGTACACCAATAGATTTTTCAATCGAAAAATATATCTGCGCTTTTCACAATGGCCCTCCGGTGCAACCCCGCATGGTGGTGGGACACCATCTAGTGTCCGCCTGGCCAGCTACCACCCTCAAGTTAGAAAATCTGTCGCCAAACATCTAATGCATGCCGCGTTCCGGCAGCTATCCTTGAGTGCCTGTTCCCATTCCGGGCCTAGTGCGCTACCACCCTCGACCGCATCAACACTTACCAACAGGTGAAATAGTGTTTAAACGCTATCCTATACGATTAAAAAAAAACAGAGTGTTATTTATTATTAGATCTTGATGATATTTTATGTTATGACCAACCTACACAGTACATACAGCGGGGAAAAATATGTAAGACACGGAAGGGAAACACATTTGATGACATCAAATCTCACTTGAAGGTAATAACGTTTTTTTTAATTAGGATAAGGAATAAATACCCTGTCGATGTACATGTTTTTGAGGTTAATCAGAGACATCAAGTAGTAACATGCATAAATATTATAACATTTACATCTATAAATTGTGAAATCAGTAATAAACTGGCCAAGTGCGAGTCGGACTCGCACACATAGGAAACAGAACCACAGTAAGTAAAATATTACATAAAACTGAACAAAAGTCTTTGACTACAAAACACGTTTCTTGTATGGGGATACCCCCATTTAGGTATATTTTCAACTTTATTATTTTTGTGTTGTTATAGCGGCCATAGTTAACATACATTCTGAAAATGTCAAGTGTCTGACAGACGGACCGGATGGACCGGACAGACAGACGGACGGACTCTTTGGGCACGGAACCCTAAAAGAAGCAATCGCTGCGCTACCTAATATTAATAAAATCTGGATCAAGGGCCAGATACAGAACGGTACTTCTTGACACGGCACGCATCGTCAGGAGGTTTCTCTCTCTGCAGCCCTAACCACCGGTAGCTTGAGTCCTGCCCCGCTGCCGGTGGCATCCTAGAGATATAGGTTTTTTGTAATATTTTATGTTTTTATATAGTTGTTTTCTTTATTATTTTTATATGGATATTATAAAAAACCTAAATATAAGAAAATGAAATATATATGTGAATAAAATATGTTAAATATCAGTACGAGTGAGTGTGGGGAACACGAGAAAGGTTCGATAGTTAAACCGCGCCACCGCCAATGTTCCACATGAGCTCCCGTAAAACTTTATTCGTTAGTCTGCTATCGACTGTGTCTTTCTACTGTCACAATGTTAAATGTATTCGCGAGCAAAAAGTTATTTATATGTCTCTGAACATACCTACATTAAGATCGTTTAAAAACTAAAACAACCGAATTCCATGCCGTACGAGTCAGTTTCAGTAGCAAGTTTGAGACGTTTACCGTCATATCTCTGGATATACTTATCAGACCTTGATAAAATGACAATGGGACTACCTTGTCAAAGAATCATTCGAATCAGTAATCAAATAAGGGGGTAATCGCGTAATATATACTGCTACATACATACTAAAATAAACTGGCCAAGTGCAAGTCGGACTCGCACTAGTAGGGTTCCGTACCACAATACAGTATTTTATAAGATCGAGCAAAAAATACCACTATCATTTTTCGCCAGCAAAAAATAATAATTAATAAACATTTTATTTCTTATAACGCCATCTAACGTCTAACAAAGGAGTTAGGGATCGACATTTCAATATAACGCCATCTATGTGACGTGACTAAGCGTTCATAGATGGCGTGAAATGCCGAAAAAAACACGTTTCTTGTATGGGGACCCTCTATTATTTTTAACTTTATTCTGTTTTTAGTATTTGTTGTTATAGCAACAGAAATACATCATCTGTGAAAATTTCAACTGTCTAACTATCACGGTTCATGAGATACAGCCTGGTGACAGACGCACAGACAGACAGACAGACGGACAGCGGAGTCTTAGTAATAGGGTCCCGTTTTACCCTTTGGGTACGGAACCCTAAAAACATACAGAGGAATTGAGAACCTCCTCCTTTTCGGAAGTCGGTTGATGACTAGCGCGTAGTTTGAAGTCAGTTCTTTTAGTTTTTTAAACGATATTAAAATATGCACTTTACAAATGTATAGTTAAAATAATATTTTACTACTTTTTAACCGACTTTTAAGAAAAGGAGGTTCTCAATTCGTCTGTATGTTTTTTTCCTTTTTTTTTCTTTTTTTTTTGTGTGTATGTTACGCGATTACTCCGTCAATTGTGAATCGATTTGAATGATTATTTTTTTAATCTGTAAAGTAAGTTTTTTAATCGAGGTGGTCCCATTCCCACACTCAATTTCAATGAGATCTGATTTGTATCTCCAGAGATAAGACGATAAACGTCTCAATCTTGCTACTGAAATTGACTCGCGGTGCATGAAAGTCGGTTGTTTTAGTTGTTAAACTATCATAATTATATAATAAAAAATACATGCTTATAACCTCCAACAATCGCAAAATCCAAGATTGTTAGAAATAATAACAATATACCCAGATGTTCAACTATTTCTTCATCCATCATTCCCGGTCGACCACACTTCGCAGCGCTGAGCGTTTCCCCACGAACTGTGATAAACTGCTAAAGTTCCAAATCCCCGGTAGAAGCTAATAAACACTTATATTTTCACGCTATATTTCAGTTCCGTGATTGCTGATATATTTTCTCGCTGTGGAATGAATAAATAACCGACAGAGCTGTTTACAGCTTCAGACTTAGCGATATATATATATATTTTTTTTGGTATTTTTATTGACTAAATAACGCTACCAAATGTTATGAGGCCAATTTTTTTCGAATTCTATATCTATGATACGCTATTAGGTTGTAATCATCATCGTCATAATCAGCCGGTATCAGTCCACTACTGGACATAGGCCTCTCCCAAGTCATGCCACTGAGCCCGATCTTCGGCTCTTTGTTTCCAGTCACTGGCCACCGCTCTGCGAATGTCGTCGCTCCACCCAGAGAAAATTTACTAAATCATATTACAATTTAGCGATTTGAAATAACCGTTATAGTCGCGACATCAAGAACTTAAGATTCTTCTATCATAAGTTCTAACAATTTTATGTTTATTAACAGGTAATATGGTATCCTCCTCGTATGGTATTCTTGTTCTGTAGTGAAACATAACGCGCTATACGATGCAAATCGTGTCGGTATATGTAAAAGAATGTTAATATGCAAAGCCAGGCATGCAATGACTGGGTAATGCGAATGAGTATGTCGTTCCACTGATTTGCAAATACCATGATTTTGTGGATGGAGATATACTGTTATGAGCTGTGCGTTATTTTGGCTATGTTAGGTAGGAGTGTGATATTTGTCATTGTGATTAGCGAACAACATAGTATGAACTTATGATAATTGTGTTATGAGCGTTATATAGTAGTAGAAGCAAGTGTTTGAAGGCAGTGGTCATAATTATTACGTGGAAGTCACACTGATCATCATCGTCATCATCATCGATTTTGCTACCAAATAGCAGCTTACCACCATCAAGGAGAAAATCAGCCACCATAACCTTACGGTGCGTAAATTACGTCTTAAGAATGGCCGTCTCTAGAGTGAGACCGTATTACACATACTCGGTAATGATGGGCATCATTAAAATTCAATAAATATTCTACCATACTCCTCCCAACTTCACTTAATACTAATAAAATAAGCCTTAAATCGAAGAAAATTTAAAACAACATTACAAATTATGGGTTGTAACACCTTCAAAGAATTTACGGTCTCTTAGCACAATGTAATGGGCGATAAACAATGTTGAAGTGAATCATAAAATATATTTGCTTATTTACAAAATTAAGGCATCGAGACCCTTTAAATACTTGACTGGTACACAAGGGTCCTAAAGTTATTACAGAGAGAAATTATATTTAGTGTTGAATTTCGTCAAGTTCCATCAATGAAATAAGAAAGTTTATTCTTTAACATGATTTACGATTACCGTTTCAGAGTGGATACTTAAGTTGAGACCTTTATACATTACTAGAAGTGTCCCGCGGCTTCGCCCGCGTTATAACCTTCTTTTATTTACTTAAAACTTATCTTTTGTAAAAAGGATTCTATCATTAAACACATCAAATAAGAATTAGCCAAATCGGTTCACCCACTTTCATGTTATCGCGTAACTAAGGCAATTCAGGATTCATATTTATAAAACCCTAAAAACCTAAATTTACAGACTTTGTTACCTACCCCATTTAGAAAAATCCTACAACACGTACTTTATCCCATCTTGTTTCGCCATACAAACTTTGAATCCCCGTTATAACGGGGATTCAAAGTTTGTATGGCGAAACAAGATGGGATAAAGTACGTGTTGTAGGATTTTTCTATTACTCGGATACGGATCCGGGAGGAATTTTCAGAAAATCATTTCTGAGCGGATACCTACGTCATAATAACTATGTGCATTCTGAATTTCAGCGCAATCAGAAACAATATTGATTTTTAGACTTTGTTACCCCAGTTTATCCTCTCAGGGTGGCATTTTGAAAAAGTCTGAAACTCGTATTTACTTATTTATTTACAGAAATACTTGTGTGAAATGTCGAATAAAACGACTATCCAAACTTTGAAACCCCGCTTCATCCCCTTAAAGAGTGTAATATGAAAAATTATTTCTTAGCGGATACCTAAGTAAATATTGATTTTCACACTTTGTTACCCCATTTCACCCTCCTAGGGGTGGAATTTCGAAAAAACCTAAAACACGTATTTACTTATTTATGTCCAGAAGCACATGTGTGAAGTTTCGAATAGAAAAGACTATCTAATGTTGTTTATCCATAGAAACTTTGAACCCCCATTTCATCCCCTTAAGGGGTGAATTTTGAAAAATCCTTTCTTAGTACACCCCTACGTACTAAGACAAATATACTCTCCAAATTTCAAGTCTCTGCGACCAGCGGTTTAGGCTGTGTGTTGTCTGTCAGTGAGTCAGTCAGTCAGTCAGTCAGTCAGTCAGTCAGTATGTCAGGACAAAGATTCTTATAGTATTAGAAGATAGATTATAAATTAATTATGTAGATAGCTTAAAATTATATTCTATAAAATTTTATTGTTATTTTTAAAGATTACCGATATATTAAAAACACTTCACCTCACGTGATGTTAAGTTTGGTATAAAAAGTAATTGTGCTTATATTATTATATTATCACTCTCACGTTGTTCAAAGTTAAATAATATAAGCGACATTAAATAAATAAACAAATATTTACTAATTCGTAATATCGTTTCAGTTTTTAAGCTATTGCATAGCTTCTATCGCGGGCCTTGAGCGTGGAGACCGAATCCAGTAATTCCGTAATGAAAATAAAACCTAACACCCCAACGAACCTCATTTTCAAAACCTTAGCGTAGTAGAGATATGGTCGTCTTTAAATTCACACATCATTCAATTTAATGGTAAAACTTGATAAAATGAATCACTTGCGTGTGTTAACGGTGTACAACGCCAGCTATAGGATTTCATCCCCACTTCACATGTAGGGGAGCTACCCTAACCGCTTATATATCCCTCGGACCGGCTAATTTGGATTTTGTCTTCTCGTTCCTTTTTCAAATATAAATACCGAATTCTATTTTCAAATTATGTCAAGGGTGAACAAGTCCTCGGAACTTTACATAATTCCTCCTTGTTACACACTCACTGCCTTCATACATGTAGCCGTGACACAGATAGGTATTTATCATCTCTGTACAACAGTGAATATCTGTGCTCTGTCTCTATCTGTAAATATATATATAATATATACATAAATTTACTATGTTTATGTGTGTGTGTGTGAGTGCCTGCGTGTATGTCTATGTATTTGTGTATGTGTGTGTGTGTAGGGTGTTTGTGTGCGTGTATGTACCACACATTTATCTGTTAATATATTAGTCACAAGATTTTTGAAGAATTTTTGAAGAAGAATTTTGAAGAAGTTTTTGTATATTATTATTGAATAAGTCGATTGAGCTAAACCGTTCATTATATTTTCATGAATCAAAGCTCACTCAAACACTTTTAATTAAGTTTCTACCTATCAACCAAAATAAACGAAATATAAATCGGTTGATCCGTTTAGGCGCTTCGATTCTAAAGTCAAATTTATAACATTTTAACCCCCGACACAAATAGAGGGACTTTTTGTGTCAACACTTCTTATTTTGTTTATTGTTAAGTTTACATTTCATGAATTTACTTGTATAATTAATAACTTGCTAAGGTGCGAGCTGAAAGTTTAATTGAATTTAAGATTTAATAAACACAGACTGGCTCCTCGGTTCTTTGTAACCATGTTTACTATATCATAATGAGTTTAGAACTAGAAATTCAGTAAGACTGGTTTTGTATTTGGAGCAAAATGTTAGTGACAGTTACACCTAGAAATTTGGATCAGCCTTCACTTTTACTACTTCTGTCGTAGTAGTTTGTCAGTTATTTGTTTCGGTTTGAAGAATGATAGTTGATTTATTTGAAAATTATTTAATATCGTTTGAAGAACGGAAAAAACCGCCTTCAAATACCGCGCTATTCATTCTTAGTAGCGAGTTTGAGGTGTTTATCTCCATATCTCTATTTTGTTAGAAAACGTGAAATTAAAGTACATACTTTTTACTACTTTCTTCTATGCAAGTTTACGTGAAATCCACTGAACAACATAGTAAGTCAAACAAAATACCTTAACATACTGCACTCAGGGTGTTAACTACGTCGCGTTTAATGATAAATGAATAGCTAAATCTAATATATAAAATTCTCGTGTCACAGTTTTCGTTGCCATACTCCTCCGAAACGGCTTGACCGATTTTGATGAAATTTTTTGTGCTTATCCGGTATCTATGAGAATCGGCCAACATCTATTTTTCATCCCCCTAAATGTTAGGGGTAGTCCACCCCTAAATTTTATTTTTTATTTTTTAGACAAAATTTTTAATTTCTATTTTTTTATGATATAACATACAAAAATACATACAATCCTCAATTTTCACCCTTCTACGATCAACCCTTATTTTTTAATAGCCATTTATTTATATGGCAAAACAACGTTTGCCGGGTCAGCTAGTTTCAGTATAAATTATAGAATTTAGTAGATAGAGAGATAGATAAGTCGCGTTTAATAACTTATAATTAGTTGTAACTTCATGAAAAATAAGTTAGAATAACGTTAGAATAAGGTAAATTATATACAGTAAATCATTCAAAAAGTAGTAGGATACGAGAAAAAATTGTAATTAATAGGTAGGAACACTCTTATTTATCACCCTCACCTATTAGCATCAAAATCAGATAGGAAAATCTAAAGCAAGAATGTATGACCAGCCAGGTCTGAACATGTCCAGACTTGTTCACGACTTGACCTTGAAATGTAACTCAGATTTTAGTACAAAGTACTGTGAACTCTATCGGAATATGCAATAGTTAACAAGTTACTTTTAAATATGGGTAGCTAACAAGGTAACATTTGCTAGTAAAATCGTTCAGTACAGTTCAGTTCACATTAAGAAGCCTAAGGAAAAGGAAATAAAGAAGCCTTCAAGAAAAAGTATTTTAGTGAATCCCTGCCAGGGCATACTTCAGGCAGAGCCAGCCATTTTTTACAGGGACTAATTTGCCTAACAGTTGTAAAAACTTGATTAAATTAACACTAATTAGTCTTCCTCGAATCGACTATTAGTAAGAACTTCATGAAGACTCGCCTTCCAGCTAGAGATTTACGCTTAATCTGAACCTTATTGTAAAGCAATAAAGGTATACCGGACAAAGGAATAGCATAGTAGTTCAAATAGATTAACTAACGTTGGGTTGTAGTTTGCGCTGTAAGAGGTAACTCTTCAATCAAGAAATACGAATACTAGTTGGATAATTTTGTGTGTAGAGAGTTCTGAACTGACAAAATATTATAATTAAGACAAATAATAACAATCTTATTACAAAATAACCTAAACCTTATACATAATTTAGGCTTTGGCGATAAAGGCAACAATTTAATTATCATAATTTATATTAAAAGGTTTTCTATTTATTCTTGAAGCGCCAAAAGGTTACTGAGAAAAGAAAAATTACACACTTGTACAAAATATTGCATATTTTAATACCAGATGCCTATGTAGCGTAAAAAAAATATTTGCAGCAGGAAAATGGTTGCAGAGAGCACCGATCCCTGTCCTGTCCCTGGAGTCCCTACCCCGGGCATTAATTCCCAATTGATCAGAAGAGCAGCCATCTATTACTACTCTTATTCACCGGCCCCTCAAAAAATCAACACAAACCAGTAGGCAGTCCGTAGGATAGAAGCTTGCTTATAAGACTTTCATTCCAAAACATTATCAAAGACTTTAATTAAATATGTAGTATCTCCTCTACTTATCAAGTACATATATGTCAATGTAAAGGTATACGACACAGATGAATATACGAGCGACCGGTACCCGCAGCGGAACGATTACTTTGCCAAATGAGTGGAGCATTTTAAATGAAGATTAATTGTTTTCGGTGAGCATACGGCATAAAGGTCTTAGCTCACTTATACATCAATATTTTTGCATAGAACCCATACTTACCATACCACTCCGCCTCAAATCACATTGACCACTCACTTGTCTACGCACTGACGTCTAGCAAACATCTCGCCATCCACGAGAAGACAAAAAAACTCGGTCCACACGTGGTCAGTTAATAGGCCGTCTGTGGACAACAACCCTCCTCTACCTCGCTTGGTCATACAACTTACCGATTGACTCGAGTGTCTCCTACGCCATCGGTTGCTTACCTTTTGTGTTACGCCCCGTACGCAGCGTCTCGATGCTTACTATAAAATAAATACTATAGGATAAACGCCGACAGCCGTGTTACTGACCAGTTCATCTAGTGGTTAGTCACACTGGTAAAAAAACCGAAGGTTGTGGATTCGATTCCTACACGGGACAATTAATTATGTGATTCACAGGCAATTGTTCTGAGTCTGGATATAACCGTGATATGTAGGGGCAGGGAGTTAAGCATCGAGAAGCGACTCACGGGATCACTTTGTAAGCGCCTGATGACGTTTATAGGAGACCACAGCCTAAAGCATGAGGTTGTATGATTTCATTGTAAATTGTATTTAGCACGATGTTTCAGCCAGTATATCAAAGTTCATACTTTTACTGTGGAGAGGTGTCATATAAGTGAGCGGCGATCTTTATTATTGCAGGTGTTGTAGGGTTGTCAATAGTAGCGGTATATTTATTTATTATTTGTGAGATTAGGTAATCGTGATAAGAAGATAAACACTAGTATCATTAAAGAAATTGTAATTAATAAACATTGAATTTGTTTAACACTAGTTCTTGTAATATGTACACAACTTCTACACAAAATATCACCTTCGGGTTCTCCGCACTCAAGATTCTGAATATTTCTTTCTATTGAAACATAAATATTTCGATCGCTATTATATCGAGATCATGTTTATTAAATACTAAATAGAAAATGAATATTTGAATGAAAAACATTATGTAATTTAATAGTTATATCTTCATACAGTATAATTATATGCATAAAGGAGGTATGACATACTTAAAATATCTTGGTAACTAGATATTATTAGCTTAGTTCAAGGGTTGTAAAAGATGCCTACGCTTTTACGTAGGCGCAGAGGGTTGAGGCTGCTACGATACTGGAACGTAGCGCTATAGTATTATAGGATACGTACCTGAGGGCCCGGTGGCGTAATCGGGAGAACGGTCGGCTTTGATGCCGTGGTACCGAGTTCAAACCGCCGTGCACCAATGGATTTTTCTATCGAAAAATTTATGTGCGCTTCTCACAGTGGCCCTCCGGTGAAGGAAAACATCGTTAAGAAACCAAAAACCCCCGCATGGTGGTAGGACACTATCTAGTGTCCGCCTGGCCAGCTACCACCCTCCAAGTTAGAAAATCTGTCACCAAAACATCTAATGTGTTCTGGCAGCTATCCTTGAGAGCCAGTTCCCATTCTAGGCCTAGCGTGCTTACCATCTTCGACCGCATCATCACTTACCAACAGGTGAGATAGTGGTCTAACGTTAGCCTATAAAGTATAAAAAAAAACCTATCTATTGTTTGGTACATGTCACACTACTGCCACGTATCATAACACGTATGATATACAAACATAATTACTGCTCTTAACGATACGTGGCAGTATACAGAATGATATAACAGAGTGTAACAGAGTGATAGTGAGAACATGCTTGATATATTTGGTATCGTGTTGTAGAATTGTTCTTAATTTACGCCACTGAGAGCGAACTTCAGCTCTTGACATTAAGTTACAGCCATCCGCAGGGTTAAGTAACCACAGGATAACTACTTTATATTATCTTTAAGCAAACATTTGACTAAGATCGATTATCGCCGTAATGCATGACAACCGAACGTTTGTCCGAGTCTTTATAACACGGTATTTGTGCGTAGTGCGTAGGCGTCTATGGTAGGCGTAGATACTCGTAGCCGTATACGAGGCAGTTACACGCTCGTAGTGTCTATGTAAATAATAGCCTTACGATATTATTCAGTTGCTTGTACCGAGGGACTAAAGAAAATTAAACGATTTCAGATCAATTAAGTCTAATATAAGATGGTTTAAAAACTGAAACAACCGACTTCAATGCCGCGCGAGTAAGTTTTTTTAGTTTGCAAGTTTGAAATGTTTATCGAAATATCTCTATATATACTTATCACATCTCAATGAAATTATAATGGTACCAACCTTGTGATATCTTGTTTCCAACTATAAAAAATCATCAAAATCGGTTTATAAACGACGAAGTTATCCGCAAACACACAAAAAATACATATAGATACGGTCGCGTTAAGAAACCTCCTCCATTTTTTTAAGTCGGTTAAAAAAACGACGTTAACTTTAGTAACTGAAAACATTTCAAGCGAAACTTTTTAACACTGTAAACAACAAATGTTACGAAAACTTTCAGCTCCTTAATAGGAAGTCATCAAACGCTTGCTTCATTCCGCACTTAGTCCGAAGTGCAGTTTGATAGTCATTTCCAGTTACATGTTTACGGTTGTTTATGTCATCTAGCTGATGGTGAAGTTTAGTACTAAACGTAGACGGAAAATTAAATAGACAAGACATTAGCCTATGCGAATGAAATAGCTATAGAGATATAACCCGACTAAAATGATGAACACGTGATACATATGCCAGCTATAAATTAAAATAAACAACGTAATTTGGTCGGGTCATACTTGCGGGCTTGCATACCACGGGCTTTCACCCGCTGTCATCAGCGGGTGAAAGCCGATGGGCGCACTAGAACTGGGAGCCAGAGCTGGCTCCAAACATTAAAATCGCATTCAATACAATACAATACAATACAATACAATATTCTTTATTGTGACACCTCTTATCCTAAAACTACATATGTACAATAAATATGTAATATTTATAGTGTAACAATCGCTAACAGCGATTTCTTCCAGGCAACCTTTGGATGGACGGACAGGACTTTAAAAAATACTTTAGACGGAGGTGTTCCTTAAATAAATAGTGATGCAAAAACTCTATGAACCATACTAATATTGTTTTAGATCTTACTTAATATTACTAACCTTATATATATATAAATATATATATATATATATATATATATATATATATATATATATATATATATATTGTTTTATATATATATATATATATATATATATATATATATATATATATATATATTAAACAAAGATATTTGTAATAGTATAATTAAACCAGAGCAATCTAAAAGAAGTTTAAACATACTTTATAAACGGATCTTGACAATTTCCTGTAAGTAATGTATGATTGCCGGATAAAACATTGTTTTCCATCTCGCTCTCTCATATTAGTGATTGTATAGTTTTATCCTTCTCATATGAATATTGTTATTTTAATGCCAGGTCTATTTTAATATACTCTGTCTACGGTTTTAAAGCTGGGTGGTGTTGCAAGACTAAATGATGAAAACTCCAATTTTAGTTGTAATGAGTCAGGTATCTAGACTAGCTAATATATAGCATCGACGGCATTTAATATGCATGTAGTTTTCTATTATATTTAAAAGAATTTAAATAATGTAATAATTTTAAATGACATGGAATAATATTAATTAATTGTATTTATTATTTAAATAACATATAATGATAATATATAGCTATACTAATGTTGCACACTCTAAGCGAGTAGATTGTACGGCACATATTAATTAATTAAGAACAACTATTGTTACTACCTACTTTCTTTGCAATAAGCTTATTTGATATTTGACGTCTAAAAATTGCGATCACCTTATATTTTTAAGGACTTTATAGCACACCGTTAAAAAATGAACACAAACCATTTTTTATTATATCGATACCAAGCGGTCTACTTATCATCGCCGATTCTAACGATCCAACAGTTCACGCCTTCAAGATTTTATAAATGTCAGCAATAAAAAGGAGAGGCCACCATAATTCACAGTAAATTCGGACTTTTCAGTGATAAAGGGACGATTTTAGAGAATTCTCCGAGGATAGCGATATAAATGACGGTTTGCTAGACTAGGGTCCTGCGTCAGTAAATCCTAAAGTCAAGGGACTATATTTTAGCAGAGCTGTTGGAAAATAGTAGAGAGTACTATATGGCTAGTCTAGTATATATGTTTAGGACTAAGTACTAAAGCAATCTTTCGTATATTTTTTATTTAAGAGAGAAAAGTAAAATCTTGTTTATGGAGGAGAGTAGATAGATAGAAACACTTTATTGAACACCTTATTAAACATACAGAGTAATAACTTAACGACTAATTATAATAATGTAACAGTAGGCGGTCTTATTGCTAAAAGATAACTCAACCAGACAACCTTTAGATGGAGAAATATGTTAATAGATACGGCGGTGTATGGTGCAATTATAAATAAGGCATTACTTATAATATATAGGATACTAAATCAATACAAATAAAAATAATAACTTTGATACTTATACATTATATTTCATATAATACATAGTAATAGTTGGGAAGATCAGTGTATTAAAATTGATAACATATATTTATATATTAGTTGGATTATAGATTACAAACGTAAGTAATAACTTACCAAGATAATACGACTTAACGCGTTCCTTGAGTATGTTGTATTCGAAAACTGACGATATAATGCAATGTTCTCACTTAGTTTTAACGACGACTTTGTATAACTATACTCTTATATAGGCTACACAGCAACGTGCAAAGGATATTCAAATTAAATAAACTGGCCAAGTGCGTGTCAGACTCGCAGTCACGCACACTTAGGGTTCCGTACCACAGTCGCATTACTAGTATCTATTATGTGCCACAATACTAAACAATTAACAAAAACGAGTAGTAAACCGCGTGCTTATTTACTATAACGCCATCTAACGAACGGCTATCGCTATCTAAGTGAAAGTTAACACAAAGGTGTTAGGGTAGGTAAACGTTCAACAAAACGTTCATAGATGGCGTTATAGTTGTGCCAAAAAAAGCACGATTCTTGTATGGGGACCCCCTTTAATTTTAAACTTTATTCTGTTTTTAGTATTTGTTGTTATAGCGGCAATAGAAACACATCATCTGTGAAAATTTCAACCGTCTAACTATCACGGTTCATGAGATAAAAGCCTGGCCTGGTGACTGACGGACAGACAGACAGATAGATAGACAGACAGACGGACGGTGGAATCTTAGTAATAGGGTCCCGTTTTACCGTTGGGTACGGAACCCTAAAAAGGAATAGTACGAACCTTTTGTGTTCGAATTTCGGACAGCAGCGTCGGAGTTTTCAGGAAATGTACTTGACCGCTATTAACATTGTACCTGACAAAGTATTATCATCAAAAAGAAGAAAACTTCATCCCTCGACGCTAAGTATTCCCATTTAATTTAAATTTTCCTTTCATGACATTGCTTATTAATTTATTTCCCCAGAGGTTACAGTATCTACAATTAAAGATCAAAATGCCTTAATTTATTTCTTTTGTCTGCCATGTATAGAAAAGAAAAAATTGAGAGAGCAATGAAAGTATTATTTGTAAGCAACTGCTTAATTACAGCTTAATTAATTAATTATCATCATCATCATCATCAGCCCCTGTCAGTCCACTGCTGGACGTAGGCCTCTCCCAAGATGCGCCACTGAGCCCGATCTTCGGCTCTTCTCTTCCAGTCACTGCCCACCTCTTTTCGTATGTCGTCGCTCCACCTGGTCACAGGACGTCCTACGCTACGTTTGCCGATTCGCGGTCTCCACTCTAGGAGAAGTCTACCCCAACGGTTATCAGTCCTGCGACAGATATGACCAGCCCACTGCCACTTCAGCTTGCTAATCCGTTGAGCTATGTCGATAACTTTAGTTCTCTGGCGAATTACTTCGTTCCGGATTCTATCCCGCAGAGAAATACCGAGCATAGCTCTCTCCATAGCTCGTTGAGCGACTTTAAACTGGTGGACTAGTCGAACTGTGAGTGTCTTCGTCTCGGCTCCGTATGTCATTACAGGTAGTACGCACTGGTTAAAGACTTTTGTATTTAGACACTGCGGTATTGGCGACGAGAAGACTCGACGGAGTTTTCCGAATGCTGCCCAGCCCAGCTGAGTTCTTCTCTGGATTTCCTTGTGTTTGCCTAGTTGGAGCGACTGCCCTAAGTAAACATACTTAGTGACAACTTCGAGTGGGATTCCATCTACGGCAATCGCTTCCGGAACAACGTGCTCGTTGTACATGACTTTGGTTTTATCCAAATTCATCCGGATACCGATGCGACTAGAAAAATCAGCTAGGCCATTCAACATCCTTTGTAGGTCCTGCAGCGTTTCTACCATAATGACGATGTCATGTGCGAAGAATTAATTATCATAAAAAATTAATGAATTAATTAATATTATTAGTAATTAATTAATTAATTACAGCTTAAAGTTTGTATAATCCATAAAAGGAAAACCTTTAGAAATACCACGGAATAATAAAACTATCCCGTAGTAATATCAAACAATGTTTTAGAATTGTTTTTTTTTGTGATCGCGGCACTCTGATAATTATTGATGTTTTTAATCAACACTAATATTATAATTGCGAAAGGCAGTTTGTTTAATTGTTTGTTTGGTAACTTCTTCATGGTTGTTTTAGCTCGATCGAATTAGTTGAAATTTTGCACAGGGATAGCGTACTGGCTATCCCTTGATAATAGATGATATATATATATATATATATATATATATATATATATATATATATATATATATATATATATATATATATGTATATATATATATATATATATATATATATATTGATTAGGCTTTAGGGTACTTTTTAACGCGGGACAAGCCGCAGGGCACAGCTAGTTATGTATAATTTTATAGCGATGACAATAATGATGCAAAAATATTTTACGATACAGTTGCGGCGATACAACTACAGATTCTACCAACTCCAATGCGAAGCTCTGTGTCAAAAACTAGTCAAAGAATATTAAACGCGAAAATAAAATTCGGTTTGATGAATATTTTTCAAACTAAAATAACGCTAGAGTCTAAATTGCAACGAGTGTAGAGTGAGACTTAGCAAAAGGCAACAGCATAGGTTTCACACACGAGTTCCATAAATAAATTTTTCATTTGAAAGCACGGGAATTAAAAAGAAGTTGCAATTGTTTAAAAAACTCGACACACTAATTCGTGAAACAAATTACATACCATACATTTTCAATGTGTATTTCTATTTCATTATACCCACGCTTAGTTTGATTTACGTTATAGCGTAGCATTGAACAAAATTAACTTTCATTTTTAATGCATACAATAAGCATAATTTAGTGCGTTTGACATATCAAAGTACTTGAAAATGACGTATTACTGTTATTAAATACGTAGACTGTGTGTGTGTGTATGTGTGTGTGTTTCCATTAATTTTTTCATAAATTTATTCATGTAATAAACGAAACCACTGCATGAAAACCTTAGCAGATAATTTCAATAGAAAATGACATAATTATGTTTCTTGAAGTGTTTATATTATTACAAACAAGCCAAAATATCATCGTACTGATGGGGTACGAACCCGCACCCTCCTGAGAAACATGCCTAGGTGCTCTGACCAATTAAACCACGGTGCGATCCTATCAATACGACGAAATTCATGGATTGCATTTTTAACCTGCACCTGGGCATGATTCCCTGGAGGGTGCGGGTTCAAACCCCGTCGGTACGATGACATTTTCGATTATGTGTAATAATAATGTACAGAAAATTACAAAAATAATTGATATACTATTTGGGCATAATCATAACTATTTTAGAGCCGAACGTAATGACACGTGACGATGATAAGAGGCCTGATGGAATGACTTTGATTCCTCGGTGTCGTGGGAAGCCGCTATTGTGGGATGCAACGTGCGTCGATACGTTGGCAGTTTCCCACCTTATTGTACCTCCCAAGCGAAAGGAACAGCTACAGACGCGGCAGAGGCTCTCAAACGAAGGAAATATTATGTAAGCATCAGTGACAACTATGCTTTTCTTCCCGTTGGGGTCGAAACTATGGGCCCGTGGGGTCAACAAGCACGTGGTTTTGTGAAGGAGCTGTTAAGACGCCTAACAGATGTCTCGTACGACCAAAGAGCTGACGTTTACCTCGGGCAACGACATAGTTTCACTATTCAAAGAGGTAATGTTAGCTTTTTGGGTACTCTACCAGCAAAAAGCAAGCTAAATTTTGTTTTTTTTTTTATTGCCAGACTATATTTTAATTATTAGTCATAGTTAATAATCCAAATCAATTCGGCTTTCGAAAAATAAAATCTTTTTCGAAAAAAATAAAACCGACTTCATTACCACAAACAGGCACTCAAAAGCGAAAAATAAAATACTTAATATAATTATTATAAGCGCTACACGCTTATCTATTTGAAGTCGACGCTAGCCATTGGCTATTGGATAGTAGATAGATACTATGTATGTAGTAGTAGTAAGTAGGTGTAGGTAGTATCTATCTACTACCTATTAGACTTGGCTATGGCAATATATGAATAGTACAAGGTAGCGCTTATAATAATTTTATTAAATAATTTATTTTTCGTTTTTGAGTGCCTGTTTGTGGTAATGAAATCGGTTTTATTTTTTTTGAAAAAGATTTTATTTTACCCTTTTTAGTGCAAAACAAGTTTTAATTAAATTACATGCATCTATAAAATTTCGTGTCTGGGCCGTTATACACTGACGTATACATACATTGTGAAAATTTCAAGTATATACCTATTACGGTTAAGAAGGTACATCTGTAAAGTGCGCACATATAGACACACGGACGGACGGACGGATGGACGAACGGACTACAAAGTCTCAGAAAGTGTTCATTTGGTACCCTTTGGGTTCGGAACCCTAAATAAAACTGGCCAAGTGCGAGTCAGACTTTTGTCCCGCACACGGAGGGTTCCGAACGCCATCAACGAATATCTAACGAACTTTTAACACCTATTAAGTAAACGTTAACACAAAGGTCATTCATATTATTAAATATCTTGAAGACCAAGTGTTCGTAATCGTACGACTAACTCAAAGAGAATATAAATAATACGTACGTGACTAACTTTCCACTGATTCTAGCTAAATAAAGCTGTGTCGAACCGTAAGTATTCGTTACTAAGTTACGAATACACTGCCTGACTCGAAGTACCGAATCGGTATTCTCAAATATGTTTCGTTACTCGCATCATTCGCATGTGTATTCGGAACGAGACGAGACAAATGTTCGACATACGTACGTACGACTCTCCGTCTCTGTCTAACAGCCTATGAACGACAGAGCGGCAATTGTTTTGCAACATGTTTTTTGTGCAGTGAAAACATACGGTAACACTGTGTCTGTAATTTTTATTCTCTATCTGCACGACAGAATAAGTTTAGTTATATAGTAAATAACATTTTTATTTTATATTATGTTTCTTTGAAGTGTTTCACACTTTATATTTTTTTGTAAATTGTTAAACACAATCCAAAATTTCATCGTACCGACGGGACTTGAACCCGCAACCTCCGGAATAACATGTTCCGGTGCTTTACCAATTAAGCCACGGTGCGAAGTATCGTTACGACGAAATTAGTGGATTGAATTTTGTTAATTTAATTTTGCATTTTTATTTTAAATTTAACATAAACAACATACCTACTCATTCATTTTCGTACTATAACCTATAACTAAGTATACGCGTACATTTAACGTCCCTATTAGTAACGTGCCAGAATGATACTGACACATACAATTATACATGACAGCCGATTGTAACGAAAGTAACGAGTTCGATGTTTTATAGTAACGAATACATACGGGTATACATTTATTCGTTACTTTCACAGCTCTATAGCTAAATGAAACTCTGTAAGTACTAAAATAGAAGATATAATAATCAAAACTGACTGCGCACTACCACAATTAAAACTAGAGTAAACAAATCGACCGAGGCCCACAAATTTAACAAATGAAACGCTTGCGCGTGCTAATTTTTCCTGTGCTGCCATCTAGTTGCGTCGAGGTGAATTAATTTCAAAGGCTATTTTCACACACAGGTAAGTTATTTGTAGTTGATTGCAGATTGAACACCGCACAGCTATGCTCGGTATTTTTTGCCAATAAATAGAAAAATATGACTCTTCCCGACATATATTGGCGAATAATAATACTATTTATTTTAATTCAGAGCAACTAACTGCTTTAACTGCACATTAACACTAAAACTACTTCTACTCACCAATAAATGTCGGGAAAAGTCATATTTTAAGTTGATTTTCGATAAATTTGATTATTGAAAACACGAATAAAACAAAATTTCTGAAAATGAATCCTAGCTAGATCGATTTATCATCCCCGAAAACACCTGTATACTAAATTTTATTTAATATTTGGAGCCGTTTCAGAGATTAAGGTAAACACAATAGCGCCATCAATGAAGATTCGTAGATGCCGCGCCGCTATTGTAAGAAAAACGTTTTTTTTATTTTAAACCCTTTAATTTTTAATTTTGTTCTGTTCTAAGTATTTGTTGTTATAGCGGCAACAGAAATACATCATCTGTGAAAATTTCAACCGTCTAACTATCACGGTTCATGAGATACAGCCTGGTGACAGACGGACAGACAAAAACAGACAGACAGACAGACAGACAGACAGACAGAAAGACAGACAGACAGACAGACAGCAGACAGACAGACAGACAGACAGACAGACAGACAGATAGACAGACAGACACAGACAGACAGACAGAAGGACAGACAGACGGACAGACAGACAGTCAGACAGATAGACAGACAGACAGACAGACAGAAAGACAGACAGACACAGACAGACAGACGGACAGCGGAGTCTCAGTAATAGGGTTCCGTTGGTACCCTATGGGTTTGGAACCCTAAAAATTGATAAATGCCGTCCTAGTGAAAATATTCACTAGTCATAATGATGTCATCAAGGTATCAAAGGACAATGTCCAAAATGGCCATGTGCAACAACAGCATCTGACACACACGATAAATAATTGTCTATTTTATTAAAATTATTTCAAATACTTGTATAACACGGACTAGTTGTAGTCCAAAATGAATATTAAAAAGTATTATATGCGATTATTAACATTAATTGCCGCCATATGGCCCACACAGTCTGAATCACTCTACTACGTTATAAGAGTTGGCACTTCCTTACATTGTTAATACCCGAATTATAAAAGCACTGTGTAGCCAACCTAACAACGGAAAGTATTATTTACGTAGTAACTATTATAATCTGTGGTATTATGCTTATAATTTTTTATAATTTTGCAGTGTTGGTTGGTACAAAGTACGTTCATAATTCTGAGTTATTTATGTATGCAGTGTCGCGGGCGGGATTGATTGGCCGCCATCTTCGCCAAACGTCATGTCATGTCAAAAAATAATAGGTATGCTCAAAAACTTTGCACATTAACAAGACTTTGCCTGGTAGAACATTCCTGTGAAGACAAATTAATTCTCCACACATTTGTTTCTATCTCGCTCACAGTAACCGTAAGAATATCTGTCAATAATACTTAAATTCAAAAAATTAAAACCACCCCCGACTGATTTGTATATGTAATCCGAGTTTATGATCAAAGCATATGCTCTCAATGGTCTCAATGGTCTCAATGTACAAAGTTATACATATGTATAACTTTGTACATTGAGACCATTCCTAGGAGATGTCTCAGAATTAGATCAAGCTTACCATATTTTTGCAATATCATTGAAGTAACAATATACTGCGACAGCGCCATTTTGATTTTTTGACGTCGGTGGTCAAAGGACTACGAGCTTATGAAAGTTGCTATCGTAGTTTTTTTAACCAAAAAAGAGCTGATAATATTTAAACGGCTGAACAGATTTTTATAAAATAAAGCTAAGAACACTCTCGACGAAGACATCTTTCAAACAAAACATACTAAATCAAAATCGGTTCATCCGTTTGGGCGCTACGATGCCACGATGACAGACACACAGATACACAGACACACACGTCAAACTTATAACACTTCTTCGTTTTGCGTCGAGGGTTAAAAACCAAAATCAACGTGAAGAAAGATGTTAAAACATTATTCAAGGTCATATTTCTTAGTCTTCAAAAGTATATGCAATAGCAACCTCCATTGTGTATAATATTCTTGGGACTCTTCTTCTAAAACCAGTACATTCTCCTATTTTTGAAATATATCTCTGAAGATACTAATCAGATCTCGATAAAAATTAAAATGGAACCACCTCGGAAACGTACCCTACCTATTAAAAAAAGAATCATTTGAATCCGTTCACAATTGACGGAGTAATCGCGTAACATACACACAAAAAAAAACTTACAGACGAATTGAGAACCTCCTTCTTTTTGTGAAGTCGGTTTAAAAAGAGTTCCACAACTCACGCCTGTTTTAACTTGGTTTCTGAAATATCGGAAAGTCGTTCTAGTCGAACCCCCGTGGTCTTAATATTCCTGGACTTGAGCAAAGCTTTGATTTCATTGAACACACACAATAATTGGTAAAAGCTGAGGCATACGGAATAAGGGGAAATGCACACAAATGGCTCAGTAGCTACGAGTACTTAAAGGGGAGACACCAAAGCACCGAAATTCAAAAATTAGAGTTTATAAAAAGTTCTCCTACGAAATGTTTCATTAAGTTACAGTATAGAGAAAACAAATGCGGTGTACCGCAAGGAAGCATATTAGGACCGCGTCTTTTCCTAATATATATTAATGATATATTCAAAGCAACTTGTGAAAACTGTATCCTATTTGCGGATGACACCACATTTATCGTGAAAGAGAAAAATAAGCTAAATTTTGAAAGAAAAATAAACACGGAATTGAACGATGTAAAAAAATGGCTAGACAATAATAATCTGAATGTCAATGTAAATAAAACACAGATGATTCAATACAGGACTTACCAAGCGAAACCGTTAAATCTAGATATCCAATATATTAATGAAAAAGTAAAGCAACTTAATAACGCAATATTTTTGGGTTTATCTGTGGATCAGCATTTGAACTGGAAAAATCATGTACAAAATGTCTGTAATAAAATAGATAGATTAGTGTTTGCAATTTGAAGGGCGAGGCAAACAATATTTCCCGACGCAGCATTAACCGCTTACCACGGATATGTTGCGTCAGTGCTTAGCTATGGTCTTATTTTGTGGGGCAATTCAGTGAATGTATTAAAGGCGTTTGTAGTACAAAAAAATGCATTCGAGCCATCTGCAACGCTTGGCAATCGGACAGATGTAGGCCATTATTAAAACATTTAAAAATGTTGCCCCTGCCAAGCATGTATATAAAACAGATGTGTATATTTGTGAGGGAAAATAAAATGTATTTCAACACACATGCAGACATATTTGAAAAACACACACGTCATAAAAATAGACTTCATTTTCCAAAATGTACATTAAATATTTATTCTCAAAATGCTTATTGCATGGCAATAAAAAATTATAATAAACTACCTACAATGCTAAAAAATTTACAACTGAGACAATTTAAAATTAAATTGCATGAATGGCTTCTTGAACGCAACATTTATAGTGTAGAGCTAGGACGATGGATTACTAGGTGTAGGAAGAGGTGTAGTGGAATTTTTGACATTTAAGCGATAATGTTTGACAATAATTTCAATATTGACATTCATGGATTTTATTAGTTTATTATAATTTTGACATTGACATTGACATTTTACTGTAAACATTAATATTTGATTGATTGAACATTTTTTAATTTTTATATATTATTTCATTTTGTAATTTATTACTGTAGTAAAATTAATTTTGTTAGTCCAATAATATTGAGTGATTGTTTTGAATTTGTACATAAAATAACTACAAGAGAACAGAAAGATTTGCACACCCGAAAGGGTAGAATAAGTGAAACTATGTAATTAGATAAGTACCTTGTATTACCTTGTTTTAAAGCAAATAAATTATTTGATTGATTGATTCATATTTTAGTTATATTTGTATGTTAATGTTGTTTTGATGAATATATTCTTCCCAGATATTATGAATTATTTTAATAAATTCTATGCCATCAATAATAATATTCATGTGGGCATCATAAAAATAAAAATGGCAATGTACACCCACGGATGAATAACCAATAAAACCCAACAACTTGATACGTCTAAAATGATCTGTTTAATCGTCACATAAAAACTAATTGCACTGTTCGACCCTTCATGGCACCCAATTTCGGGGTAATACAGTTTTTGGGATTTCAACTCCACATTGGCTACAGAACATTAGGCCTTATCTGACCCCAAATGGTCTCATAAAGAGCATAACACGACCAAGTCCTACAAAAGTGCGTTACAATTTAAAAATCTGTTGTCCTTACTAAATAACCGTTTAGGGTTAAATGGGGTTCCTCAATAGCCCTACCTAGAGCAATAATTTTTACAATTTTCATTAGACCTCACATATTTTGTAACCTGCCGACCGACCGTTCACAAATTGTTTGCATGGCCCAGTTCAGCTATGGTCAATTTAAGGGCCGCAATTAATTAAACCATTGAGGTATTTATTTAATTCAACGAATGCATATAAATTCACCTTTGCTGGCAAGAAATGTAATAAAACTGCTTCACGGTGAGTTTATTGCAAATTAGTCACGAGGTATATAAATATTATATACTTATTATATTTGTCAAGCCATGTGTAATAAAATGCTTAAATTTCATGCATCCCCAGGGGACAGCAGATATTTAAGTGATATTGTGAGATTTTTAATTTTATTTCCTTGATCAGAAAAATATATCGAAAGAATGTGTAAATTTCATAGATTTTCAATTTTATTTCCTTGATCAGAATAATTTAGGATCGTTAAAAAAAACTAAAAGAACCGACTTCAAACGTCGCGCTAGTCAAAGTAGCCAGTAGACGTAGTAACTATTATATAATCTGTGCCAGTAGTTAGTAGTATGTCGTCGAGATACGTAAATGCATCGTAATACAAATGTTTATATATTAAAAACGGCTCAGCCGATTTCGTTAAAATTTAAAGGGTGTGGGACCGCCTTCCCAGATGGTCCCACACCTAGGAAGGGTACCCTTTGAAATAAAATAAATTATTTTCCAAATCGGTTCAGGCATCTTCAAGTAATCGGTGAACATACATAAAAAAAAGAAAAAAGGTTTCGACGAATTGATAACCTCCTCCTTTTTTGTGAAGTCAATTAAAAAATATATCAAAATAATGTGTGAATTTCATAAAAAAAAACGAATGTCTGGCGTTATTTTACCACCGTAAATAAATGAAGAATGTTATGTCTTTATTTTACACCATACATTAAATAACAGCATAAAATAGAGTCTCCCACTTGTACAATAGGGGGTCTTCAGTTAAAGTGGGGTGGACAGTACTTAAGGCAGGTAAAACAGCTCAGGTGTACTTTAAAAATAACATTAGGTTTTAGAATAAAAACTCACGTTCATTTTAAACTTACAGAATTAAAAACGGGAATTTAACGTGACTTACGCGATATCGATCTGGACGTGTCGGCGAGCGCCCAGCACTCAAGATCCTGAAGAAGGCCTCCAGATGAGACCGAAACATATGTCGATCGCTATATCGACAACGCGTAAGTCACGTTAAATTCCCGTTTTTGATTCTATGAACATTAGGTTTATAAAATTAAGAAACTACGATTTTAAATCTTGTATCCACATGATCGTATCACAAACATAATATACTCATACAAATATAAATATACAACAGTTGTATAGATACATTAGATAGCTTATTCTTCAATACTGCTGGAGTAAGACTTTTTTACTCTAAAATTTAAAATTGAGAGAGTCTAAATGTAACAAGTAAGTATTTCTTACTTGTTACATTTGTTAGATAAGGAATAATAGAAGACTATCGTGTGAGGTAGCATTTCTAACTCTAAAGTTTCTGATTTACTCAACGCCAGGAAATGATTAGAACACAGGATATTAAAGCGTTCCTTATTAAGGTAAGTAGACGGAAATAATGTGAGTGTTAAAATAATAAATGCCAGACATAATACACTTTTTTGGTATTATTAAACCTGGTATATACCCTAGACCCTAGGAATTAAAAACGTGACTTAAGCTACAAAAAAAATAAAATACTGCTCAAAAAACCTGCCTCTGACCCTCGATTATAACCAAATTGAGCACAGCTGCGTTACCCCGTTTGTCTTATGAGATAATTTAAAGGGGAATAATTTGGCAAGACGGCCTAATTAAACCTGAATTAATTAACTAGGAAAACATAAACAAGTGTCGGGTAGTTGGAATAGCGAGGCCTAAAATGAACATTCCGTTGGTTGTCTATTACGAGAGTGCCGGAGTAAAATAAGTCTTCATTAACACGAAAGTAACTTATAGCATTTGTTTCTACTTCGTTTAAGAATCATTGGTATTGGTGTGCTCAGTGGAGAATAGATATAAATAACCGTATTTTAAAAACATAGAAATTTAATCTGTTGGGTTACTTACGCTTCTCTTTCTGTCCCACAGAAATATTAATAATAAGGTAGTTCTGTCCCTATCTCTATGACGTCGATGTGTTTGAGTATTGATAACTATGTATGATCAAAATTAGTACTGGGTTCATAATTGTGATACTTTGACTGCTCTACTATACGCCTCAGTTAACTCCTCTGCTGAGCATGTTTTGAGACACGGGAATCAAATTACTTTGTTGCCCAAGCAGATGGGCCATAGTTTTGATAAAAATAGAAGCCAACAGATTCGTGCGAGTTTCAGATTATCGCCATATCTATAGAGGTAACTCATCAGATCTCAATGAAGTGAATAATGGGACCACCGTGGAGATGTACCTTGTCTATGAAAAAAAAAATCACTTGTAACTAACACAAAAAAAACCGGCCAAGTCTAGTTGGACTCGACCACCGAGGCTTCCGTACCAACGTTGGTAAGTACCAATTAAGCTAGACCTCTAAATTGTATGAGCGCTCATATAACTCATAGGGCTATATTAATTAGCGTCAACTGTGTATGTATGGGGACACATTTTAATTATCAACTTTTTTATTTTTTGGATTTTTTCCTTTATTTGTGCTGCAAGACCTTGCTTCTTGCCAACTTTCATGATTCAACTACTAGGTCAACGGGAAGTACCCTATAGGTTTTCGACCCAAAATCTATAGGGTACTTCCGGTTGACCTAGAATTGTCAGTGTTGGTTAATAGGAAGGTAGCACAAGTAAACGAAAAATGCCGAAAAATAATAAAAGTTGAATATTAAGGTAAATTTTGGTACTTAAAAGGTTTTCGTGAAAATCTAAATTTGCCCATATATTTTTATCGTGTTGACTTAGGACCTTGATTTTTATAGTATCGGTAATAAGGTACGAAACCCTAAAAATATACAGTCAAATTGAGAACCTCCTTTTTGGAAGTCGGTTGAAAAAACATATAAGGACGTTTTGGTTTGCACGCACGTCTTTCTATGTGCTATGGATAAAGCAGATTTCTCTTTGAGTATTCAGCCAAATTGCTAAACAAACCTTCCTCTTTATAAAAGTCAGCTAAAAATCTAATCCAATATGCGCAAAACATCACAATACAATAATTTAACAAGTATTGTATCCTATAGGTACGACCACACCGCGGCGTTTTGCATCCGCGTACGCGTTAAAGAGATTTCTATATCAATCTTCCAGCCTATATTATCTAATCACACAAAAATTAAATACCGATTATTGATAATATACAAGATGCGGTTTTGTATTCTCGCCATATTTGCATAGTCGATTGTTACGGGTACCCTTAATCACTTAATAATATTATTAAAGTTCGCCCGTGAATTAATGCCCGGATATTTTATAAAACAATTTTGTGATTTTCGGAATCATCCCCGAGTAATATCAGAATAACACCATGTAAACCGCGCAGGGGCGTACACACACATACGTAGATGATAGGTTATGAGTGTTATGACACTGATGTTGTGGCTGATGCTGTGGCGGTCACAGCTGACCGCTCTATCAGCTGGCTCTATCATTAAAATGTTTTTTTTTTAAATATTTTTTTTTACTGATTCTTGTTCTATACATGGAGTTTACCTACCCCTGCAAATATGGCGAAAATGCAAAACCAGACCTTGTATATTTACAATTATTGTCATAACAATTTATGTATATAAGATTACGGACAACACAATAACGTTCTAAAATTAGCACCTACCCTCACAAAGGGGTTTTACGTAGCCCGTCTGATTATGCGGAGGGTATTGTTCAAGAACCAAGCAAGTACTTAATTGTGTGATAACGATAATGGTACTTTGCTAATGAAATGTCCACTTTAATCGAAATCCAGGCATTTGCATATAAAGTCCCCTTAACTAACGACGCTTGAACTATTTTGAATAAATTAACTTATGTTTATACGTGCGGTAGAATAAAATGTAATTTTAGTAGTGACAAAAGTAAGTTGTTATGTTTAGGCATTTAATGTTAAGCTCGCTTCCAACAGTGGGTAATTATCACGGATTGTCACACGCATGGCGATGACCACGTACAGCCATGCACTTCTTTACCTTCCTGTGCCAGCAAAGGATTTGCCCACACTCTCACGATCTCTCTATGATCTATGAACGACTTAGCGAATGTTTTGATATTTGCGTACCTATTAAACGGTCATATTTATATAACTATAAGTATCAGTATCCGACCTGGTTCACTTCAGATATATACATAAATACTAATTACGATATTAAAAATAAACACTTTCACTTAAAAAAATATAAGGAATTTAAATTAGAATTCAACAAGGAAATGTTCAAATTTTATCGTTCGCTTGTAAAACAACAAATTGATTCGTCCTACAATCTGTATATTAAGCAAAAGGAAAACGAACTAAAGCATAACCCGCGGTTATTTTGGACATTTATAAAAGACCAACAGTGTATAAGGCAGTGTAAGACTGAATACAATTATAAAGAAAATACGGTGTCTGGGCTTGATGCGGCAAACGCATTTGCTAGCTATTTTAAATCTGTTTTTTAATTAACGTACCTACGTTATCAGTGGCTGACGTCGAGCGGGAGACCGTCAACTCGCAGTGCTCCTCGCGTGTCACAGTAGACGGTATCGACTCAAGTGATTTGCGTTGTGCTATTCGCAAACTAAAGGCTCACTCATCCGTAGGACCGGATGGTATACCTCTGTTTTTAGTTAAGGATTGCGCGAATGTTTTTGAGCCTCCCCTACTGTACATCTTTAACCTGGCCCTTGACACCGTGACTCACCCGACCCGGTGGAAAGTCTCCAGAGTCACCCCTATACCTAAGGATGGTTCTAGATTGAATATCGAGAACTATAGGCCTATAGCCGTGATGTCAGCGTTCGGCAAGGTATTTGAATCGATCCTAAATTGCCATATCACCAGGCAGGTCAATACTCAGCTATGCGACGCGCAGCACGGGTTCAGAGCGGGCAGGTCTACAGCTACTAATCACGTTAACTTTGTTGACTATGCTCTTAACGCTATGGATAATAAGAAACAAGTGGACGTGACGTACTTCGACTTTGAAAAAGCTTTCGACCGCGTTCATAACGATGTATTGCTGCGAAAGTTTTCTAGCTTGGGCTTCACTCCGCAATTGTTAAGTTTTTTCGCTAGCTACTTTTCAGATCGACATCAATATGTTCAACTGCAAGGTTTCCGCTCTGACCCGTATGCTGTGTGTTCCGGTGTAAATCAGGGCAGCACACTCGGACCTACGCAATTTTTGATCATGATAAATGACTTGCCGAATGTTGTCAGGACGGCAGAGTGCCTCATGTTCGCCGACGATCTAAAACTATTCTTGGGTATCGACAGCGTGGCTGATTGTGAGGCGCTACAGAGGGATGTTGACAGTGTTGTGAATTGGAGTGTGGACAACCAACTAGAGTTTAATGCATCTAAATGCAAAACAATCTCCTTTACTCGCTCCCTCTCACCCATTTCATACACCTATAATATCAGCGACGTCCCTCTCGAGCGAGTTGTGAGAATCCGAGACTTAGGCTTGGAGCTAGACGCCGAGCTCACACTTAACACGCACATCACCGAACTCTGCGGTCGAGCGTACAAGAGTCTCGGTTTCGTTATGAGACAGACAGCTCGATTCCAGGACAGGTGTACAATTCTATCTCTTTTTAATTCTCTTGTAAGGAGCAAATTAGAATATAATTCAATAATTTGGAATCCGCATGAGACTAAATACAAGCTCATGGTGGAAAAAGTACAAAAAAAATTTGCTCGTTTTCTATATAAAAAAATATACGGATATTATCCTTTTCTATATCCCTCTTTATTCATAGCAGGCATGGTAGGCATACATACATTAGAACTAAGACGAAAGTGTGCGATACTGCTTCACTATTTCCTATTGCTAAATGGGAAAATAGACAATCCCACGGCTTTGTCTCGCTGCACTCTCTTCGTACCGGATCAGTTGAGGCGGCTGCGCCGGCGACGTCTGTTCGCGACCCCGTCGGTACGCACGCGAGCGGCTCAATCTGCCCCCACTTTCCAAGCTCTGAGTCTGTTCAACGCACTCATTGCTCAGGAACCGGACATTGACATATTTTGTTTAAGATTTCAGGCATTTTTAAACGCATCTATTAATCTTTGTAGTTCATAATGTTACCTACACCTACTGTTTAAGATTTTTTTGTAATTTTAGCTTGTTATGCGTTTTGGCTATGCTGTAAGCGTAACGAGTACTTGTTATTAAATAAATAAATAAATAAATAAATAAATATCAAAATCCATGTGGATCTGATTTTCATAATCATCATCATCAGCCTGTGTCAGTCCACTGCTGGACGTAGGCCTTTCCCGAGATGCGCCACTGAGCCCGATCTTCGGCTCTTCTTTTCCAGTCACTGCTCACCGCTTTGCGTATGTCGTCGCTCCATCTGGTCACAGGACGTCCTACGCTACGTTTGCCGATTCGCGGTCTCCACTCTAGGACAAGTCTACCCCATCGGTTATCAGGACAGGGGCCTTATTCAGTATGACCATTTTAAAGTCTTATCGTGCCGTGTTACGTTATGTCCGCGTTATGGTATTCTCTATACCAATTAAAACGCGGTAGGGTAAGGTTATGAGCTCGTTTTGGGCTGTCAAAATATCGTGACATACGAGGACGTGTAACGCGCGCGTTTTGTATAATTTACCTATTGCGTGGCATACAGAATTCAATTTTTCAATAACGTGACGTGGCGCGTTAAGGAACGCGTTATCTCATTGGTCATACTGAATAAGGCCCCTGATCTGATTTAAGACAATAGTAATGTGTGTTGCTAATAATACAATTGACCACATTATTCTATTTCTGTCTTACAACATAATTAAAATCGGTTCATTAGTTTAGGTATAATATGTTATTGTTATTCTTTTCATTTTAATTTTAATTAGGCGCACCTTGCATTAGCTACTATTTCGATCCTCTCCATACAAAGGTTTGTCTGGAAGAGACTGCTGTTAGCGATAAGACCGCCCACTGTTACACGTTAAATTTAAGCTGTAAAAGTTATATGTGTCTGTATCTTTGGTGTCGCAATAAAGAGTTTATCTATCTAACTGTCTATTAGTGACAAGATTGAAATGGTTATTTCCATATCTCTAGAGATACTCATCAGATCTTGCTAAATTGTAAGATGGGACTTCCGCAAAATACTTACTACCTATCAAAAAATAATCTTTCAAAGCGGTTCAGAATTACCAATGAAAAAAGCAGACGAATTGATAAACAAACCTTCCTCTTTATAGAAGTCAGCTAAAAATCTAATCCAATAAGCGCTAAACATTACTATATACAATAATTTAACAAGTATTGTATCCTATAGGTACGACCACACCGCGGCGTTCTGGGTCAGCGTAGAGGTGGAGACCTTTATCTCCACCACTCGGTAAAAGAACCTTGAAAACAGCTCACTGATTAATGAGAGGCTATTAGTCACTTAAACAAAGCGACGATGAAAAACCGCAGAATCTTTCCCTGAAGAATTAGAAGCCGTGCTGTGATTTTCTTTTAAGAATCGTGGTTTAAACTTGCTCTTGATCTTACTTAACAGATGTATTTACCCATCTTCAATAGAGGGAGGATGTTCTAGGTTTAGAAGGAGCACTTTAAGAGTCGGTTATTTTAGTTTTTTCAACAATCTTATTATTAATTAATTATTATTATTAATCTTATTATCTTATTATTCAATTTCATTGTTCCGTGGTGCCGAGGAGACCGTTGGTGTGGGACGCGACGTGTGCTGATACATTAGCGGCGTCCCACATATGCGGGACCTCACGGGCAGCGGGTGCGGCAGCGGATGCGGCAGAAACCCTCAAACGGAGGAAATATGCTGCTACATTTTTCTGGTGATAGCTACATTTTTCTTCCGTTTGGGGTCGAAACAATAGGTCCGTGGGGTCGAGATGCCCGGGGTTTTGTAAAGGAGCTGTCCAGACGCTTAAAAGACGTCACTCATGACCAGAGCTGGCGCTTACCTCGGCCAACGGATTAGCTTAGCAATTCAACGATGTAACGTCGCCAGCTTTTTGGGAACGTTACCGGCAGACAGCTGCAACCTAAGTTCTGTTTTTTATTTATAACTACTTTAATTTTTATTTATAACATTTAATTTATTTTCAGTTATTAGTTTAATTTATTTTTAAGTTGTATATATGTACCATCTTAATATTGTAAGCGAAAAACAAATCCTGATAATACATTATTCATTAGTAGTCCCTCCTGCAACTTCCATTAAATAAATGTTTTGGTAGTTGAAACTTTAGTGCTGTATACCTAGGAAATTAAAAGCATAAAATACTAAGGCTACTTTTGACTTTTAAAATCTACTTACATCACTCTGCTTCAGTAATAAATATAAAATAGCCTATATGCTGGTCTACCTACATATTCGTTGTCGAACATCAATAAATATCACCGACAACAATTAATTTGATGTATTTGGGAGATAAATCATAGCTGACATGATATCGATGGGGCGAGTTGTGTCAACGACATTTTATGGGATTTACAAACTTATTACTAAGTACTTTGTTTCGATTTTATACAATTTGTTACTCTATTAACGGTAATGTTTTTTGAGCGTATAATTTGATTTATTTATTTTATGTTTAGTTAATAAAGAATTTGATATTTAACGATTTACGAATAAAAGAATATGAATAAAATATGAATATGACATTGAAATCTCACTAATTGTCCAATTTTTATGGGCATGCCATTTACAAGAGCTACTGATAGGAAAATTTAGAAAAGTTTGCTATGTAAAATTGTACCACAGAATTTAAAAAAAAAGCATTTATATCACGCTCATTGCGTAACAGGCCGATATCGGCCTACCGCTGTACGGCTGGTGCGGACGAAAAAACCTTTGTCCCTCTCACTTATGCGAAACGATTATCTCAGGTGTTTGTAAAAATTCGACAGAGACAAATATATATTTCATCTTGCGGTCCACAAAGTTATAGCAATTTTTAATCTATTCTAGTGCTGGTGGGTATAGAAAGACCTGCCACGCACTGGCGGAAATATCATTGGGGGCGCATTTTGGCCCGCCGCCGCACCAGATGAAGAATTATGATTTTATTAGCCGCAGTAAACGTGATATTCCTAGAAATTGTATTTCAAAAATTCTTGTTACCTCTCAGTCTTAAATAACTTACCTTTACAGATTCGTTCAAAATTAAATATTTTCTATTCTCTCAGAATATTTCAGAAATCTTGGCTGATTTAAATAACAGCTACGTTTACACGGGAGATTTAGCTTTATTTTATAAAATTATCTTTGAATATTACAGTTACCTTGTGACAGCGAAACATCAATCGAAACCGATTGTCGTTTCGTTTTTGCGTAATAGAACATTACGCATAAACGTTTTCACTGAACAATATACACCACTAAATGCAAAATACCAAACAAATCATAAGCGCAGTCGCAGGAAGGAAAGCACTTTCATTTTTAGGGTTCCGAACCCAAAGGATACCAACGCAACCCTATTACTGAGACTCCGCTGTCCGTCTGTCTGTCTGTCTGTCTGTCTGTCTGTCCGTCTGTCACCAGGCTGTATCTCATGAACCGTGATAGTTAGACGGTTGAAATTTTCACAGATTATGTATTTCGTAAAAAAGTTTTAATGAAAGTACATGCATCTATTAAATTTCGTGTCTGGGCCGTTATACACTGACGGATATATACTTTTTGAAAATTTCAAGTATGTACCTATAACGGTTAAGAAGATACAGAAATGTAAAGTGCGCACATATAGACACACGGACGGACGAACAGACAACAAAGTCTCAGAAAGTGTTCATTTGGTAGCCTTTGGGTTCGGAACCCTAAAAAAATTGACTTTAAATGCCGCGCTAAAGTGAAAATATTCACTAGTAATAATGATGTCATCAAGGTATCAAAGGACAATGTCCAAAATGGCCCTGTACAATTAAAGCATCTGACACACACGATAATTAACTGTCTATTTTATTACAATAATTCCAAATACTTTTATAACACGGACTAGTTGTATTCCAAAATGAATATTAATAAAACTGGCCAAGTGCGAGTCAGACTTAGTCCCGCACACGGAGGGTTCTGAACGCCATCTATCGAATTTCTAACGAACTTCTAACACCAACTAAGTAAACGTTAACACAAAGGTAGAATTAGTATTATATAGTAGTAATAGTAATAGTAGTAATAGTAATTTTAGTAATTAATATTATTAAATATCTGGTTGACCAAGCTATGCTCGGAATTTTTTGCCACTTAAACAGACATCTATTGACGAATAATAATACTATTTTTTTTTAATTGAGAGCAATTAACTGCTTTACTGATACAGTACTTCTACTCGCCAATAGATGTCGGGAAGAGTCATATTTTAAGTTGATTATCAATAAAGTTGATTATTGAAAACACGAATAAAACAACATTTTCTGAAAATGACTCCTAGCTAGATCGATTTATCGCCCCCGAAATCCCCTGTAGGTATACTAAATTTTATTTAATCGTTGGAGCCGCTTCCGAGATTCAGATTAAGGTAAAGACGATAGCGCCATCTTAGCAACTAGATAGGTGGCGCTGCGCTATAGTAAAATACTTTTAAAACTTTTCTTTAATTTTTAACTTTGTTCTGTTCTTAGTATTTGTTGTTATAGCGGCAACAGAAATACATCATCTGTGAAAATTTCAACCGTCTAACTATCACGGTTCATGAGATACAGCCTGGTGACAGATGGACAGACAGACAGACAGACAGACAGACAGACAGACGGACAGCGGAGTCTCAGTAATAGGGTTCCGTTGGTACCCTTTGGGTTCGGAACCCTAAAAAGTATTATTTGCGATTATTAACATTAATTGCCGCCATATGGCCAACAGAGTACTGAATCACTCTACTACGTTATAAGAGGCACTTCCCTATATTGTGGATACCCGAATTATGAAAGCACTGTGTAGCCAACCTAACAACGGAAACCATTATTTACGTAGTAACTATTATATAATATGTGGTTTTATGCTTATAATTTTTTTTTGCTGTGTTGATTGGTACAAAGTACGTTCATAATTCTGAGTTATTTAATTATGTATGCAGTGTCGCGGGACTGAAATGGCCGCCATCTTCGCCAAATGTCATGTCATGTCAAAAAATATTAGGTATGTTTAAAAAAGTTTGCACCCTAACAAGACTTTGCCCAGTAGAACATTCCTGTGAAGACAAATTATTTATATTTATATATAATTATTTATTATAATTATTAATATATAATTATTTATTGAGGGCCCGGTGGCGTAATTGGGAGAACGGTCGGCTTTGATGCCGTCGTACCGAGTTCAAACCGCCGTGCACCAATGAATTTTTCTATCGAAAAATATATGTGCGCTTCTCACAGTGGCCCTCCGGTGAAGGAAAACATCGTTAAGAAACCAATAACCCCCGCATGGTGGTAGAACATATCTAGTGTCCGCCTGGCCAGCTACCACCCTCAAGTCAGAAAATCTGTCGCCAAACATCTAATGTGTTCCGGCAGCTATCCTTGAGCGCCAGTTCCCATTCTAGTCCACTTCTCTATCTTCGACCGCATCATCACTTAGCAACAGGTGAGATAGTGGTCAAACACTTGCCTATAAGATCTTAAAAAAAATTATCCCCACCTTTATTTCTATCTCGCTCACAGTTACCGTAAGAATATCTTATATGCAATAGCGACCTCCATTGTGTATAATCTTCATGGGGCTGTTCTACTAAAACGAGTACATTCTCCTATGTTTGAGGTACTTATGTCCATATCTCTGGTGATACTAATCAGATCTCGATAAAATTAAAATGGGACTACCTCGGAAACGTATCCTACCTATTAAAAAAAGAATCATTTGAATCCGTTCACAATTGATGGAGAAATTGCGTAACATACACACACAAAAAATTGAGAACCTCCTCCTTTTTTGTGAAGTCGGTTAAAAATAGGCTAAAACAATTTTTAATTCAGAAATGTTATTATGGTATTGACGAATTTTTAAGTGACAAATTATAATCATTATTATTATTTTCATGACATTGTGCTGTATCATTTTAATTTTATAATTCAATTTAGTTTATAAGAATGACCAGTGTAATATGTATATAAATTTGGATTACATGTAGTGAGTAAAGCAGCGCTATCTGCAAAGTTTGCACACCTGTTAAGGCAAAACATGACGATCGTTTGAATATTTTGTCACAACTTTTTGTTATACGCATGTTTTGCGCAAATAAAATATCTTTATCTTTATCATATTTTTATTACTACTATTACTATTACTACTACTACTATATAATACTATTCTACTTTTGTGTTAACGTTTACTTAGTTGGTGTTAGAAGTTCGTTAGAAATTCGATAGATGGCGTTCGGAACCCTCCGTGTGCGGGACAAAAGTCTGACTCGCACTTGGCCAGTTTTATTTTACTTACTATTCATTAAATTACTGGTTTGTTTTTCCAAAAAAATCTTATAAATTTATACACACATCAACACTGTCTAAGGACATTCTGATTATCTCAATTTTTTCGAAATGTGTTACAACTATCATACAACATGTATATATTTTTATAGAGCCCATTTATCAGACTATGCTTTAAAATAAAACAAAGTTATTTGTTTTGCGTAAATATTTTTTGATGAAATAAAGAGAAAATGTGAAATAATGGTCAACCTAAAGATGAATTTATTTTTAAGAAAAAAGTGAAGTAAAACGAAATTTTTGGGTTTTTTGCAGTTACCCGAAACATTAGCAGTCAGTAAAACCACCCATGACGTTAACCACGGTCCTGCAACGGTTTTTCATGCTTCGAATCAAGTTATCAAAGTCTGCTGCGGGATATTGTCCCAGGTCCTGCTAAGATGCAAAAAAGTTGCTTTTCAGTCGCAACCTTTCGAGGAAAATTCCTCAAAGCCCTTCTTTGGAGCATGTCTCACGCGTGCTCTATGGGGTTTAGGTCTGGTGATTGCGCGGGCCAGTCTAAGACCGACACGTCGTGCTCCTGTAGCCAACTGGTGACCACTCGCGCAGTGTGTGGACGAGCGTTATCGTGCATGAGCGTGAAAGTTTGGCCCATTTGCATTCTATGAGGATAGATTACTGGTGCTAATTCCTGATTTCGGTATTTTTCTGTAGTCTTGGTGTTTCTAATCCAAACGAAATCTGTTCATCCACCAACACGAACACCTACCCAAACCATAATTGTTTCGCCGTGGTATGGATGGACTTCGTGAGGGTGTTGCAGACGCTTCTTACGTCCAGGAGCTCGCCATACACGTACTCTTCGTAATTCAGGATAAAAACCGAATCGGGAGTCATCAGTTAACAGCACTACAGACCATTGGTTATCTTCCCAGAGCAAATGTTCTGGAGCGCACTCTAATCTTCGTCCGCGATTTACTCTGCGTAGTGCTAGAGTACGAAACGGCCTGTGAGCATGAAGGTTAGCCTAATGCAGTCTTCTCCTCACAGTTTGGTCACTGACAAGCAACTGGTGCTCTGACTGGAGCCTTTGAACCAATTGCATGGCCGTAACGTTAGGTTGTCTTCTCGCGGCCACTTGAAAAAGTCGGTCCTGTCTTTGGGTGGTTATGCGCTTCCCGCCTAGGTGCCTTTCAGCCACTTCACCAGTGGTACAATAATGTGACCACAACCTTGATATCACGTTTTGTCTTGTTCCAATCTTCTCGGGTATACTCCGTTGAGTAGCCCCAGCTTGAAGCATGCCTACTGCCCTTAACATCTCGTCTCCCGTTAAATGGCGCCGCTGCATGATGCATACAGTTACATACATTCGAAATTAACCGATGATTTTTATTAAAACTTTAATTTTAAACAAAAAAATACCAAAAACTATGTTAGGTAAATAAAAACATTCGAACTTCGTTACAATTATGCCTTGCAAATCATTTTTAAATTTAAATTTGGAACCATTCATTAAAACCCACAAAATAAGCTTACATTAAAATATTTTTAAACCGGTCAATATTTTATGAGTTTAAGAATTTTTTACAAAATATCCCTAGACAGTGTTGATGTGTGTAGATGCAGTACTAGAAATTCTACATAAATGTCAACACTTCGTACCACGCACTAAATTCATAGACGCCTACCCCTGAACACGATGCACGGCGCTTCATAGTCGCTTAGTCTCGCTCACACACACACGCCAAAACTATTATATTGCTTGAAAGTCAATATAATATTGAAAAACTGGCCAAGTGCAAGTCGGACTCGCACTCGTAAGGTTCCGTAACACAGTAGAGTATTCTATAACTATGATTTTTTGCAACCAAAAAATTAATTTTATTTTACATACTGTTTGTATGAAAAACAAAGTTATATTTGCGGTCGCTATATCTCAAAAACTACTGACTGTATCTCGTTCTACAGAAGAGAGAGAGAGAGATCTACAGAATATATCTTTTCTAGATTTTTCACTCCCTTACTTTAAAAGTTAGAGGGGGAGGACACACACATTTTACCACTTTAGACGCGCCTATCTTTTAAATGATTGACCTTAAGAAAAAATGATTTTAGGACCTTAATGTCATTTTTAAAGATGTATCCATAGACCCCACACGTAAAGGTTTGAAGATTTCCCCCCCCCCCTCCCCCCTTAACTTTATTTTTTTTAATTTTTGTATAAAAATCGGAAAGCGGTTTACAGAATACATCTACCTACCAAGTTTCAATTCTGTAGTCCTAATCGTTTCGGAATAAAAGAGCTGTGATATACGGACGGACAGACAGACAGACATGACGAATCTATAAGGGTTCCGTTTTTTGCTATTCGGCGACATGACTGATAGCAATTCACGAAGCTCTGTCTGACATAATTTAGTAGTGTTATGTTGGATTTTAATAAGCGAAGTTCTTAATAATAGAGTAACTTCTTCAACGAGACCCTAAAACATCGTGTGTCAAGACCTTAAAAAATATATTTCATTTCTATTTGATGATAGATTTCTTTTTTACAATCAGATATAGTAGATACAATGAATCGCAATGATTGATCGTACGATTAGGATCATAATGTGATTTGCTATCTTATCTCAAATTGAAACTCGATCCAATCCGATTAAAGAATAATATTTTGGATTTTTGGATGTGTATTTTCACAATTTTATGAAATACGATTGAGATTGAGATTCATTCACATCAAATTGTAATAATGTCTTTCTTTTTTGCCAATGTTTAGAAATGTGCAAAACACAGAAATAGGAATAACTACCTTATTATTCCTATTTCTGTGGTGCAAAATAATTCTCCTTATTTACAAAAACGGATGCTATTTGAACCGACTTCTTAATAGAACGAGGTTCTCAATTTACCTTTTAAGGGTTCCGTACCCAAAGGGTAAAACGGGACCCTATTACTAAGACTCCGCTGTCCGTCTGTCTGTCTGTCTGTCTGTCTGTCCGTCTATCACCAGGCTGTATCTCATGAACCGTGATAGTTAGACAGACAATTTTCACAGATGATGTATTTCTGTTGCCGCTATAACAACAAATACTAAAAACAGAATAAAGTTGAAAATAATAGAGGGTCCCCATACAAGAAACGTGTTTTTTTCGACATTTCAATGTAACGCCATCTATGAACGCTTAGTCGCTTAGTAGTCGTAGTTTAAACGTCGCATAGATGGCGTTATATTGAAATGTCGATCCCTAATACCTTTGTTAAACGTTAGATGACATTATAAGAAATAAAATGTTTACAAATTATTATTTTTGGCTGGTGAAAAATTGTAGCGGTATTTTTTGCTCGATCTTATAAAATACTGTAGTGTGGTAAGGAACCCTACGAGTGCGAGTCCGACTTGCACTTGGCCAGTTTATTTTTGTATGTTTGTTACGCGATTACCGATTCGAAAACTTTTTGCCATGAATAAGGTTCATCTCAACGGTGGTTTCATTACACGATTCATTGAAATCTGATGAGTAGTATCTCCAAAGATATGGGGATAAACATCTCAGTTTTGTTCCTGAAACTTACTGGCGCGGCATGTGAAGTCAGTTTCTATAGTTTTTTAAAGAAATTTGCAAATGTTTGATTGTAATTGTGATATTTGTAATACCATTATTCTCCTACAATGAAGTCTTCAATATATACCCACTGCTATACAGCTAGAGTCGCGAATCTAATAAAAATGACAAAAAAGACCTATCGTGCAATTATTACCAACTATAAGAAGCTAGCTTTATCCGCGCTACATGCTACTTTTCGTGCATGCAACGAACATATTTGTATACAGAAAACAGTGCAAAACGAACCTCATACCGAAAACCCCTCGTTAAAACTTTGTTCAAAAGAACTGAAATCCCTAATTGGCAAGTGTCCAAAAAAGCTCGCTCAGAAATAAAAGCGGTTAAATATATAACCCTGCAAATACATAATGCGGTAAAAAAATAAGCCTCTATTTGCTTTCCCCATGTAATTATTCCGACGATAAGATTAAGCCCGTTTTAGAAGACTGGGCTAATTTGCATATATTAATTTTAGTCGACATAACGAAAAAGTAGCTATCGCTCGAAGACGTGACAGGAAAGCTAATAGGGAATCGTGAAAGTCCACTTTCCCCTCTGAATAAGTTTATTAGTGGAAATTAAGCCCTAGGGTGTTTTATTGGAGAGTGTGAACTGTGTAGGGAAAGTGAAATTCTGACCGTCGGCGTTACTGAAGGTGTTGTGTTGTTAGATTTGAAGCTCAGTTATCGGCGGGATTATGAAATCATTTGCGATTTAAACGTAGATCTATTTTTTTTAATGATTTATTGTGTATTGAATATATTTTACATCTCTCATATTCGGTAAGTAGGTCCTTATTACCCCCAAATGGGGCTTGTAGGTAACCAATTAGCGCTCTAGGGTAATAATGTAGCTAGAAAAGCCCTAGGGCGGTAAGTAATTTAATAATATCGTTTAAAAACTAAAAAACAACCGACTTCAATGCCGCGCTATTCATTTTCAGTACCAATTTTGAGATGTTTATCTCAATATCTCTGGAGATACTTATCATACCTCGATAAAATTACCATGGTACCACACTTAGGATATCTCCTTTCGAACAAAAAAAGAATAATCGAAATCGGTTCATAAACGACGAAGTTATCCGCAAACAAACATAAAATATATATATATATATATATACGGTCGAATTGAGAAACCTCCTCCTTTTTTTGAAGTCGGTTAAAAAAAAACTCTTCACTCTTTCAAAAAGTTCACGTACATCTAACCATCATACTGGCAATAGACATTATGCATTCAGCCCAATGACAAAAGAGGTCGCTTCGCTATTCACCCTTGTCTTCGTATGAGTATAATAGTCATTAATTTTAAATATCGAACGGCGAAGCTCAATTTCGTTCTTGAAAAAAAAAATTAAAAAAAAGGTGAAAAAAGGCGGGAATAGAAAACTTTTACTTTAAATATTGTTTGTTTTTGTTTTTTTTTTTTTATAATTACGTGCTAATTAGGAAAACATGAGTTCTGCAAGTGATGAAGAAATAAGCTGCACTCCCGATTCAATGAAAATGGAAGCTGAAGCAGCAATTAACAATATTTTGCCTGAAAGTTCTAAAGAGAGATATTTGAAAACTTACGACGAGTTCGTCGAGTGAAGTGGCGAAAAGAAAAACGCGTAAAGTCTTTATCTGAGACTGTATTCTTAACATACTTTAGTGAGCTATCAAAAAAGCTGCAGCCATCTAGTTTGTGGTGCATTTATTCAATGTTAAAAGCAACTATTTCACTATAAATTTAAACTAATACAATGTTTTATTCTTGTAATGCCGGTTTTTTTCTACTTACCTCACAATCGAGATGTAAAGCAGAGTAGTTAGCTCGGGTGTAAGCATCAATTGCACCCTCGAACTATAGGCGCCCTCGCTGCGCTCGTGCGCCTAAATATCTCGGGCTGCAATTGATGCCTTACAGCCCTTGGCTACTAATCTACTATTAAACAATCACGAGTAGCCTTTTTATTACAAGCTTTATCTCTACTTCACGGCGAATTTGTCCGTCACAAATCTTGCGATTTATTTTAGAGCAACTTTCAGGGGTTCGATTGAGCTGAAATTTTGCATATATATGTTAATCGCGTGACAATGCAATAGTGCTGATCTGATAATGGAGCTGGAAGGTGGCCAAAGGAATTCCTAAACTACACATGTTATACCTGTCGTGTTTGGGCTCGTTGGATTTGTCTTGACTTACTGTGGTCCTAGGTTATGTTAAAGCTTGTGTTTAATAAGGTTTTTTTTTAATACTACTTGTTTTTTTGCGACTAAGATATACAAAAATATACCTACAGCATAGAGAGTTAAATTCCAACACTGCTCAAGTTGTAATTATGTGATCGCTGAGTTTCACGAACGGCTCAGTTTCTTCTCTACCAAGCTGATAAAAGTTACAATGACCTAACTTTGTGATGCGATACTGTTAATTACGGAACTTGAAGTAAAAGGTACAATCAAGTCGAGTCTGCCATTATAATTACTATCTTACACTGCGTCCGTGGATCGTTTTGTGGATAAGGATAAGCTAGGTCAAGACGATATGGTGTCGTTTATATAGTAAAGTAAAGTAAAAGTAAAAAAGCCTTTTATTTAACTACATGATTACATATTTCATTGATTTTATTATTTTAAATACATTAAAAATATATATTAAACTAATTCATTATTTAATTTGTTCTAATTCAATTCAGTAATGATGTCTATAAAATCAAAGTAATGATTTAAATATTTAAGTGGTATCGATTGAATGTCCAATATTAAACTAGTATGCTTTGTTCCGTCAAAGATTATGCGTCATAATGTACGAGTAGTTGTCGCCTCATGACCTCCCACAGTTCAAGTCATAGTCTCCTCATCCTCACCTGAATGGATCATCCATCCATCCCTCATCTATCTAATACTATAAGAATCTTTGTACTGACATACTGACTGACTCACTGACAGACAACGCACAGCCTAAACCGCTGGTCGTAGAGACTTGAAATTTGGAGGGTATATTTGTCTTAGTACGTAGGGGTGTACTAAGAAAGGATTTTTCAAAATTCACCCCTTAAGGGGATGAAATGGGGGTTCAAAGTTTGTATGGAGAAACAAGATTAGATAGTCTTTTCTATTCGAAACTTCATACAAGTGCTCCAGTAAAAAAATAAGTAAATACGTGTTTCAGGTTTTTTTTTAAATGACACCCCTAAGAGCACCGAAATGGGGTAACAAAGTGTGAAAATCAATATTGTTTCGGATTGCGCTGAAATTTGGCATGCAGATAGTTATTACAACGTTAGTGCCCTCTGAGAAAGGATTTTCCAAAATTCACCCCTGAAAGGGATGAAACAGGGGTTCAAAATTTGTATGGAGAAACAAGATTAGATAGTATTTTCTATTCGAAACTTCATACAAGTGCTCCAGTAAAAAAATAAGTAAATACGTGTTTCCGGGTTTTTTTTAAATGACACCCCTAAGAGGGTGAAATGGGGTAACAAAGCGTGAAAATTAATATTGTTTCGGATTGCGCTGAAATTTGGCATGCAGATAGTTATTACGAAGTTAGTTCCCTCTGAGAAAGTATTTTCCAAAATTCACCCCTGAAGGGGATGAAACGGGGGTTCAAAGTTTGTATGGAGAAACAAGATTAGATAGTCTTTTATATTTAAAACTTAACACAAGTACTTAAGTAAGTAAATACGTGTTACATGCTCTTTCGAAATTCCACCCCTAAAAGGGTGAAGAGGGGTGACAAAGTCTGAAATCAATATTGTTTCGGATTGCGCTGAAATTTGGCATGGAGATAGTTATTCTGACATAGGTTAAGAAATAATTTTCCAAAATTCACTCTTCAAGGGGATGAAGCGGGGGTTCAAAGTTTGGATAGTCATTTTATTCGACATTTACCACAAGTACTTCTGTAAATAAATAAGTAAATACGGGTTTCAGACTTTTTCAAAATGCCACCCTAACAGGATAAACTGGGTCTAAAAATCAATATTGTCTCGGATTGCGCTGAAATTTAGAATGCAGATAGTTATTATGATGAGGGTATCTGCTCAGAAAAGATTTTCTAAAAATTCCTCCCGGATACGGAACGGGGAATCATAGTTTGTTTGGCGAAACAAGATGAGATAAAGTACGTGTAGGATTAGTCGAAATGGGGTAGGCAACAAAGTCTGAAACTTTGGGTTTTTCGGGTTTTATAAATATGAATCCCGAATTGCCTTAGTCACGCGATAACATGAAAACGGGTGAACCGATTGGGCTAATTCTTTTTTGATGTCTTTATTGATAGAATTGTTTTTACAAAAGAAAAGTTTTAAGTAAATAAAAGAAGTTTTTAACGCGGGCGAAGCCGCGGGACACTTCTAGTCTTATATAGATCTGGTGTACAATAAAAAGGTTTGTGGTATAGGTATCACATAGCATCACGTATACATACATATTATTATATATTTTAATTTTAAGAGCCAGTTTCCTTTCTAGGGTCTAGCGTGTGTGTGTGTCTATCCTCGACCGCATCACCACTAACCAACCGGTGAGATAGTGGTCAAACGCTAGCCTATACTCTGAATCAGAATGTCACTTCTAGTTATTTCAAGAGAACGACTGCACAAGTATTACTTCACTGTCACGGAATACATTCAAGCGTACGATCCGTGCGTACGATTCTATACGTAACGTTTTTCTAATTTTCGTATCGAACTGAAACTTTGTATCGTTTGACAGTTCAGATGACAATACTATATTTTGGTATCTTAGAGCTGATCTGATAATGTAGCCAAGAGGTGGTATTGCCTCTCGTATTGCAGGTGTCAATAAACGGCGGTTACTACTTACCATCAAGTAGCTCGCATACTTGTTTGCTACTCTATATCTATAAAACAATAAAATGTAAACTATTTTATTTTTATTAATTATCGTGTTAGCGCATTAGAATAAGCAAAATTATTAGTTCATATATCATATTTTACAAATAGGTTTCATTCGGATATTATCGTCACCCAAGGTCATTGCTATCTACCTGCTTATCGCAACAATATTTCCACAATAGATCAGCAGTTATTGTCTATCAACAATATTCGTCCCGAAGCAGCAGTCAAACTGCGCGACGGCTGTCAAACTCCAAACACAAACCCAATAGCGAAATAACTGGTGCCATTCATTCTAAAACAATTGAAGTCAGAAACTACCTCCACTCTGACATAGTAACAAGAAGGAGAAGCCAAGGTATTTACAATCAGAATGAGCTCTATCACCATTCACCACATTCATAGAGCATAATGAAGCGCCTCACAAAAGCACTTAAGGCCATAAGGCGAATGTCCCGAAAGATCTAAGCATCTGCAACAATACATCAGTACATAAGACAATGGCACAATAGTCTACAGCGTAATAAACGTAAAGCATTTTGGTAAGATAAGAGAATGAATGTAATTATCTAGTGATGGTGGGCCTGATGTAAATTAACCTTTATTTTGAAAGGAGGAAGGTCTACGATGTAGATTTCAAGCGGTAGAGTTGCTGCAGTGTTCCGGCTAGAATCCGTCAAGATACTTTTGTCTAAATCTTATGCACTGGATCAACGGCTAATTCTTCTAGCGTCCATCTGAGGGTTATCTTATTGATAAGTAAGAGATTGAATTAAGCGATAATTGAATATTGTTATACTTATTAGAGAGTATGTAAGAGCTATCTTACAACATAGTAAGATAGCTCTTAAGCAATTTGCTTTCAAGCATTTCATTATAGTCATAGTATGTGCATTAACTTGTATTGTATTCAGAAATAATACTTGCTAATACCGGTAGGTAACATATACATTTACAGATAAACCTATAAAATCCGAGTATACTTCATAACTTCATTTCATAAAGCAAGATATAGAAACGCAATAAATGTCACTTACTAAACCGATTCAAATAAGGAACAATCTTTGAAACTTCTTACTTATTGGAACAATGCCAATATAAGCCAATCGATGTGCGAATTATTCCTATTTCAACAAGATTACAACATATTCGTAAGTTTTCAAGTGTAATATAGCACACTGTGCCGTAGCAAGTATTTGAGATTGTAACAGGTAACACACTATATTGTGTAAAATATAATTGAAGCGTGTTTTGTACCTATTTGTAAATAATTTAAAAATGTTATGTTCCTATAAGTATACCTGCACTTAATTTTTTTAGTACATTATTATAATAAGTCCAAAATATAATACAGATTTAAGGTAAAAGCGCTTGGGCGTGTTACCCAGGAGGCGCGGGTTCGAGTCCCGCTGAAGGGCGAAATTTTGAGTAAAAATAATTAAAAAGTTTTGTCATCATCTTTATGTATATAGTCCCTTATTCCACTGCCTATAGCCTATAAGGCTCTTTTCTCTCTTGCAAAGTTTTACGACCCTACGCTGTTCTCATCCACGTCTTTCTTTCTAGCTGTACGACATCGTTAACCCATGGTACTGCCGGACGTCCAACTCTTACAAAAATAAAAAAGTTTATCTTTAAAAATACCGATTCATATTGTTAATTCAGACCAATAATTACATATCCCATACATGTTGTGCAAAATATGTTTTCGCCGACATTGCCGGCTCACATCTCTTATTTAATAGCTATTTATCAGACGCGCCGTATGGTATTCAATTGGACAAAGTCGTTTATGTATCTTATTGTTGTATTTCAAGTTAATTAGTAACAATAACGGGTATTCTGGAACGTGATTCCGGTTAATTTCTGACACGATATTTCAGTCTAGTTGTAATGGTATTACGAAGCCGGTAACGGTTTAATTAAGTTAAAGTTACAGGCAATTATTAAAAGGAATGTTATTGGGAGACTAGACGATAGAATCGCTGTTATTTTGACAGGGAAATACAACGATATTTCGATTTCATGATTGAAGGGAAATAGGTTAAGGAAAGGTTAATTGAGAAAGTGATTTTAAAATTATATACTAGTTTAAGATATATATATCTTTTAAGGGATTATCTTTCTAGGGTTTTGTACTTACAAGTACACTCGTTTTAAGTCGATTGAAATATCACTTTGCGGCAATATCTATGACAATTTTATAATGAAAAAAATATTTTTTTTTAATTTATGTTATGTTGCTTGAGCGCCAGGATAGTTGATTTGATTTATGAACGAGAGTTCGCCCGTTCAAATCCTAGCACGAGTGTTTGTCTTTAGGTGGTAGGAGCATATTACATCGATGTTCCGGCTGACTTGCTACCATAAAGTAGATTACCACCATCAAGGAGAAAATCTGTCGGGTTGTCTTACGGTGTTCAGGCAGCACAGAGCCCTTGAAAGTCAAAGTATTCTAGGCCTAGCATGTTCACCATCCTCAACCACATCATCGCTTACCACTAGGCGAGATAGGGGTCAGTCACAAGACTATAAGGTAGAACTTAAAAAAAAAACTCTAAAAATATGTGTTTATAATTACTAAAATTAAATCAAACAAATTCATAAATAAGTTCCTATTGACATTGAATATACATTATCACCAAATCAAAAACATACCTACAACGTCTTACCTCAGTTTTATGTTTTCTTTCAGTAGCCAGATGGCACAGTCGTTAGCCCTGGTCACGTCACGTAGCACCGGAAGGAAGCAATCTGCCCCACTCACAGCGACCTCTGGCTATCGTATAATGGTCCAAGATTACACAAAGCCGCGCTTTATTTATGCCAGTTTGCTAGCATTTGTCAAAACGTTAAGGAAGATGTGAGATGTTTCTACGATGAAAATGTGAATGCACTGTGCACATAATAAATAGACTTATTATTTATTCGTAGACTGTGGGCGAAGGGTTGCTGGTTTGTGGTACAATTTTTTTTTTCGGCCACACCGCGGCGTCCTTCGATCTGCGGGCGACCTCAGTACTTTTCAATTGTTTTCTGATCACGTTTGATGTGAATTCATCGGTACTAATACTACTGCGCTATCTGATCGCCGCCTAGAACGTGCACGCAGGACGCTGCGGTATGTCCGTACCTTTACTCCTCGATATTGTTAAATGTCGAGCTTAGTTTAAAGAGTTTATCTTGACCATAAAAAGAATTAACTTGTTATAAACCGTGGCTTGAATCAGCTCTCGCATTCTGACAATAAGGCATCCATATAAAATTAGCTAAATACTGCTTTTGCTGCTGTTGGATACCTAAATCCTTCATCCTTTCTTAGTTGCTGCGCCTTTACCTCAAGATATGGAGCTGACGCAAGACCGGATATCACTCTCAACATCCGATAATGCTTCAATTCTTGACTTACATATCTACGCCACAGTATTATTTACCAGTCGATATCCGCCTCATGGTAACGTAACGGAGCGCCTACCTCTCATTACGTAAATTGAGGGAACCTAGACAACGAAAACTACAAGAGACTTTAAATACATGTATTGGGATCAAAACACAACTTATTTTAAAACCACTAGGTACAAATGTCCAGTGAGGATACTGTGAATATCGGCTTCCTCCGATATTCCATCATAGAATCCGCTTGCCTTTGTAGAAGAAGTGTCCTAGGCCTGTCCACTTCGAGGACTAAGTCTTTTGTTGTAAAAGCCACTAGATACCATAATGAGAGTAACATTTATTATATTGTCGTTAATATGTTTGATATGTTCCCCAACGATTGATAACTCTATTTATCGTCTATATTCATTGGTAATATTTATTTCCACCATTTGGCGCACCGTTATTTTGCGGCTTGCGCCCTGTGGTATTAAATCAAATTGCTGGTTCTCTTATTCTTCATCAGTTCATTCACGGCTGGGTTTTTATCATATTATCCCGAAAGCACAACAAATTTATCATTCTTTTTTTCCAAAAGTCCTTTTTCGTTTCCTTGTTAGGACTTGATTGACTTCTCGATATTTTTCCGTCATTTATTTTTAAATTTCAAAACGTTCCGTTTTATAAAGAAAGATAAACGTCTATATAAAAAGTTGTGAATCATGACACCATGCATGAAGGTGATTCAAATATGCCACATCATCTACCATTCTGCTGAAAATGTCAGCGTTTACGGATATAAAAAGAAACAATGGTTTGCTGACTTCCCAGATAATGTTTGTTGCTAATCCGTTTGTTCCGACGGTAATGCTATGTAATTAGGACTTATTTCGGTTGTCCAGCGCCTTGTATCACTACTGTCTTCCACATCTTTACAAACGGATTCTATCTCAGAATGCATCATCACTAATATCAGGATGAGTATATAAGTAGCACAGTACATTTAAGTAATTAACTACTATTAACTACCTACTGGAGATTAAGGGACCTTGGTGTTATTTAGGCGTCGTTTCTGAAATAAAGAACCTTTGCTTTTTATAGATGATGCAATAGTGTTCCAATGACCAAATAAATAGATATATTTATAAACCTTTTACATATACAAATCCTTCTAATATTATAAGTTCTTATTATTGTTTCTTAACTATGAAGAAATGCCTAAACGGAATTTGGGGAAATTTTGCATAAAGATAGTTTAGAATCCGAATCGTACTTACTCTATTACGCGGCCATGTGCACAGCTAGAACATTCAGATATTTCAAACAACATGCAATCATAGATCACAAATCACTCCTTTGGCTAAATAAGAATTATGTTATTTAATTATGTTAAAATAAGTTAATCACAAACCTCATTATCTATTAGATCTATGGTCTGTGTTAATGTCACTATTATAAAAGAAAATATACTGTCTGTGATTTTGCTTCTACAACCCGGTGTTTTATTTTACAAAACATTTATTTATTAAATACTATTATAGTACCTCTAAATATTAAGAGGCTATTGGAAGCTTGCTGTACTTATCCCAAGGGACGAGGCCAGACATATGTTTTATAGTAAATAAACTAAGTAGCTTCAATAATAAACCCGAACAGCAGCACTGGTTAGCTGTCAAGAGAGTTCTACGCTACTTAAAAGGAACCAAAGTATTATAAACTGATATTTAGTCAAAACAAAGAAGAAAAAGGCTACTGTGATTCTGATTGGGCTTCAGATATTGATAGTCAGAGATCTTGTTCTGGCTACATGATATTTATGTTTCAGGGTGCAACTATTTCATGGTGTTCAAAACGTCAGAGCACTGTTGCTTTATCAACTATAGAAGCAAAATACATGTCACTTGCAACTGCGACACAAGAAGCTATGTGGCTTCGATATTTGGAGTCCGAGCTGCACCACAATAGTGAAACTACACCCACTGTTAAATACTGCGATAATCAAAGTGCCATTAAATTTGCAGGTACAGAATCTTACTGTGCTCGCAGCAAACATATAGATATCAGGTACCATTATCTACGAGAGAAAATTGCAAAGAAGGAGATACAAGTTAAATATGTTGGCTCTTGAACATTTTTACCCATAGGTTTGCGCTTAAAGGGAGGATGTTAAAATAAGTTAAACACAAACCTTATTATCTATTAGATCTATGGTCGGTGTTAATTATAAATTTAATCTCTCTATAATCATTTTATTTATATTTAATTTATATTTAATCTCTAATCTAATTATAAAAAAAATATACTGTCTGTGATTTTGCTTCTACAACCCGGTGTTTTATTTTACAAATCATTTATTTATTAAATACTATTATAGTACCTCTAAATTATAAAACTAAAGGAGTAATTTATTAAATAAAAGTATCGATTTATTTATATCGCAATAAAACAATTTGTATCGCACCGTATAAATTACGACACATTTTAGTGTCCCAACTTAGGTGATTTCTCATGAAAGCCATTACAGTGCCTATTAAAATCGTAGCTGTTTCATTAGATATTCATAAGTGCTCCGATAACACACGAAATGAATAAATAACATCATATTTGAATATTTCCTAAAGCTCACGTAGAAAATTTAATTAAATTCTCATCTGAATAGTACGAGTCAGAACTCAGAGGCTTTAAGATAAAATATCACTTTGATAGACAGTTTTCAGAAGGATGTAATTAATAATTATACCATATTACAAGCGTCTATGAGGTAGTACAGAATTAGTAATTATATTAGTATTACCTGGCAGAAAAAACCTTTAAGGCCTTTACACAACTTTAAGGCTTTTCCAGCACATGCCAGAAACTGCCGAAACGAATAATTAAGTTCAATGAAGGTAAAGGAATGTAAACCTAACTTAACACTCTTCTTGTCTGAAGGTAACATGCGCATTGAAGTAACGTGCAAAGTTCTTTCTATCCAGAATTTGCGTGCTCCTGAATTTGTAACAGGTAGACGTTATCGCTTACCATCAGGCGAGCGTTGTGTTTGTCCTGTATATATACGAATGATTCATAAAAAACGCCACTTTTTCATAGCTAAGCAGCGATATTTTATTGCATAGTTTTTTTTATTGACATCATCAATCACAATCATCATCAAATCAATCAAGCAGCCCAATCGTGATGAAGACATACAATATAATATTAGAATAACTCAATAACAACGACGAGTTATTATTTTCAAAACAACTTCATCTCTAAAAATCATTATCCTAATTCGTTAAAACGGCAGAGATTAAATTATATAAAGCAATCTGTTCCAGATAACTTAGGACTAGTTAAAATACACTTTAGCTAACCAAAGTTACCAGTTAATATTGCAAGATAAAACTAAACAAATGAACGTAATCTCGCAGTTGAAGTGTGCTTGTAAGTCAAGCTTTTTCAGTAAAATGTACATTTGTTAGGTATGTGGCGAAGATATTATGTCAATCTAGGAATATTTTATTAATATCTTAAAGGCTAGCGTTTGACCACTGTCTCGCCTGGTGGTAAGTGATGATGTGGTCGAAGATGTTGAAAATAGGCCTAGGAATAATCTGAGTGTCAAGGGCTGTATGCTGCCGGAACACCAAATTTATTTTTCATCTGTTGACGAATCTCTTCATAAAATAATTTTCTGTCTAGATTTGAATCTATTGACGAAATTCTACATAAAATATTAAGGATAGATTAAAAACTAAAATAAAAACTCACTTCATATGCTGCCTGAGTCAGTTCCAATAGCAAGTTTGAGATGTTTATCGCTATATCTCTGAAGATACTTTTGTTTACTAAAGGGTATTTTTGCAACCCCCAATAAAGGGGATGTTATAAGTTTGACGTGTATTCATATATCTGTATATATAAGAGTCTGTGTATCTGTGTATATGTGCTGTGTGTCATCATTGGTCTGTGACATTGTAGCTTTTAAACGGATAAACTGATTTTGATATTACCTTTTATGTCTCATGTTTTCCTGTGCTATAAACCTCTCTACGATTTTTAAGCTAGATAGCTTTTAATACTGCAGACACCGATAAAATTATAATATATTATATTAAAAACAGTACAACTGCAGGCTGGTTATAAAACTAGTCTACCATAGCTCATTATTCGCGACAGAACACGACATTGCTTCTATTTTTGCAGTTTATACACATTAAATCGTAATGTTTCCTTCTCAGTCAATAGCAATCGAATCGAGAGAAATCCACATTTATTTCATATAAATTCTTTAGTTTTATGGTTGAACGTACACTCAAACATTTTCTGTTATAAATTGTGCAGAAGAATCTAAACAACGCTTATCACGTGTCGGTAACAGCTGCACAAATGCACTTTACGATTCCACGGCCGTTCGCTTATTGAACCTAAACTATAGAAAGGACACAACGTCTTTACACAACGCAACACTTCTGAAATGTTCGGCAGGACCGCGATGTAAAAGATCGCAAGTTGCAACAAAAGGTATGGTTCTGAAGATTTATTATTTTATTGCATATTTCAAGTCCGAATCTACAAATAATTAATGAAATGTTTGCTTATTATCTCGTTATCAAGTTCAAAACCCATCCAAAATCGTAACAATTTATTTATTTTTGTGATCATCAGCATACTTTTGAATTGAAATGACGTAAATGTGTTAAATACACCTAACATTGATCATTTCACCTAAACAACAATTATGCAAGTTTTGTCCCAAATTAATACTTAGGAACAAACTAACTTACTTATAAAGAAAAAAATATAGTTGCATGTTGCTGGCTACAAACAAACTACTGCAGCAAAAAAACAACGGGTTGCACTCCGGGAGTGCCGGCAGAAGCGAAAACTTGAACATTAACGTTGTGCATTTGGTATACTCTCCCTCCGTCTTACGAATTTTCGATTAGGTCACGTGTCCTGACGCGAGTTTAACATTTTTTACCTATCCCAAAAAAGTTTCTACTCTCTCCGTCTTACGAGTTTTCGATCAGGTCACGGGTCCTGACGCAATGTCCTGACGTGAGCCGCGAACTCCCCGGAGACACTCGTCTCCGGCACCCTACCCCACTAAGGAACTATTGTTCGAGAGTGATGTACACGTTTCTCTATATAAGAAATGTAGGTCAACTGCTAACATTTTTTACCCATCCCAAAAAAGTTTACAAAGACGCTTAAGAAGTTTTCACTTCAACAAATAATACAATATTGCTATGTGTAAAGGCAAACCTAATCGGCCTCAGCTACTATTTCGTCCTGTGAGACGGTCTCAGTTCAATTGTTATTTTGTTCTGAAAATAGTTTGTTTCGATTTTGAATTGTGTTAAAGTTGCTGGGATTAAAGATTCTTCAACACAATATGGATTGTAAAACTGTGCTATTAGTATTTTTTTAAGTTTAGTGGATAACTTATATAAAGTTAGAATTCAAAATAGAAGGTTTTTTGATGAAACTGACTTTTTTCTGTGTACAGTTTTGTGTACTTACTATGTGTTTAGTAGAAGTATGAATTAAAGATTTCACCATTTTAGTATCTATATATTTTCTATGTATAACTTGATGATTCTATTAATAATGTGTAATTCTGTAGCAGTAGTATGAACGCTTAAAACCTTATATATTATTATGTGTAGAATTTCATATCTACATCAGATTTAACTAACATAACTTATAATTCATGATTTATTTTTATTTATTTATTCATGGTAGATATATTATTTACGCGTACAAAGTGATTTGCTTCTTCTTTCATCATACGTGCTGCCAAGAATTGGAATGCCCTACCTGAGTCTGTGTTTCCGATTAGATACAACTTGGGATCATCAAGCCGTGAGTGAATAGTGCGCTACATCACCGACCGCATCATCACTTAACATCAGGTGAGATAGTGGTCAAGCGCTACCCATTTTCGCTACAAAATAAAAAAATATCAGATTACGTGAGACGTCTCCACAGATTATTACTAAACCTACAAACAAAAAGTGTACCGTATTTTGACATATTGCAGGCGACCTTTATTCCTAATGCGTTAGGTTCTAGCTTGGCAGCTTGCCAATATTAAATGCCAATATTAGATGCTCCTAACTTAGGAAAACATTATTGTTTAATAACTCCAGGCCTAGTCGGTACCTCTACATGTGATAGATATTTTAATCTACTGATAATAACAAGACAAATAAAAACTAAATATTAATGAAATGAAATGAAATGAAATGATTTATTTGCTTGCTTTTAAGCCGATATAATTTGTATTTATTTACTTTAAGATGAGAGTACAAAAATTATATTTAGTTAGTATGAAATATAAATCTACTGCAATGATGGCTATACCATATTGTATGGAGTTACAATTACACGATGGAAACAATAAACCCAAGCCTCGTGTCAATAGCGGCATGTTGTTTGAAGTCAACTTAATTGGTTGCCAATAACTATCATACGTTTGGCAACTAAGTTACGCGACATAGTTGACAGACCTTGTTGTCAACCGTGTAGTTGGTCTTTAAAAAGGAGTTATTGTTTAATCATATTATAAGGCACATTGTAGCCGGCATAAGACAACATGACGTCACCGAAGACCGCTAAATGCGTGACGCGTGACACAGGTATGCGATGGTTGAAGTTGGTGAAATGCTTGCCATCTATCAGCACCTGCAATATAAAAAATGTATTGTGAGTGTTTAGATTTTTTACCGATGTGTCTCAAAAGAAAAAAAGTGGGTTTGAAGAAACTATTGCACTTTGCATTTTGCATTTTTGAGGGCCCGGTGGCGTGAGTGGGAGAATGGTCGGCTTTGATGCCAGAGGTACCGAAGTTCAATCCCCGCCATGCACCAATGGATTTTTGTATAGATAAATTTATGTGCGCTTTTTACAGTGGCCGGAGCCGGGATTACGGTTCACCGGAGGGTGAAGAAAAATAACGTTAAGAAACCTCCAGCCCCCGCATGGTGGTAGGACATTATCTAGTATCCGCCTGGCCAGCTAACACCCTCGAGGTGGAAAATCTAATCGCCAAACATTTAATGTGTTCCGGCAGCTATCCTTGAGAGCCAGTTTCCATTCTAGGCCTAGCGTGCTTACCATCTTCGACCGCAACATCACTTACCAACAGGTATAAAAAAAAACTTCTTACGAGTCAGTAGGTATCATCATCGTCATAAATATCAGGCAATTCCTGTCCACTGCAGCTGTAAATAAGTCTCTCCTCTAGTAGGTATATTGAGTACCAATTATATATGCGTAATCATTATGCATTTTATTTTTTGATTTGTGTTTGATTATTGTACCTTTCTCTTTACAACATTGTGTGATGTACTGAATCACAGATGTACGTATACGTATAATAATATTACGGTTAGTAGGTGGTTATTGGGTGTTCTACTCCAGCCACATCTGTTGATTAAACGATATACCCAACTGCGTTCGCTCCGCTTGCTGCGCTCACTTGTTGCAGTTGGGTATATCGTTTAATCAACAGATGTGGCTGGAGTAGAACACCCAATAACTAAAAATTGATTATCTCTCGCCACTTGTGTTTTAGAACTCTCAAAGCTTCCGGTGTAATAATTTTGATCAACATGTTTTAGAACTCTCAAAGCCTCCGGTGAAAATTATAATGTTTATTAATGTGGTTACTAAACATTACTTATCATTCTGCGAAAAGCGCTCTTGCAATGAAGTTCGTTAAGCAGCCAATATCATTAAAATTCGAAAATATAAATATTAATTCTGAAAAACGCAGTTTTCGTCATGGAAAGCTTTTACCAAATACAATACGATGTATAATATGTGGCCCGTCGAACTGTGGAAAAACTAATTTGGCTATCGGACTCATCTTACATGAAAATGGTTTGCAATTTAAAAATGTTTATGTTTATTCAAAAACTCTTTATCAACCGAGATACATGTATTTGGAACAGGTATTACGAATGGTTCCTGGTGTTACTTTTTCTAAGTATCATGAAAATGAAGAAGTTCTTACTCCAGAGGCAGCAAAATGTAACTCAATAATTATATTCGATGACGTAGCGTGTGAGAATCAAAATAATATGCGCGACTATTTTGCAATGGGAAGACATAAATATATAGACTGTTTTTATCTAAATCAGACTTATAGCAAAATACCAAAACAGTTAGTGAGAGATAATGCAAATTTAATTGTTCTCTTTAAGCAAGATGATATAAATATGAGACATATTTATGATGAACACGTCAATACAGATATGACGTGGCAGGAATTTAGAGAAATGTGTGCAAATATATGGAAAGAACCCTACAGTTATGTAGTGATTAACAAGGATTGTGAAAAAAACAAAGGATGTTACCGAAAGAAATTCGATACGTTTGTTGTGTTTCATTAGTATGTATGTCGTAAATATGTCAATGCTTGTCGAGGTGTTGAAAAGTAAACAGCTAATAGCAGTAAACTTAATAATTAAATATAGAAATCATGTTTAATAATCCTGTGAACCGTATATACTCCACTGTATACAAACGTTTAAGAAGTTTCGATACCTGGCCTCGAGGATTAACACAAAAACCACAAGAAATGGCTGAAGCAGGATTTTTTTATGCAGGCTGTGACGACAGAGTTATTTGTTTTTACTGCGATGGAAGGCTTAAAGACTGGAACTCTGAAGATCAACCATGGGTAGAGCATGCGCGCTGGTTCCAGTCATGTCCGTATGTTTTAGTAATGAAAGGAAAAGACTACGTTAAGAGCATGAAAAATTATGTATACGAAGAAATTAAAAAAAATTGCCAACAGACTCCACTGGATGATCTACCTTTGATAGTAAATACATCATCTTCAATAATCTGTAAAATTTGTTTAGAAGAAGAGCTTAACACTTGTTTTTTACCTTGTGGTCATGCTGCGGCTTGTGCAAAGTGTGCTTTTTCCATTGGTAATAAGTGTCCAATTTGTAGGCGAGTATTCGCCAATATAACACGATTGTATTTCTGATTACACTCTATTGCTAGCCTACTATAAATAGCTGAAGTAAAAACACATGTTATCACTTTCGTGAGAACACTGACAATAGTTCAATCAATTGAAATTCAATTTAAAGATATGGAAAAAAATCTAAAGAGACAAATTGTAAAGGCTGCGGCAGCTGTTAAAAATAAGGTTAAAAAGATGCGAGATATTGAAATGGAAAACAATAGTATTTTGGAATCTGTTTTTAAACCAATTACAAGTCCTCTTAATGAAATGGTGGAAAAATCTAAAACGTGTTCCCAAACTAAAGGAGTACAATTTGAAACTTCAAGTCCATTAGACAAGGACAAAACTCTTAAGAGAGATTCTAACATCGAGTTCGACGTATTTAGTCCAAGAGACTCTAATGATTCAGATGAAAGCTATGAGAATTCGGAAAAATCTGATAATGAAGAAAATGAGGAATCATTTAAATCAGTGCAATCAGGTTCAAGTGATCAAGAAATTTCTTCGTGGTCCATGTCTTCCAAAACTTTACAAGATGTTCCGTTTGGCGTGAGAAATGAACGAGGTAAACACATGATGGGATCTTCGCGTGTAACTCTTTTTGATGATTATATTCAAGTTGGTGCAAACAAGTACAAATATACTCCTGGTATAAAGGAACTTCTGTTTAAAAAAGTACCTAATATATCTGCAATAACTGATGAAGATTTGAGACATTATAAAATAATGTTACTAGAAACAAATGTGCACCGAAGAGAATTCGATCCAAATAAACCAATCAGAAGTAACAGAGGTCGAAAATACTTGAATATAATAAAACCGCTATTTAAGTTGCGTAAAGTTTCAGCGAGCACTGACAGTAGTCAACCTGATTTACTTCATCAAGGAAAAGGACTACCTCTGTTGAAACAGTGGAAGAAAAATGTTGACTACGTTTACTGGGACAATCCTAATGAACTGGTTGAAAGATTAAAACTATTGATTGCTTCAAAAGATGCTGGTAACACTGGGTTAGATAATGAAATAATATCTATTATAGAAGAACTGCGCGAAAGCAACATTATACCTTAATAAATAGCATACATTTCTAAAAATAGTATCATTTGATCTTTGTCAACAACACCCATCAGTTCACAATAATGGATAAGTTTGGACATCATATTCATAAACGATTGCGTTTACCAGACTTTTTAGAAAATTTTGATAAAGTCTTGATGCGAACTGAAACCGGAGAGTTCGATTTACAAAATACAAGGTTGACTGGGATTACAATTCCATTGAAAAATACCGATGCTGTGAACAAGGAATACGTAGACAGCCAATCTCAATTGTTTGTAAAAAAGCAAGAAGTCGATATAATATTCAACGATTTAAAAGCAGATGTTAAAAAAGGCATTGAGAATTTAAAAGCAGATTATTATACAAAGGCTGAATTAGACCAAATCATTAAATCAAAGAAATGAGTAAGCTACAAATAGTAAATGAAATTCATAAAACAGCTCGTAAAAACTTTGTTCGACGATCTGTAATATTAAGAGGAATTGATGATTTATGGCAAGCTGATCTTATGGATTTTCAAAATATAAAAAGTTGTAATAATGGATATAGGTATATTTTTGTTGTAATAGATTGTTTTTCTAAATTTTCCTGGGCTATCCCTGTTAAAACGAAGACTAAATCCGAAATAGCAAATGCATTTAGTTCGCTATTATTTAAAAATTATCGAAAGCCAGTTAACTTACAAACTGACATGGGCACAGAATTTTATAACGATGAATTTAAAAAAGTTATGCTAAAAAATAAAATTAATCATTACTCTACATATTCCATAAAAAAGGCTTCTATAGTAGAAAGACTAATCAAAACTCTCAAGAACAAGTTGTATAAAAAATTTAGTTTGAATGGTAGTTATAAATGGATTGGAAAGCTTTTAGAAAGTGTTATGGCAACATACAATAACACAATACATCGAACAATAAAATATAAACCAAACGATGTTAACCAATCAAACCAAAGTGAAGTATTGAGAAATATAATCAAATCACAGGAAATTAATTGTCTGTCAAAGACCAGAAAATTAGAAGTTGGTGACCATGTTCGTATAAGTAAATATAAAGGTAACTTTGAAAAAGGATACACCCCAAACTGGTCTACGGAATTGTTTTTGATTAAAAAAGTTCATGGTTCTAAACCTATCACTTATTCCATAGAAGATCTACACTATCAACCAATTTTAGGAAGTTTTTATGAACAAGAACTTCAAAAAACTAAGTGTCCTAATGTGTATCTAATTGAAAAGGTTATAAGAAAAAAAGGTAATAAATTATTCGTAAAGTGGTTAGGTCTACCTAGTACTGAAAACAGTTGGATTGAAAAACGAGCAATTGTATGATTATCTTTTCTATAGAGTTACATACCTAAGTATATAAAATTAAGTCAATTTAGATATTTTATCTCATTTATAACTCAGCTATGCACGGTGGTGGACTCGTTAACAGCATCATAAATAACTTACCATTTGAATTGCATTTACCTGGGTACAATTACTGTGGACCTGGTACCAGATTAAGAAAACGATTATTGAGAGGTGATCAAGGAGTTAATGAGCTTGATAATGCTTGCATGAGACACGATATAGCATACGATAATTCAAATAAATTGGAAGATCGACACAGAGCTGATTTAGAATTATTAAATATGGCAAAGCAACGGATGAAATCGAAAAATGCAGGAAGAGGAGAAAAACTGTCTTCGTGGCTTGTGAGCAAAGTGATGAAAACCAAAATGAAGCATGGTGCTGGCGTGAGAACATTTAAATCGATCGTCTCTACAATACATAAACGACTGAAAAAATTAAAACCAAAAAGCAATTCTAGAGCTATTAAAGCTGCATATTCAGCTGCGAAAAAACTGATAAAAAATAAAAAAGGAGTGTGTCTGCCTCGTGTAATACCGTTACCAAAAACAGGTGGTATTTTACCACTTATACCAATATTCGCAGGACTGTCTGCTCTAGGTGCATTGGTTGGAGGTGCAGCAGGTATTACTAAAGCTGTAAATGATCATAAAGCAGCTAAAAAGAATTTGGAAGAAGCCCAACGTCATAATAAAACGATGGAAAGTATCGCCTTAGGAAAAGGCTTATATATAAAACCATATAAAAAAGGCAATGGTCTTTTTGTAAATAGTTCAAAAAACTAATAGAAAGGTTACCCAAGCGTGCTCTCACTGATATAGACATATTAGAGTATGCTACTAAACACATACCTTACTTTAGAGGTGTTTTCATGAGAAATGAATTGCCGCCAAAGCCTAAGGACATTGAGTGTGCGATTGTTAATTTAGATAGCTCAGAGAATGAAGGAACCCATTGGGTAGCCTATGTAAAACATTTTAACTATTGTGAGTATTTTGATAGCTTTGGTGATTTAAAGCCACCAATTGAGTTACTAAGATATTTAAAATTTAATATAACATACAATTATTGTAGATATCAACGTTTTAATACATCTAATTGTGGTCATTTATGTTTAAAGTTCCTAAGTGAATTTTGGAAAAAATGTTATGCTAATACTATTTGTATAAAATGTTCTAATAAAGTATTGTGACTATATATTTATAAACGTGTTTTTATTACCATCATTTCTAAAATGTCTTTCACGCTGTCAATAACAGGCAACACCTCTATTTTATCCACTACCTATTATCCAGCTTTACAATTTGATGATGAATACGAGTGTGCTCTGTTATATTTCTCAACATTCAATTCAATACCTAACATTGATAACAGAAACAATAAATATTATTATGACAATAACGAAGTCGTAGACATACCAGAAGGCACTTATGAACTGCAAGATATTTCTGATTATCTAAAGTCAAACGTAAAAAAAGGAGTCGCTTTTAATTTATTTTGCAATAATAACACGTTGAAATCGTTTATCTTCTGCTCTAAAGATATCCATTTTGAAAAAGCTAATTCTCCAGGAACTTTACTAGGATTTGGTAATAAAACTCTTAAAGCCAATATAATACACGAGTCGCAACTCCCAGTTAACATTTTATCGACAACAGTGGTAAGAGTCGAATGTGATATAGTGAGCGGATCATATATTAATGGAAAACCAAGCCATATTCTTTATGAATTTGCTCCTAACGTGCCTCCAGGATACCGAATAATAGAAGTGCCAAAGAATATAATTTATTTTCCTGTCAATCAAATTGACGTCAGCACTATTAATATTAGATTATTAGATATTAATAATAATTTAATAAATCTACGCGGTGAAGAAGTTCAATTATATTTGCATATCAGGAAAAGATGATCGACTTCAATAAAAGTAGTAATTCAATAATGAAACACATCAGTACTCATCGAACAATCCGAAAAGGAACAACTAAGAAAAAAATTAAATTGACCAGGGAAAATAAAAAGTTCCTGAAATTAATTGGTCTATTAAAATGAACATTTTGGATATAACAAGTTCACCAGCATACGATAACACCATAGACGGTATCGAATATCATTCATATAAACCTTACGTAACAAGTTTTAACAGGAATGATGAAATCCGCATACCTATCAATCAGCAGGATTTATACATACTACCATCAGCAAGTACCCTTTATTTAGAAGGAACAGTAAACATCATAAAGAAGGATACAAAACTAAAAGTTACTGCTGTGGAATTCACAAACAATCCATTACTGTTTCTTTTTCAAGATATTCGTTATGAACTAAATGGAGTTGAAATAGATAGAATCAAAAATGCTGGAATGACTACAACAATGAAGAGTTTAGTATCATTTAATGAAAATGAAGCTAAGATAGCAAAAGCTTGGGGTTGGGATATAAATGGAACAAAAACAACCCATGGAAATAGTTTTTCTGCCTCAATACCTCTTAGTAATATTTTGGGCTTTGCTGAAGATTATAAGAAAATAATTATGAATTGTAAACATGAACTGATATTATTACGCAGTAATACAAATTTGAATTCTTTGAAAGTTCCATCTGGTGAGGTTCTTGAAGATATAATAATAAATAAGTTAGTTTGGCGCGTTCCACACGTCAAGGTATCAGATAAAGAAAAAGTTAATTTACTAAAGTTATTGGAAAAGGATCGTTCTCTATATTTGGCTTTTAGAAATTGGGATTTATATGAGTATCCCTTATTACCTAAAACAACTAAGCATACTTGGTCAATTAAAACGTCCTCACAGATTGAAAAGCCAAGATATGTAATCATAGGCTTACAAACAAATAGAAAAAATTTAGCTGATCGCGATATATCAAAATTCGACCCTTGTTATTTAAGAGATGTCAAAGTATATCTTAACTCTAACTATTTTCCATATGAAAACTTGAATATTAGTCTTGATGATCATAAATATTCATTATTGTATGAGCAATATGTCAGGTTTCAGACATCTTATTATGGACGCAGAAGTGAACCACTGCTAAGTACTTCTGAATTCAAAGAAAAAGCACCGCTGTTTGTAATCGATTGCTCTAGACAAAGCGAAAACCTTAAGTCAGGTCCTGTAGTTAGCGTACGTGTGGAACTTGAATGTCATTCAGAAATACCTGATCAGACAGCTGCATATTGTCTTATTTTAAACGATTCCATCATCGAGTACAGACCGTTGAGTAATATAGTAAAAAAAATATCTTAAAATATGAATCCTTGCAGAATAAAATATATATTCGTGGATGTACAAGGATTCAAAGATACACAAAATAATTTTATTATAAAAGAATTGTCTATTTTAAACGAAGAAAATACCCAAACCTTTCTTGTCAAGCCCCCCTATCCATTTAAAAACTTATCGATCGAAGAAAAGAAACAAGTGCGGTGGATAGAAGCAAATCGAGGATATTTCTGGAGTGAAGGCCACATTGACTACAGGGAATTCAAAAGAATTATAATACCATATTTGAATAATAAAAAAGTGTTAACAAAAGGAACTGAGAAAGTTATGTGGATCAAAGGCCTTTGTGAGAACTGTGAAATAATAGATGTGGGAGAAAAAGGATGTCCTAATTTTTTAAAATTATATCACGACTATGAAAAACCTAATATAAATTTAAATTGTGTACAACACACGAAAATGTGTGCATTAAAAAATGTATTGTGCTTAAAAAAGTGGTATGATAATTGTTACGGCTACATACTAATCCTGGTATCATTAATCCTGTCCAATGACACGTTCCTCCTCCTAATTCAAACTTGCCGCGCGCCCTCTCGCCGCGCGCGCTTCAATATGGCCGATGTCGTTCGTGTGCATACACGCGCGTGTGTTTTTGTGAATAAAATAATAAACTAGAAGAAGACACGAAAATCCTGGTGGCAGGAGACTTAGACTCCGGCGGATATTTCTGCCTGCGGTGCTGGTGAGTCCTACCTATATTCCCGTTTCTAATCCTAGTGGTGGTCGGGGCGATTCCCTCATTACACAGTCAAATATCCGTAGCGTGTCGTCTCTAAGCAGTAGCATCAGGCTTTCTTCGCGAGTATCCAACATACATGGTGCCTCCTGTGAGGACTAAGTCCTCATCTTTGTTGATTACAAGTCTAAATCACGAGTGTTTACTTGTAATAATAATAATCGCCATATTCCCTAGTTCAAACAATCAATGCTATTTTGTTATTTAGCTACACTAAAAACATCAAATAGTCAATATTGTTTACTTTGTATTGTAACAAAACTCATAGAATCTCGTAATTTTGTTGATATCTCATCGTATTGTCGTTCGCTGTTCGAACATACCTACCTACCGGCAGCGGCCGATCGAGGCGCGGTTCACCCGGGCGAACGTTCCATCGAGTTACTTTATAATCTACCTACTATCTATTTTAATAAACTTACCGACAGACCTACTCCAGTATAAAATATAATCTAATCTGTTTCAATCCTATTGTTGTCCAACATTCTACTTCACCTATTGCGAGGAAAGCCTGATGTTGCAACTTAGTTGTCAAACAGTAGATTTAATTAATGTGTGCTCGAGTCTAGGCTAGGTAAAGATTTAATAGGTCTTAATTGTTAGGTACGTCTGATTCACTAAGAGTGTAAAGTGTTAGTTCAAACTTAAAACCATTGAATTTACTGTAATATTTACATACTACATTAATACGTAACCTGTATTTCGTATATCTTGCAGATAAATTGTAGGTAGGTAGCTACCTACCTATCCGCTACAAATATTTCTCGTATTAACTATTCTATAATTTTACTAACGCCTAGTAAATTATAATAGCTTACGCAGCTTTGTTTGTATTAAGTACCTAGTTAATTTGTTTCGTCTTTGTACTGATCTTATTATCGAAATATATTGTATTATAAAAAGATTCAATAATGACAGACAAGATGGAAGCCGAATTACAATCTCTCATTAAAAGACGTGAATATGAATTCTCGTGTATGCAAATATTGTTCGATTTGTCTAAAGTGGCTACAACCGATAAATCTAAATTATCGTCGTTTCGTAGTAGATATAAATCTGTCGAAAAAACAAAAGAAAATTTTGTCGAGGTCAACGACCGTATAAACAAGTTGGAAATAACTTTGCGACCGAAATCAATGATTGATAATGCAACGTTATTAGCGTTTGACGAGTTGTATTATGCCGTGGTCGAGTTCGCGGATTCAATGTTATCAGTGACAAGTAGCAGTTCTAATGCTAGTGTTCCAGTGCAGGAGACTCCGAGTCCTCGCGTTCAATTACCTAAACTGGAAATTCCGAAGTTTGACGGAAACATTGAAAACTGGCAAAGTTTTAAAGACAGTTATGTGTCTTTAATCCACTTCAACGCTACGCTATCCGATGCGGAAAAGTTCCATTATCTGAACTCATGCTTGTCTGGTTTCGCCTCAACTATAGCGAAAGGTTTACCTGTCACGGCCGCGAATTATAGTATAGTTTACCAGGCTTTGCTCGATAGGTACGATAATAAGCGAGTTCTGGCTACCGCGTATATTGATAAGCTAGTCAACGCTAGTAAAATAAATAAGCCGTCACTCGATAATTTAACGAGCTTATTAAATATATTATACGAAAATGTAAACGCATTGCGGTCGCTGTCGATTCACAACCTTACTGATTTTTTATTGTTTTACATCGCTTCGCGTGCACTGGACTGCGAGACTCGTCAACGGTTCGAGTTGCAGAATGCGAGCGAGATACCTACGTTTGACGATTTAATAAAATACCTGCAAAATTATATTAAAATATTAGAAGTGAGTCAAACCGCGTCTGTTTCTCCTTCTACTCCGGTAAATAGACAAATTCGCAATAATAAGAATACTAACAATAAATTCACGCAACAAGCAAAAACAACTTTAGTCGCGTCTTCGTCGCAAAACGAGCGTAAACTAGTTTGCCCGTGTTGCCAATCCTCACACTCGATCTATCGATGTGCAAAATTCCAATCATTGGATGTTCAGCCGCGTCGGCAGTTAGTGATGGAATTAAAACTTTGTTTTAATTGTTTGCGAGCGGGTCACGAGGCGAACAGTTGCAACAGTAACAATAGTTGTTTACTTTGTGCATCTAAACACAACACGTTGTTACATATAGACAAGCAGTCTACATCTCGTTCTAATGATAAAGCGGAAAATAAGATTACTAATTCAAGCACGGCGCTCACAAGCGCTGCAACCGCGCCATGCGTGGGAGACTCAAACGTTCCGAGTACTAAAATACTGGGGTCCGCGGTAGTACGCGTACGTCATGCGAATGGTTCGCTGCAGTGTGCGCGCGCCCTTATTGACAGCTGTTCGATGGATTCCTTTATAACAGTTTCGTGTGCTCGTCGACTTGGGTTACATATCCAGAAATGTAAAATGAATGTTACCGGTTTAGGTCAAAGTTCGGTACTCGATATAAAGGGTGTTACTTTTTGCTCGATTATGCCGCGTCAAAGTGATACTCCCACATTCGAGTTGTCCTTTGTGGTGTTACCTAAAATCACCACATCGATGCCTTCCTCTCCGTTACCCGCGGTGGTACACGATCCATTTTCTCATCTCGATTTAGCGGATGACAATTTTCATCGATCTAGTTCTGTGGATCTTTTGTTAGGAGTCGAGTGTTTCGATCAAATATATACCGGCGCTCGTTACTCGCCAGGTCCGGGCTTACCTTGCGCGCTTGATAGTGTGTTCGGGTGGGTTATTAGCGGTCAGCTCTTACACCACTCCTTGTCGCGGGCGGTATCCCAACCGATGACGTCACTTCTTACAGCCACGTGTGCTCTCGATGATATTGTAAAACGGTTCTGGGAGATTGAAGAACCGCCACGTCCTGCCATTTCGATTCCCGAAGATGATGTCTGCGAACAGAAATACAGAGAAAGTACTTACCGAACTCCTGAAGGTCGTTACGTTGTTCCTCTCATGTTGAAGGATGATGCTCCTTCTCTTGGTGATTCTCGTCGTTGCAGTTTAAATCGCTTTCTAAATTTAGAAAGACGTCTCGAGCGTGATTCTGATTTAAAATCTGAATACGCGGACTTCATGCGTCAGTACGAAGACCTTGGTCACATGCAACCAGCAGTCGCTTCGTCTACTGAGGCAAGGTATCTTATACCTCATCACGGTGTAGTCAGACCCGAAAGTTCTACTACACGTCTGCGCGTCGTCTTTGACGCCAGTAGCAAGACTTCCGTCAATAAGTCTTTAAATGATATAGTTCATGTCGGACCCAAACTTCAAATCGACATAATCGATTTAGTCACAAGGTTTCGACTGCATACTATTGTCTTCACTGCGGACATTTGTAAAATGTACCGGCAAATTCTCGTTCGACCTGAAGACAGGTCCTACCAACACATTCTGTGGCGTGACCAACCTAACGCACCACTCGTCGAATATGAGTTGGCCACTGTCACATACGGCGTCAGTAGCTCTCCATACTTGGCTATCCGCACTCTGCGTCAGTTAGCCGACGATCACGGGTCGGAGTATTCTTCTCGTGCCGCCGAGGTTCTTCGAGAAGATACATTTATGGATGACGTTACTACTGGCTGCGCTTCTTTAGAAGAAGCCATGCAATTAAAAAAGGATTTGACTTCTTTGTTGGCTCAAGGTCAATTCGAACTTCGGAAATGGAGTTCAAACAATTCCGAATTGTTAGCTGATATTCCTCCTGAGCATTGTCAAACTCCTAAGACCTTCGACGAAGGTGGTCAGGAATTTATCAAGATTTTAGGTATCCAGTGGGATCCTTCGAGTGACAACTTCTCGTATTCCTTTTCGGATACATTTAATATAAAATTTACCAAAAGGTCAATACTCTCGATCACTGCGAGAATCTTCGATGCTCTTGGCTGGATTTCCCCGTTGATTTTCTCTGCTAAGTTACTATTGCAGGACATGTGGAAACTGAATTTAGATTGGGACGAACCCATTCCTCATGACTTAGCCAAGCGGTGGCATGTTATAGCTGCAAATTTGCATGACATTCAACGAATCAAATTGCCACGTAGCGTGCTTCCAACAAATCCCATTCAAATTCATTTAGTCGGATTTTGTGACGGCTCCTCTAAGGGCTACGGTTGTTGTGTATATTTGTGTGCGGTGACGCCAAGCGCCACCGTCTCTCGCCTGTTGATAGGAAAGTCCAAGGTAGCACCCTTGAAACCTACGACAGTAAATAGGCTCGAGTTGTGTGCCGCAGTGTTGCTATCTCGGGTTTTGAGTCATATGTGTGATTTACTCAACGTCAAATTACGTATTGACTCAATCCGAGCATACTCAGACAGCACCACCACATTGGCCTGGTTGAAAACGCCGCCACATTTACTAAAAATGTTTGTTGCAAACCGGGTGGTTCAAATAACCGATGTGGTCGACATCCACTGTTGGAGTTATGTTTCCACCAAGGATAACCCGGCGGACTGCTGTAGTCGCGGTATTAGCTGTTCTGAACTCGTCGAGCATCCACTCTGGTGGTCAGGTCCTCCATGGCTTTCAAAACCGCCATCGGAATGGCCATCAAAATTACCTTCTCCGGACACTGACTTACCGGAAATGAAACCTTCCGTGGTTCAAACTCTTCTCACGGTGGTTCCGGAAGATGACTTAATAAGTCAACTACTAAATAGATATTCCTCGTTACCTAAAGTCACAAGAGTGCTCGCGTGGGTAATGCGCTTTTCCTCAAATATAAAGCGAAAGAAAGAGAATCGAACGCTTTCTTCTCTTTCAACCATCGAACTTGACTCTTCTTTGATGTTGCTTGTAAAGTACACTCAAACTAATTTCTTGCAAGACGAGCTCGAAAAGGTCGCTCATAATCAGGTTTGCTCTAAACCTATTCAAAAACTGTCTCCATTCTTAGACAGTGCAGGACTGCTGCGAGTGGGGGGACGTATCGATAACGCCAACTTGCCTGCTTGTGCGTTACATCCTCTTCTGTTGCCTAAAGCTTGTGCTTTATCACGCTTGATCGTGGAACATTTTCATATCAAGTATCTGCATTGTGGACCCAGAACTTTGCAGTCGTTGGTCCAACGGAAATTCTGGATAATAGGTTGTCGTCTACTCATTCGCACAGTATGCTCCAAATGCGTACAATGCTTCAAGGTCAAGCCGGTACCTTGTCAACCTGAGATGGGCAAACTTCCAGCCGCCAGGTTACAACCTAGTCGTTGTTTTGAAACTACCGGAATAGACTTTTGCGGTGCTTTTCTTTTGAAAGAGAGTCGTCGACGTAAGGCACCCACATTCAAGGCGTACGTGTGCTTATTTGTGTGTCTTAGCACGAAGGCCGTGCACCTAGAAGCAGTTACCGAGCTGAGCTCAGAAGCCTTCTTGGCTGCTCTAGATAGAATGGTCTCACGTCGTGGTATTTGTAAAACGATTATCAGCGATTGTGGAACTAATTTTGTTGGCGCAAATAGGCTTATGAAAAATATCCTAGCTGAATTGCAGGATCACTATCCTGATATAGCGGACGAATTTGCCACTCGCGGCATCAAGTGGGAATTTAATCCACCGAGTGCGCCTCACTTCGGAGGAATTTTTGAAAGTGGCATCAAATCTACCAAGTACCACCTCAAGCGAGTTGTAGGTACTCAAATTCTGACGTATGAAGAAATGAGCACGGTTTTAACGAAAATCGAAGCCATTCTCAATTCGCGCCCACTTTGCGCTATATCACCGGACCCTAATGAAACAGATGTATTAACACCTGGACATTTTCTTTCCAATGGTCCACTCGTGTCGATACCCGAGTCATCAATGATCGATGTTAAAACACCGCGTTCTCGTTGGCAGTTACTTCAAAAGATAACACAATCGTTTTGGCGTATCTGGCAGCGTGATTACTTACATACTCTTCAACAAAAGAACAAATGGTTCAAAGGTGTCCCTAATATCAGGGTCAATGATTTGGTTATTATTATTGAACCCACGTTACCTACGTTGTGTTGGAGGCTAGCGAAAATAGAACAATTGCACCCTGGTCGCGATAACGTAGTCCGCGTTGTGACGCTTCGCTCTGCGAATGGCAATGTTTTTCGACGACCTGTTGTCAAGATTTGCCCTTTGCCTATTGATGCCTAAGCTATTATAGTTTAAACGTATCTTTAGGTAATTTAGAATTAAGTAATTTAATGTAATAAGGCTACAGTTTAGTTCTGTTTTGTAATAGTCTTGAGCACATATTTTTTAGGTTTATACTGTGAAATCTTAGTAGATTTCAAGTGGGGGGAATATGTTACGGCTACATACTAATCCTGGTATCATTAATCCTGTCCAATGACACGTTCCTCCTCCTAATTCAAACTTGCCGCGCGCCCTCTCGCCGCGCGCGCTTCAATATGGCCGATGTCGTTCGTGTGCATACACGCGCGTGTGTTTTTGTGAATAAAATAATAAACTAGAAGAAGACACGAAAATCCTGGTGGCAGGAGACTTAGACTCCGGCGGATATTTCTGCCTGCGGTGCTGGTGAGTCCTACCTATATTCCCGTTTCTAATCCTAGTGGTGGTCGGGGCGATTCCCTCATTACACAGTCAAATATCCGTAGCGTGTCGTCTCTAAGCAGTAGCATCAGGCTTTCTTCGCGAGTATCCAACAATAATAATAATATACATTTATTCAATGTAAGCTAAGAATTTAATTTAATGTTTTAAATAAAATAAAATAATTATTGCCTAAACTGGTTGTTGTTTTATTCTACCAAATTATATTTTAAAGAATTAAAGTGGTGAGTATTTAGGAATTAAAATACAGCAGATATTTGAATAGGTTTTTAATATAATATCGAAAATTAAAACATATCTTAAATTTAATGAATTAAATAGTACAATGCATTCAGGGAGATACTACTTACTGATTTGATTAAACATCTTAAGAATCACTTCTAATTTAATTTAACTGATCTATTTAAAAATAATGTTATTCAATTATGCGTCTCATCAGTCAGAATCACTTATTATATTTTCAGATATATTTTTAATCACTCTTTCGGTTTGATCTAATATTCTGTCCGTAAAATCTTTTACTATATATTGAGCCGATATTACAACATCACTTTCAGTGTCACTGTTATCACCACTAATGTCTATTATTTTGATCTGAATCAAACGTCTCCCTTTGTATGCTTCACGGTTTAAAACAAATGATGATCGCCGCATACTATTGCGAAGATTTTTAGTTTCACCAGGTGTCTTCTTTGTCTTCCGTTTTGGACGTTTTGGAGACGATTTCTTCTGATTAGTGATTGGAAAAATTTCGTCAAAGCCTTCTAACGGATTCTGCGCACAGTGGAAAAGAAGGTCTTGGGTATTAATTCCAAAAAGTCCATCTTGAGTCTCACTGTTATTATTTATTACAATGTCTGTCATAATCTGAAACAAAATAGAAAACTATTAGGGTCATTTTTATGGATAATATCGAGTAAATAGAAATAAAGGAATAAAAGTTCAAAACTTACGTCTTAAGTCGACTTGAAAGTATGTGAATATGTGTGTTAACTACGACGCTCGAACAGGCTATAATGAGCAGGGCATGATGAATTTTATTCAATGTTTGTCGAATGTGCAAAATCATGTAGTGACATGTCAGTGCACCTGCGTCGGTGTTAAAAGTTTATGCTGCGTTAGTGAATTTGAAGTATCTACGTAGATTACAGGAATAGCTTACACAAAATTTTTCACAAACATTAAATTGATTTTGCATTATTAACTTAAGCTAGATGTTAAGGCTCTTAAAATAAAATAAAAACAACAAGTATTCTAAATGAAATTCGTTTATTCACTATATTCTTACTTAAGGTTCACTTTACATTATTATAACATTATTATTATTATTATTATATTACATATTTATTTCATCTTACAGATAATCTTAAGCTACTTTCATTAGATTAGACCCCAAGAATTGAAATATGACCCCAAGCTCTGCTTGATTTTTTATCTTGCGAAATAAATCGTTTATCGTCGCTACTAGAAAGCGCAATTTTGTTTACAGAACGTGTAAATATTTCATGTTTTATACTTTTAAACAATATGTTTTTCTTGCGTAGTGTATTTGATGTAAGCAATGTGTTTGTATAATCTAAGATACTAAGATCTCGAACAACACATGATTTTACTCCCTTAGCCTTTTTAATTTCAGTGTCAGTATTTTTTATACAATATAATTTAGAGCGTAATCCTACATATTCAGTGATTATTTTTCCACCCATTTCATCTTTGAAAAGTCCTGGTACTTTTTTGTTAATTATTGGTAATTTGTGATAATTATCAACAGAAAAGTTACTGGTATCAAAATACTCCAAAAACGTATTTTTCACATCTTGATAAAAATTTTTGGTTTGGATGTGATAAATAAAGCTGTCTGTATCAGTATAACACATCGTCAAGCGGTCCCTGTAAAATGGTTTAAATATAGAATAGTGAAAATCATACATATGTGATTTTGATAATTCCAAAACTGTAAATCCGATATACAGTGGCTTATCTAATACTATACGATTAGGCTTTAATTGAATCGCAACCAAACTTTCCGTAAAAACTGAAGCACTGTGAAAGTTTGGACTCGCGATTAATTTTTCTGCGTTATTTCTTTTTTTAGTTCTATTGTTTTGATCATTCCATTGATTTATCAACTCAACATGGACCTTCTTGCGGTTGTTTTCTAACGTTTTACCAAAAACACTGTTATTGAGCAATTTGAAAAAGTCTTGCTCAAAAGTTGACGTTGCTTTTTGACGCAAATTTGTATTAAGATCGATGTATTGTTTTAAATATGCACTCTGTCGAAACGTTATAGCACGATGTACTCGTCTCAAGATCAAACCATGTCTTAAACAGGTTTTTAAATGTACATAATGTATAACATAATTAAATTTGTCATAAAGATTTGGAATTAACTTTTCATTTTTTCCACCCGGTGGAATATCTTTTTCGGGGCAAAACGGTAAATCATTATGTTCCCAATGTAATTTTTTTGGATAAATGAGATCGACTTCTAGAATGAAGCCGAACTCTGCATCATCAGATACATTATTTACATCTAGTTTATTAACTTCTGATTGATCAAGAAACCTAAAGTTTGACAAGGGCAATGTTTGACACATGCTGTATCCATAAAGATTATTGCAGTCTATATAGACTATGAATGATTCTGGCATCAACGGATCATGGTCGAAAATAAATTCGTTGTTTGCTTTGGCATGCCTATGTGCTGCCATTACCACACCTCCTCGTATGCCTGTCTGTAACATATCTACTATAGCAAAGTCATCTATTAGTTCTAACTCAATGCCTGTTTTATAAAGCATAGCATCGAATGATAAACTCGGTGCTGTAACATAGAATGCAGGGTCCAAGTTGTAGTAATGTTTGCAAGTTTTTCTAAAGTTTTCAAATATATCTGTTAACAACAACACATCACTTTTTAAATACAAATCGGTATATTCGCCTAGGTTCCGAATTTCAAATTGGGTCCAAACTGACTGTGCGTGCTCATAATCTTTATTTGATATGTGCTCATTGTTGAGAGAGCTATAAAAACTTTCTTTGCTTGGCAGAAATGGCTCGTTGTAACGTTCCCATGCGTTCATGTACTCGTAAGGGTAAACGCCTTTACGAGTTAGAAGGGAAAACTCATTTTCATTTGGGTAAATATTCCTTAAATTTGTAAACTCATGAGTTTTCATGGTTTTAACCAATTTTTCTAGACTGGTTCCTAAAAATTTAAACGAATCTACAAATCTTAACTGAACAAACTCGTCTCTTGATATTGGAATGAATTTTGTGAAAGAGATATAATTTTCTTTCGTTTTAGGAATTATTTTTATTGGTCCAGGCGCTTCACCAAGTGTTTTTATAAACAAGTGACAATCATACCCTGCTAAATTGTGGAAAAAAATTGGCACAAACTTTGGAACTTTGTACTGTAAATTACATAAGCTATGAGCTGCACCCCGATACTGTCCAGTAAGGTGACAATGGTCTCTGACCTTATCTCCGAATAGAAAACTCTCACAAATATGACATCGAACTGCATTCCTAAAATCAATTGCATCGTTTGCATTAAAAATTATGGGAACGTTTTGTGATAACACTGCATGGATATCCCGAACATCTTTGTAAAGAGAGCTAACAAATTTTTCTACACAATGAGGACCTCTAAAGATTACGAATTTATTGTAAGAAGGGTCAAGAGAATTAATCACATTGTAAGCAAATGCGATAGGTGTATGCTTTTGTGTAGTGCGCGTATAAGAACTTTGAGGATCTGATTCACTTTTGCTTACATCTTCTAGCATAGTTTCAAAGTCAGCATAAATTACAAAAGGAATGTCTTGTTTGCGTTCGAAATTCTTGAATTTAATTACTGACCCTTTTTCCGGTAGGACAGTGACAATTCCGTTACAGGTATGACTTTCTACATCCTCAACCGTTTTAAAAAACAACAAACAAGTGTCACAAAAATAGATCTGTCCTTTATGCTTCGTTATTTGACTTCTCACCAGTCTCGATAAATTCTTTATGAGACAATAGTGAGATGTTGTGTTGTTTTCTATCCAAAGAAGGTGAATCGTTTTTTTATTTTCATGGCTTTCTGATTTATAAAGCGGGCCTACAACAGTCTTGTTATTTTTTAAGCCAAAAATGATAAAACTTAGGTTTGGATTGTTTTCTTCGAATATTTTAACATCAGATAAAGTCATGGGAAACGAAATGTTTTCAGTGTTTAGTACATTGCGAAAATGTACATATGACGAAACCCTTTCAGGATGGTTTTTAGTTGGATAGAGGGCTGCAACCACGCTCCACAGAAAACAGTGTTTATCGTTGTTTTGAATATTTAAACATGCTTTCTTTTTCTTGATGAATATTGGTAGTTCAATATACGTGGAGCCGCGAAGTGGTTGATATTTATTAACATTAACCTCAATATGCATACAATTAAGAAAAGTCCAACCCGAATCTTGCTCTTCGAATTGGTCAATTTTTGTGCGTATTGTATTGATTACATTTAAATATAAATGCTCAAAATTATAATTTCCATAAACAGGGATATTTTTTGTCATAAACGATTTAGTTTCTTGTTCATTATTTTTGAAAAGTAAAAACTTTGAGAATATTTCGAAGTTGACTTTGACACAAATATGTTTTTTTATGCATTCATCTAAAATGAGTTTGACTTTGTTTCGTATTGAATCTAAAAATACATCAATAGAATGTTCATTTGCGTATTGCGCAGCAATCCTGTAAGATATTATTCGGTTCTGAAATGCTGTCGCTACAATATCTACGCCTTCCACATCGATATGCGGTACAGTTAAAACGTTTTGTTTATGTGTATTACTTCGCAAATGACCTGTCCAGCGCCTACCGCTTATAGATGTGTTACAAACTGAACAGAATGGCATTGTAGAAGCTACTTGCTTGTTTACCTACTAGATATAATTATTAATTTAAGTACCTACCTACATAGAAAGTTACCTATTTTTTGAAGTCAGTATTATAATATTATACGCTTTTAATTTTCTTTTTTATTTCAAATTAATTAAAAATTTTACTTTGAAAGTTTAATATAGTCTACCTACACTACATATATCAAAACATACTATAATAATTCTATCTACCTTTATGAACCTAACTTAATTTAATAAAATAAAAACCATAATAAACCTATGCACACGTTTTGTTTATTTAAAATTAATCTTATCACTATATTTTGTTGGTTTAGAATCTTTAAATAATTTAAACACCGTAATGAGAAACTCTTGTAAAATTTCCCACTCCTTAGTTTGTTCGTTGAGACGCAGCTTTACACTCGTCAACGCTTTTTTATAGCGTTCTTGAGGAGGCGTATTTTGAACGTCGACGACGTTGTAAAGCTTCACCTCAACGTAAAAGTCGCCTTCGGAGACTATTGCGGTGCGTCGGCTCTGCCCTCCGGAAACCCTCGTCGTGAAAGAAGAAGTCGATACGTTGCCTCCGGCGCTTTGTGATGCGTTAGATGCAGCAACGCTTTCTTCCCCTTTCAGAATCGAAAAGATGTCTGACTTGCGTTTTTTAGACCTGTAAAATAAAGAAAATAAAATATGATGAAATACTGTTATGATAATATTTAGGAACTTTTATCATCATAATTAGATTCAGAGTTAAATAATCATTTAAAGTTGCTCACTCCATACAATATACATTATTGTTAAATAATTATTATCATCATCGGTACAGGGATCCCAACCTGAAGCGAGGAAATTATCGTACCAGGGCCGTGAAATTATCGTATTTTAACGTTTTTGAAACAAGATTATCGTACACTCAGTATAATGGCTTAAAATACATTAAAAAATCATATAAAACGATAATTTTTATTACACTTTGTTTGTGTATACAGAACAGAATCAATGTATATTTAACTCCATACAGGCAGACGGGCTGAGAAGACAGACCACAGTACACAGATTTTATAAGCGTACCAACGTTTTGAAATGAAGAAATAAGCTGGCGCTGTGACCAATAAACAATAGTATATGCTCAATTTTTTATTGAATATGAGCGTAATTCTCAAACTTTGTGGTGTATGGAATTTATCGTGTATTTGCGTACATAATACGGAGGCCTAAATTATCGTATATACGTTAATTATAGTACGGTTGGGGCCCTGCATCGGTACCTAGTAGTAGTTACCACCAAGCGATAAAAACGATAACCTATCAGATATATATATATATATATATATACGTACCACGAAAATTCCGGCTCTTGCAAATCGGGTGGTGTGAAGGATGGTGAATATGATGCATGACCGCGCTTAGCAAGGGCAGCAGCGTTAACGACGGGGGTGATCTTGCGCTTTGAGGCTTTTGGCTTCTTGGTAGGCTGCGACAACACCGACGGTGCTGTGGCCACGATTGCTTCAGATTCGTATTCAGAGTCCGACCTGAGAAAAAAAAAATGAGTATGGATGGAACAAAGATTTTAAAAAAAACACGTAATAAGACAATACTCACTCACATATTTCTGTAGATGTTTTCTCGAAGTGTCGTGGCTGCGCAATGTCAGGCGGCAGGCGGGCTGGCGGTGGCTGGCGGAGTCTGGCAGGCGGCGGCTGAGCAGGGTGGCAGGCGGCGGCTGAGCAGGGTGGCAGGCGGTGGCTGAGCAGGGTGGCGGGCGGTTGGCAGGGTCTGGCAGGCAGCGAGATTCTCGAGGATGATGAACCAGCGAAGAATATGTCAGTTTTCTAATTTTACGCGATTTTATAGCAAATACTTTTTATGTGTCAGCAAATAATATTCCAATTCAAAAGATATTAAGTACCCGTACTTTAACAAAACAAGCAAATTTGAAGCTAATGGTCGCACCACCTTTGAAATCGGATCAAAGAAAGATAGCGCCTACTCGGATGACAATATAAAAACTCACACCATTACCCGACTACGATAGATTAAAAGATAGAAAAATTAAAAGTCAGTGCATAAAATATTACAATCATATTTTATGTGTTTAGATAATAAGACGGTATCTAATTATTTGAACTGTACAATACACCACACGGGAAGTATTACTATTTACTTTCTTACATAATTAAAGTTCGTTTGCAAAACAAAAAAACCGACTTCACATGCAGCGCAAGTCATTTTCAGTACTAAGTTTGAGGTATCTATCTCCATATCTCTGGAGATTCTTATCGGATCTCGTTAAAATTAAAATGGAACTACACTGTAAACATATTCTATTAATAATAATATCGTTTAAAAACTAAAAACGAACCGACTTCAATGCCGCGCTATTCATTTTCAGTACCAATTTTGAGATGTTTATCTCAATATCTCTGGAGGTACTCATCAGACCTCGATAAAATTATCATGGTACTACACTTGGAATATCTCCTTTCGAACAAAAAAAGAATAATCAAAATCGGTTCATAAACGACGAAGTTATCCGCGAACAAACATAAAAAATATCGGTAGAAATGAGAAACCTCCTCCTTTTTTTGAAGTCGGTAAAAAAATAAAAAAAAAACATTGTCCAAATCCACACACAGTTAATAAATGATGAGGTTCTGAAGTGACAAAAAAATTAAATTATACAGACGAATTGAGTACATCCTCCTTTTTGTGAAGTCAGTAAAAAAAAAAAAAAAACAAATCAGTTCATAAATGATTGAGCTATGATATAATAAACAAAAAAGTAATTCGTACAAACGCTATCTGTTAAGTCCTCGTTTTGTTAAGTCGGTTAAAAAGTAATTTGTCCTAAGGCCGCTACACACCTTGAGTTTAAACTGCTCGTTTTCACTAAATAGTGTGACTATACATATGAATGATAGTTTAACTGAATGGTAATAATTATAATTTAAAATCGTTAATAAACTAAAAGAACCAACTTCAAATGTCGCGCTAGTCATGTGCCAAGTTTGATGTGTTTGTCTCCATATCTCTTGAGATATGTCATGAGATCTCGATGAAATTTAAATGAAATTACTTGGAAAGCATGTCCTTTCAAACAAATATAAAAAATATTCTAAATCGGTACAGCCATCTTTGAGTAATCGAGAAGCATACATAAAAAAAAGATTCCGACGAATTCAGAACCTACTCCTCGGTTAGGTGTCGGTTAAAATAGCATTCAATTAACTGTACAGTGCAAACTTAATGGTATAAAAATTTATCTGTACCTACAGAACAGTTCAATCGCAGAGTTAAAAACGAACGTGTATGCGAACCCTTAAAAGAAATGCTTACGATGTACATATTGTAATTCAAACCATTTTACCTTGATACGTTTGTACCTACTATCGAGCGTGTGAACAAAACCTCATTCTATAAGTGCACGGTTTCGGCTGTGGTGTCGGTGAGTGTAGTTCTGTAACTTTTTGGAAATAACAAGTAAGTACCTAGCTTTTATTGTATAATATTTTGCAACGTAAAGTTTTTTGGTTGATTCGAAAATAAAATTAAAAACCAAGTTTCTGTCGTATTATATAATAAAGATTTTCTCAATAACTAGAAATCGAAAAAATAAAATAGGTCTTCATACGACAAAAAGCCCTATTAACCGACTTTAAAAAAAAGGAGGATGTTCTATGTTTCACTGTAAAATATTTTTTTTTTCTCTGTCAATTGTGGTCCGATTTTTTTAATTATATATTTATTTCAAAGATTATACTTTTGTAGTGGTCTCATTGTAAATTTATCAAGTATCTCCAGAGATATGGCGATAATAACCGCAAACTTGCTACTCAAATTGAATACAGTAGCATTTGAAGTCGGTTTTTTAAACGATCCTAATTATTTTGAACATGTTATGTAAAGAAAATAATATTAAAAAATTACATAAAAATGATTATTTTTCGATTGCTGTTTATATTAACTACACACTGATTTAATGTTTAGTTATTTCCAAGTTTAATTTGATTTATTCTGAGTAAAGATTTTTGTTAATTAAATTGTGTATTCTTAGTTTTAAACTAATGTGTACCAATTTCTATTTTACAGGAGCGACAAGCAGCAGGGACAATGAGATCTTCATGAATTTAATAAATTAAAATCCTTTAGATGAAAATGGTGAGTGACTACGCTTGAATTTTAATTAACGTATATACACACATTTCTTTAAAGCACAGAAAATATAAAAGTTGGTGCTTTAGGGGTAGCAGATTTTAATTTTGTAATATTTTTTGTATTGTTTCAGATTTCCAGTATGAACACCTACGCTCTGGAATTATACAAATGTATCTTGTTTGATCTAATAAATATTTCGTCATACAAAATTAGTTTGTAAGATTTAAGTAAGTAAATTTTTAGTCACTACCAGTGAAAAACACCAGTAACAACTGAACATTTCATTTGGTTTTATGGTTTGTAAGATGATGTAAGTAAAATTATATTTTTTTAAATTCTCAGTTAGGACCAGAACAAAATACTGGTAACAACCTGAGAATTTGACATTGTGTTATTAATTAACTAAACCCAAAACTTTTCCTTTATAATCTTGAAGTATAGTGTGCGGTACGGTTCAGTCACACTATACTTTTATCCTTAATTGCACTGACTGGTGCACGGTAAAGGTAATAAGTCGCACTGGATAGTGCGCGGTAATTTATCGTAAGTATTCCGACAAAAAGTCATTACGGCTTTAGTAGAAGTAGTAGAACAGGTTTATCTGACTATACGATATACTCAAAACACAGGTAGGTTAGGGCGCGATAATTTATCGTAAGTATTCCAACAAAAAGTCATTACGGCTTTAGTAGAAGTAGTAGAACAGGTTTATCTGACTATACGATATGCTCAAAACACAGGTAGGTTAGGAATCGCAATCGGTGGAGATAATCCGACCTTGGGCTCCCAGAGTGAAACTTACCATGGATCACTTAACCGATTGTGTTTAGACATCGCAAACGGCGAGAGACAATCCAAAATTATTACACCGGAGGCTTTGAGTTCTAAAACACAAGTGGCGAGAGATAATCAATTTTTAGTTATTGGGTGTTCTACTCCAGCTACATCTGTTGATTAAACGATATACCCAACTGCAACAAGTGAGCGCAGCAAGCGGAGCGAACGCAGTTGGGTATATCGTTTAATCAACAGATGTGGCTGGAGTAGAACACCCAATAACCACCTACTACGGTTGGCAACCTTACTTCAAAATTTTTAGTAGTCTGACGTCGGCTATTGATTGACAGCTGAATGGCTCATTACTTTTTCAGGGTTCCGTACTCGAAGGGTACCAACGGAACCCTATAACTAAAATTTCGCTGTCCGTCCGTCCGTTCATCCGTCCGTCCGTCTGTCCGTCTGTTAGAGGGATGTACCTTCTAAACTATAATAGGTAAATTCTTGAAATTTTTACAAAGTATGTATAACTATAGCTGCTATAAGCTATAAGAACAAATACTAAAACACCTTACTCACACACACACATGATGGAATCTGTTAACCGAACTCCATCGTGTGTGTTGGTAACATTGACCTGATGCTGGGACATTACCTAGAATCTGCATAATATGTCACTCCTCACCTCACCAACATTCAGAAGAGATGTCGAGTTTAGTCTCATTAGAATAGTCTCAATGAACAGATTATGCATACGTAGATCATTGGGTCATCACCCCCGGGTGGTTTTAAGTTTTCAATAAGTATTATTTGTATAACATTTTAATTACTTACTTTGTAAAAGGTCTCTTCGCACGCTATCAAAATATCAAAAGGTTGTTGCTTAGATAGCGGCATGCCGCCGTCTCTTTCTTCTGTACCCCAGGAATCACCACGGGAGTTACGGACAACGACGTTATGACAACCTGTATAGTCGAACCGGAACTCTAAGAGGAAGACCACTTCAGTATTGGCGCAGTCGAAGCCGTGTAGAAGGTTCACTGAGAATCTAGGAAATATAACAATGTTTTTAATTTTTCATTTTTTACATATGTTTCTTTAAATGTATGTAGTCATACTCGTATATGTCCTAATCTAATATACTGAATAGGTATTTACTGAGCAAGCGTGCTACATCTTCGGCTACATCGTCACTTACCATCAGGTGAGATTGTAGTAAAACGTTTGCTTGGTCGTAAATAAATAATAAAAAAAAAAACTAGCTATCCACGTGCAGAATTACAACCAAATCCATCAAGCCGTTTAACCATGAAAAGATCACAAGCAAACAAATATACAAACTGACTTTGGCATAATACATAATGTTGATGTTGATTCTTTTATTTTTTCCTTTACATTTTATTTTATTACTATTACATTAAAAATATATAATAATTTGATAGGTAGAATATTATTATACCTGCTTGATCCAGATGGAGCGACGCCCTGAACATTGAACGACATGCCAGTACTTACTCCTTCTAGAATCGGGCTCATCAAAGGCATTACCTGCGGTTTAATAATTTACATTAGTATTAAGTGATTTTCAGGGTTCCGTAGCCAAATTGAAAAAAACGGAACCCTAATAGATTCGTTATGTTTGCCTGTCTGTCTGTCCGTATGACACAGCCACTTTATCCGAAACTATTAGGACTACACAGTTGTAACTTAAAACCGCTAATCATTCGTTATACAAACATTTAAAAAAATCATCAAACCTAAACGAGCGGGGTTTCTATAGATAGGTCTTTAAAAATGACATTGAGGTTCCTAAAACAATTTTTTCTCAAAAGTCAATTGTTTGAAAGATACTTTTAAAGTGGTAAAATGTGTGTCCCCCTCTCCCTTTAAGTTTAAAATAATATATACTGTAGATCTCAAATAAATACTTTCAACAAAAATTGGTGTGAAGGAGATATAGTTATGAGTTTTGGAGATGTTGCACATGTTCAAAACCGCAAATATGAGTGGTGTTTATTTCTCGATCCTATAAAATATTGTAGTGTGGTACGGAACCCTGCGAGTGCGAGTCCGACTTGTACTTGGCCAGTTTAATTATTTATATACATATATGTGTATTTATAGGTATGTGGTCAGCAACAGTGACTGGAATTGGATGGTATTTAATATAGTGATCTTTATATGCACAAATTAAATCAACAGTAAAAAACTTACGATGATCCAATCTTTTGGCGCTTTCCAATAATAGGGACTACATTGAAACATCGCATCATCTTCTTGCTGTATCCCTTGTTGGTGTTGCTGGGTAGTTTGTTGCTGTTGCTGGATAGTTTGTTGCTGTTGCTGTTGTTGTACACCTTGTTGCTGATGCTGTACACTTTGTTGCTGTTGCTGAACACCTTGTTGTTGTTGCTGAACATCCCGTTGCTGCAGCTGCTGAACAGCTTGTTGCTGAGCAGCCTGTTCCTGTTGCTGAACAGCCCGTTGCTGCCGCTGCTGCTGCTGCTGCTGCTGATTAGCTTGTTGCTGAATAGCCTGTTGCTGTTGCTGAACAGCCTGTTGCTGTTGCTGAACAGCCTGTTGCTGTTGCTGAAAAGCCTGTTGCTGATGCTGAAAAGCCTGTTGTTGTGGCTGAAAAGCCTGTTGCTGTTGCTGAACAGCCTGTTGCTGAACAGCCCGTTGCTGCTGCTGCTGCTGCTGCTGAATAGCTTGATGCTCATTTACTGTAAAATCATTTTTTTTTTCACTCTATAGCCTATTCAAATATACATTACATATACTTTTCTTTTTGATGTTCGTTTCTAATAAAAAAAGATTAACAACTATAATAACCATTCCAGCGAATGCATCATTGGCAACAACTAAAACAGCTGTATGATTCATTGAGTGATATTATTTTTTTATTATTAATAAGGGGTATATATGGACTTGGACCGGGAGAGTCCCTAAGAGAACTCTTCAAGACTATTAATATTTTAATAATGCCATGTCAATATACATATATTCGACAACATTCTGTTTACAAGAAACATAGGATTTCACTAAACGTCACTGAAATCCTAGGTTTGTGGATTTTATTGTGACCGTGGAATTGTGTGACAATGCAGCTATGTACATGTACTATGTACATGTTAAATGGAACTACATAATGTATGTAATGTTTGACAGTCTTAAGTGTACGGATGTACCTATATGAAATAAAGGATTTGAAATATTTAAATATTTATTAACTACTTTATCATGTTTTAAATTATTAATTAAATTGCAAATTAAATTATTTAAAAAACTAAAATGAAATCAACTAACTAAAAATTAAGGGATGTCCGTGTGGTAAAGTGCCAAGAACGCTGGCTGTATTCCCGCGTTGAATCGCTAAAGATATTCTTTGTGCTAGGAATGAGCCAGCCTTTTTGTCACCGGTGGCATCGACAAGGCGTGGAGCAATTTTCTTGAGAAAAGTTTTGGTGCTTGAACCCCATGACCCAAAAGTTTCAACACCAAGCGGAATAAATATGTAGCTACTAGATAAAGATGCATATTTACGCCGCTTGGTGTCTTCGGCAGCTTCCACCGCGGCTGGGCTTTATCATGTATATGTATCATGTATGTATGTATGTACATGATAAAGTAGTAACCTACACCGATACATAAACTTTAGACTGACTTACTTTGAGTTTCATCCCCACAATACACTTCGATAGGCATCGCATCGTCGAGAACGCTCAAGTGCGAGATACTATCCAAAGGCATACGGTATTTGTAGTCAGTATAATGCTTTCCATTAACCGTTATCTGAAAATAATATTATAAGAGTAAATCTTAGGTAACACAGGTTTTTCATTATTAATAAGGACACAGCAGATCACTCATCATAGAAAAGAAGTCATGAAGTTCAACACCATAAAAGTATGATGAATAATAAGCATGTTTAAGGGTCCGGTGGTGTAAGTGGTGGAACGGTCGGCTTTGATGCCAGCGGTACCGAGTTCAAACCCCGGCGTGGATTTTTCTATCGAAAAATGTATGTGCCCTTTTCACAGTGGCGGCCCTTCGGTGAAGGAAAAACATCGTTAAGAAACAATCAACCCCCGGATGGTGGTAGGATACTATCTAGTATCCGCCTGGCCAGCTACCACCCTCATGTTAGAAAATCTGTCGCCAAAATATCTAATGTATTCTGGCAGCTATCCTTGAGAGCCAGTTCCCATTCTAGGCCTAGCGTGCTTACCATCTTCGACCGCATCATCACTTAGTGGTCAAACGCTAGCCTATAAGATTAAAAAAAAATAAAAAAATGATTTCAAATCGATTAATACCTTGAATCTATCTTTTTTACACTCGAACAAAACATCGAATCTCTCTCCAACAGTCAAAGGCATATCATGGTGAACCTCTTCTGTCTCCCATATACCTGTATAGGTATTGCAAATCACTGCATTGGACTGGTTTGCATATTTGAACCTGAAGTCGATATGGAGAGCAATATTGGACTTTTCACCGGGTTCAGCACCGCATTGAAAGTTAATTGAAAACCTGGAAGAAAACAATGTGCTATCAAACTTATGTATGGAAAAAAACGTGATAGAATTACACATTCCTTCTTTCCCCTTTTATAATTGGACAACAAGATAAATTAACAAATGGCATCCATACATGGTGGATATTCCAGCAATCTGCACTATTTTGGTTCGATGTTCATCATTCGAACCGAGCAAAAGAATGTAACGCATTGCCGGCTGACTTGTTTCCAAGGAGCTACCACTTGGGTTTCTTTAGTCAAGAGTGAACAGTTATCTTCTAGGCAAGCATGCTACACCCTCGATCACATCGCCACTTTTCATCAAGTGTCATCGTGGTCAAATGCTTGCCTATCTGCAATATAAAAAAGTATTTCTCCGTCAAGTAATCTTCTTTTAGTCAAAATAAGCTCTTGTATGCAAGCATCGTTAAATGAACATAAGTAACGTTAGTTCTATTAAGCGAGCAAATAATCAAAATGTACGCAGTCAAATTATATGTTACATACATATAATTTGACTGCGGCACTTTTTTAATTTTTTTAATATATATTTTTTAATTTTTGAAATTATTTTTTGCAATATTTTTTCGTAGCTGTGGCATCATATCAAAACTAAAATCCAACAGCAGAAGGTCACACGCACACCTTGTGAAAATAATAATTTAAAACAATGTATTATATATTTTTTTTTTTACTTCCGATACCAAAAATAAAAAAACGCACGGTATGTGTTTTCAGCAGCGAACGAGTTAAGCCGCGGACAGACATGCGGAAATTGCCGAGTGACGAGCCGATTAATCACCGATTAATGAGTAGTGGGGATGGGTGCTCCCAAATCGCCGAGTAAATTCAAAGTAAACGAATACAAATATTTGTGCCAAGCCCCGCATGTCTGAATAGACATGCCATACTTGGCGAATTCGCCGAGCACATGCAACTAAGCGGTTCATCGGCGTTCGGTGAGTCCCCGCAGCGGCTTAAGCTGCGAGTCTCGTCGCAGCTTAGGGCAAGTTCTAGCATGATGTTTGGCGTCAGCCAGCCTAGAGAACAGGTTGATATAGTTACGCTTTGTATATTGAAAAATTTTGGTTGTGTTGCAACTCGTCTTGCTGCCGATTCTGTTTCCATCTTAGACCGCATCGTCACTTAACACCATATAAGATAATGGTCAAGTGCTAGTTATTATGAAATTATAAAATCACGGTACCTGTTAGATCCAGTTGGAATTAACCCCTTCACTCGGAACATGTAGCCAGGATAAACACAGTCCGGTACCGACAGTACCAGTGGCCTCAACTGCAAAAAACAACATTGTTATGATCATATATTTTAGGGTCATCGTTACCCACGGCTAGGTCATTGTTACCATCCTTTATGCGTAGACTTAATTAGCCCGACACCTGAGCCCTGGGTTATGCTAAATAGATGACCACACGTGGTAAGCTTGGCCGTGGCTCATATCACCTACTGAACAAAGATTGTCTGGTGCCTCGTTTCAGTACTGTCTTTCAATTACAGACAAGCACGATTCTATCTTGTACCGTATCTTCACTTAACATCTGGTGAGATCACAATCAAGTGCTTATCTGCCGGACATGAAAGAAGATTCGCTTAGCTCTTCTTGGCGGGGCCACTACCATGCCCCCAGACAATTGTGTTGCCTATCGGTTCGACGAGTTTTTTCTCACGTCATCATGGAAAGGACTAAAGAGTGATCTTAAAACACTTTAGCCCTGTCTAAAACTACACACTAATCACATGTATTTTTTTTAATCATTATAGAGCATATACTCGTTAATAAATACGTCCCGTCACTTTATAAAAAAAATACAGGTGAGTAGTTAGACACGGCATAAGTGTTGTAAGATCACTCATTAGCCCTTTTTTAGTAACGCCCTTATTATTAACCGACTTCACAAAAAAGGAGGAGGTTCTCAATTCGTCTGTATGTTTTTTTTTTTTTTTTTTGTGTATGTTACGCGATTTCTCCGTCAATAGTGAACGGATCCAAATGATTATTTTTTTAATAGGTAGGATACGTACGATAGATATGGAGATAAATACCTCAAACATAGGAGAATGTACTGGTTTTAGTAGAAAAGTCCCAAGAAGATTATACACAATAGAGGTTGCTAATGGTTATACTTTTGAAGACTAAAAAATATGACCTTGAATAATGTTTTTACATCTTTCTTCTCGTTGATTTTGGTTTTTGACAGATATTCTTACAGTAACTGTGAGCGAGATAGAAATAAAGGTGGGGATAATATATATTTTTTTTTAATATCTTATAGGCTAGCGTTTGACCACTATCTCACCTGTTGCTAAGTGATGATGCGGTCGAAGATAGAGAAGTGGACTAGAATGGGAACTGGCTCTCAAGGATAGCTGCCTGAACACATAAGATGTTTGGAGACAGATTTTCTAACTTGAGGGTGGTAGCTGGCCAGGCGGACACTAGATATGTCCTACCACCATGCGGGGGTTGTTGGTTTCTTAACGATGTTTTCCTTCACCGGAGGGCAACTGTGAGAAGCGCACATATATTTTTCGATAGAAAAATTCATTGGTGCACGGCGGTTTGAACTCGGTACCACGGCATCAAAGCCGACTGTTCTCCCAATTACGCCACCGGGCCCTCAATAAATAATTATATATTAATAATTATAATAAATAATTATATATTAATATAAATAATTTGTCTTCACAGGAATGTTCTACCGGGCAAAGTCTTGTTAGGGTGCAAACTTTTTTAAACATACCTAGCATTTTTTGACATGACATGACGTTTGCCGAAGATGGCGGCCATTTCAGTCCCGCGACACTGCATACATTATTAAATAACTCAGAATTATGAACGTACTTTGTACCAACCAACACTGCAAAAAAAATAAATTATAAGCATAATACCACAGATTATATAATAGTTACTACGTAAATAATACTTTCCGTTGTTAGATTGGCTACACAGTGCTTTCATAATTCGGGTTTCAATAATATAGGGAAGTGCCTCTTATAACGTAGTAGAGTGATACAGTACTCTGTTGGCCATATGGCGGCAAGTATGTTAATATTCGCAAATAATACTTTTTTACATTCATTTTGGAATACAACTAGTCCGTGTTATAAAAATATTTGGAATTATTGTAATAAAATAGACAATTAATTATCGTGTGTGTCAGATGCTTTAATTGCACAGGGCCATTTTGGACATTGTCCTTTGACACCTTGATGACATAATTATTACTAGTGAATATTATCACTTTAGCAAGGCATTTAAAGTCAATTTTTTTAGGGTTCCGAACCCAAAGGGTTCCAAATGAACACTTTCTGAGACTTTGTTGTCCGTTCGTCCGTCCGTCCGTCCGTCCGTCCGTGTGTCTATACATATGTGCGCACTTTACAGATCTGTATCTTCTTAACCGTTATAGATACATACTGGAAATTTTCAAAAAGTATATATCCGTCAGTGTATAACGGCCCAGACACCAAATGTAATAGATGCATGTAATTTAATTAAAACTTGTTATGCACTAAAAAGGGTTAAATAAGTGATTTTTCAAAAAAAATAAAACCGACTTCATAATCACAAACAGGCACTCAAAAGCAAAAAATAATTTACTTAAAATTATTATAAGCGCTACCCACTTATCTATTTGAAGTCGGTGCCAGCCAAGTCTATTGGATAGTAGATAGATACTATGTATGTTGTAGTAGTAAGTAGGTACATGTAGGTTAGTAAGTAGGTAGATACATGTAGGTATTATCTATTTACTACCTATTAGACTTGGCTGGCACCGACTTCAAATAGATAAGTGGGTAGCGCTTATAATAATTTTAAGTAATTTATTTTTACTTTTGAATGCCTGTTTGTGATTATGAAGTCGGTTTTTTTTTTTTTTTAAATAACTTATTTTATATTTACATGATGATGAAGTCTTTTTTCGTGAGATTCTGCATGGTTTTGGACAAAATTGACGTCGAAGGTGATTGGACTTGAGTCAGTTATTCAGTGCCCACTTTCAGACCGGTAAGACGCCGTGAAATAAACTGGTCAAGTGCGAGTCGGACTCGCACACGTAGGGTTCCGATTGAACAAAATTTGGAACCCCTTTAAATTAATTTAGTTTTTATTATTTGATGTTATAGCAACCATTGTAAAACACATTTTGAGTATATTACGTTTTGTAAGATCGGACATAAAACGCCTGAAAAAACACGTTTCTTGAGAGGACCCCCTTTTATTCTTAAACTTCATTCATTGTTTAGTATTTTTAAATTACAATTCTATATCTATTATGGTTCTTAAGTACAAGCAAAAATCGCCGAAAAAACCGTGCTACCATCCACGACCGCAACTTCACTTCCCAACTGCAGGTGAAATAGTGGTCAAACGCTAGCCAATATAATAAAATTTAAGTATATAATAAAAAACAACACGATATTTAATAAATATTTTTCTGTATGTTCAATTTTATCATGTTTTTAGTATTTGTTGTTAAATCTAATAAATCTTTAAACGAGCATTCTTGTTTATTTATCTAATACTATAAATCTAAATCTTTGTCCTGACATACTGACTGACTGACTGACTTAGAAACAACGCACAGCCTAAGCCGCTGGTCGTAGAGACTTGAAAGTTGGAGGGTACCTATATTTGTTTTGTGGTGGGCAGTGACTGGAAGAGAAGAGCCGAAGATCGGGCTCAGTGACGCATCTTGGGAGAGGCCTACGTCCAGCAGTGGACTGATACAGGCTGATGATGACGATGATGATATTTGTTTTAGTACGCAAAGGTGTACTAAGAAAGGATTTTCCAAAATAAACCCCTTAAGAGGCTGAAACGGGGTTCAAAGTTTGTATGGAGAAACAATCACACAATTACATCTGTAAATAAATGAGTAAATTAAACGTGTTATTGGCTTTTTCGAATTTGCTTTTTAGAGTGAATTATCGAAAATGAATATGGCTTTTCGGGTTTTATAAAAATGAATAAATATTTCTCTTAGTCACGGATTAACTTGAAAACGGTGGACCGTTTTGGCAAATTTTTTTAGGGTTCCGTACCTCAAAAGGTAAAAAAGGAGAATATAAGATATAAGATCACTTTCTTGTCTGTTCGTCTGTCTGTCTGTCTGTCTGTCTGTCTGTCTGTCTGTATGTCTGTCTGTCTGTCCGTGTATCACCACCGATTTCTCAGGAACGGGTAGACCTAGCAAGTTGAAATTTATACCAGATACTGAAGTCTATAGCCCCTATTAGGTGTATAAAAATCAAGGTCCTGCCTGAGTCAACACAACAAAAAGATATGGGCAAATTTACATTTTCGCGAAAACTTGTAAGTACTAAAATATACCTTAATTATCAAGTTTTTTTATTTTTCGTAATGTTTCCTTTACTTGTGCTGTAAAACCTTGCTTTTAACCAAAATTGACAGTTCTAGGTCAACCGGAAGTACCCTATAAGTTTTGGGTCGAAAACCTATAGGGTACATACCGTTGACCTAGAATCATGAAATTTGACAAGAAGCAAGGTTACACCCCTTACAGCACAAATAAATGAAAAATTCTAATAAATAAAAAAACTGAAAATTAAAGGGTGTCCCCATACATACATAGTACATTGTTAACGCCAATTAAGATCTGAGTTATATGAGCGCTCATATAATGTAGAGGTCTAGCTTAGTTGGTACTTACCAACGTTGGTACGGAAGCCTCGGTGGGCGAGTGCAATTCGACTTAGCCGGTTTTATTTTTATGTGTTTTAATGATAGAAAAGTATTTACGAAAGTTAAGTTTTAAGTATTAGAATACTAGATGAAAGAAGTTTTTAACGCGAGCGAAGCCGCGGGGCATTTCTATATTATGTATAAACTATATAATCTGAATCTCGGAAACAGCTCCAACGATTTTCATGAAATTTAGTATGCAGGAGGTTTCGGGGATGATGAATCGATCTAGCTAGGTTTCATTTTTAGAACGTGTTTTCAGGCAATGAAAAACTGCTACATATGAATAAGAAGGTAAATTTCGGTACCAATTACAAGGTTATGATAGCTCAATGTGAAATCGGGCGGTCCCGAAACCAGAGGACCCCGGTTCGAGTCCAGATGAGATGATTTTTTTTCCCTTTTTAGAGTTCCATAGCTGAATACCAAAAAACGGAACCCTTATAGATTCGTCATCGTCGTCCCCACAAAAGGACTAAACAGGTGAAACGTATAGGATTTTTTCATTATACGTCTCTAAATAGGTATTTCAAAATGACATTGAGGTTTCTAAAACCATTTTTTCTCAAAGTCGATCGGACGGACGGACGGACAGACAGCGAAAGCGAAGTTAAAGCAATGGAAGTCTCAGACCTAGATGGGTGACCACTGGTAGGTAGTAGTAGGCTTCGGCTATGGCTCGAACCATTCGCCGAATTTTGGCATGATGTTCGGCACCAGCCAGTATGGAAGACGAGTTGGGATAGTGACGACTATTCTATGGATTAGACTACGGACCAGTCCTCTTAAGACCACGTCTTCAAATAACGTCATACAGAAATAAAGGTCAAGCGCATGTCTGTCAAACAAAAAAGGTGTATCAAAACTTACCACGACACGTTGTCCATTCAAAATAAGGCCTTTTTCAGAGCTATCTTGTGGATGCAGTGCAACAGCAGTCTGGAATTGAGTAGTATTCTGAGCTAACATTTTGAGTCTTGTTGTTACTCGTAGGTCTCAATGCAAGAAGGCTTGAGCAAGAATACATAACGAACCCGGAATACCTCTATTTATATGAAATCTATAGTAAACAAGTACAAGTATTTACGTCATATTATGTATTATTAATTAATCATGTGTTTTCCAAGTTCTCCTGATCTAATACCAGAAATAAACACTGATAAGGTATCCTTTAATTAGTGTAAGTAATGCTGTAGCTGTTAGCGTTTTTACCTACTACTGCATACTTTATATTTAATGTATCACTAGGAAACAATATCTGTCACTACGGTAGGTAATAGGCGTTAGGCATTAAACAACGTTTCTGTTAATATTTATCGACCTCATATAGAGGGCCTATGATAGTTCGCTGCTGGACATAGGATTCTCCAACTGCACGCCACTGAGCACGATCCTCAGCAACCTGCTAAGGTTCCCAAGGATCCTAATAAATAAATACAAGCAGGGCAGGGTTTTTTATGTAAAAGTTTTGTGTTACATTTGTGTGTAATGGCCGTAAAATAATTAAGATAGTTTAAAAACTAAAACAACCGACTTCCATGCCCCGCGAGTCCGTTTCAGTAGCAAGTTTGAGACGTTTATCTTCATATCTCTGGAGATACTTATCAGATCTCGACGAAATTAAAATAAGACCGCGTCGGGAACGTCTCCTGCCGATTAAAAAAATAATCATTCAAATCAGTTCACAATTGACGGAGTAATCGCGTAACATAAACACACAAAAAAAGAAGAAATAAAAGCGGTTGAATTGAGAACCTCCTTCTTTTTGAAAGTCGGTTGAGAAAGGTTTGTGTATCGTATATATCATGATGATGCTGAAACTTTTTATATATGGCGGCTAACGTTTGACAAATATGCCACCTGGTGACGATGCGGTCGAGGATTAAAGTAGCATGGTAGGCCTAGAATGGGACCTGATCATTGCTTCTAAATAACCCGTTAATAATTCTAATGACGACCTATCCTACTTCCCTCTCCAAAATCCTTTAAAGTATACCTACATCAACAACTTTTCTCATTCCTTTTCAGAAACAGTCTCCGCCTTGAAGACATAACTGATCACTAAACAGTTAACAGTTAAAAGCCGCCAGCCAATCTCTATCCTACTTTCCTCTCCTAAATCTTTTAAAGTCTGATACCAACAACTTTTCTCATTACTTATCAGAAACAGTCTCCGCCTTGAAGATAAACTGTTTAGTGATAAACCCGCCAATCTCTGTCCTACTTTCCTCCAAAATCCTAAAAAGTCTGGTACTTACATCAACAACTATTATCATTCCTTATCTGAAATAATAAGTAAATTAAGGGATTATAATACTATAAACTATTGCACCCTTTTCTGAGCTTATACATGCACAGACCTGCTACATATTAAACTTGATCGCGTACACCGGCCCCCGTGAGACCGACCTTGAACGGAGTTTGTCCCTTTCTTTTGTATGGACAACTTATATATATACCATGCATATAGTATAGAACATATATGGGACTAGCAGGTTGTTAGACAAGGACACACTCCCACCCTGGTGTCCTTCAATAGAGCCGTTTTGTTCTACAAAGCAATTACAACCTCACTGTTAAAGCATACGGATTAAATTGAATTTGTCAAAACATCTGCAGTGCACTCCTTTTTATTACGTCTATGTAGAAATGCAATAAAGTCTGTTCTATGTATAATCTTTCAACCCTTTCCAATCCCAATTACGCATTAATTACTCATAATAAATGTATTATATTACATTTTGTGGTATTTCCATTTGCGTAATAAGAATGTTATTTAATGTATTATAAAATATAGAGTAAATAATATATCAATAATGTTTTTATTAAAAGCATTTTGTTTCCTTTATTATATATATTACATTAATAACAATGTTTAGTTTCCTGTTTTTTAAGAATTATAATAAAAGATTGGTTTTTCAGGCGAGACAATGTCTCGTGGTAGCCTTACAAGCGCAGAGTAGAGACGCATAAAAATTTGCTGACCATGCAGAGTTGTGCACCACATTTTCTGTTACCTAGGCAGACATCATCGCTTACCATCAGGCCAGCGCCGCGCTTGTCCTGTTCTCTAATTTCATAAATAAAGAAATCAAAGGTAAACAAACAAACTTTTTGAACACAAACAAAAACAAACCCTTGTTAGTCTGAATATTATAATAAAACTAAAAACGTTTATTTAGAAATACTTTATTTGAAAGGACTGTTAATTTATACTTAAATCAAAAATGTAAAACCACCCCCGACCGATTTGTATACGTATAATTTTGTTCATTGAGACCATTCCAATGATCATAAACACGACGCCTCAGACGAGGAGTTGAGAGTACTCTGCAGATTCAAGGAGATGTTTCAGCATTACGTCATGTTTACCATATTTTGGCAAAATCATTGAAGTGACACTGAATTTCAAATTACCTAATACATTTGATTTGACTAATGTAAAGTACGCTAAACAGACGGCAGCAGAATGACAGGTAAGTAGTGCGCAGAAGCGCGTTTTGATTTTTTTTGCCGGCCGCTGTCAAAGGACTACGTGTCTACGAAAGTTATATCGTAGTCTCATCAACCAAAAAAGAGCTGGTAATATTTAAACAGCTGAATGGATTTCCATCAAACAAAAAGAACATTCTCGATGAAGACGCCTGTCACCAAACATCTAATGTGTTCCGGCAGCTATCCTTGAGAGCCAGTTCCCATTCTAGGCCTAGCGTGCTTACCATCTTCGACCGCATCATCACTTACCAACAGGTGAGATAGTGGTCAAACGCTAGCCTATAAAGTATTTAAAAAAAAGACACCTCTCAAGCAAAAAATACTAAATAAAAATCGGTTCATCCGTTTGGGCGCTACGATGCCACAGACAGACGCACAGATACACACATCAAACTTATAACACCCCTTCTTTTTCGTCGGGGTTAAAAACATCAGCTATTACGAGACGTATTCACGTATAAAACACGGCCGCCACCATGACAGCCACATCACTTTTTTTTATTTTTTAGCGTTTTAACACTATCTCGCCTTGTGGTACCTTAGTCGAGGATGGTGAATACGCTAGACCTACAATGGTCTGACTCTCAAGGGCTGTATACTAACAAAACACCGCAAGGTTGTGACGGCAGATTTTCTTCTGATGGTGATAAGCTAATTTTTGGTAGCAAGTCAGACGAATCATAGATATAATGCTCCCACTACCTAAACTCTTCTTATAAGTACCTTATTTACAAGTATTTTTAATAAAATAGTTTAATTTTTAACCGACTTCACAAAAAAGGAGGAGGTTCTTAATTCCTCGAAATCTTTTTTTTATGTTTTGTTGTATGTTCACCGATTAGTCGAAGGTGCCTGAACCGATTTGGAAAATTCTTTTTTGTTTCAAAGGGTACCTTTTCCAGGTGGTCCCATTTAAATTTTAACAAAATCGGCCAAGCCGTTTTTAATATATCATTTTTATTACAATGCATTTACTTATCTCGACGACATACTACTAACTACTGGCGCAGCTTATATAATAGTTACTTCGTCTACTGGCTACTTTGACTAGTGCGACGTTTGAAGGCGGTTCTTGTAGTTTTTTAAACGATCTTAAATTATAATAAATAACTTCTGGTTGTACTATTATTTATTCTGTGCTTCTGGTTGCTTAACGCCCGTGTATGTCAATATGACGTCGCCCAAAACGACCAAGTGCGTGATACGCTTCACATGTATGCGATGGTTGAAGTTGGTGAAATGCTTGCCATCTATCAGCACCTGTAATTAATGATGAAAAATATGCATTATTGATTTCATTTCATTTCTATCTATTAACCGACACATATTTATCTCAAAGTGTATTGCAAACAGTCAAAGTTAATATACTATAATATAAATATACAAACGTTTACGCATTTTAAATTCATCTTGAATTCATTTATAACTTTGCGCGAGAAGATTACAAAATGCATCATGGATATAAAAATATAACTTAATAACCTAAAGCTATGCACAGACTCGCGTCCGTGCGCGCTGTAACTTGCTTGTATGGAGCGATGCTTAACGTGAAGTAGTAAATATTGGCACGAGAAAGGCTCACGCTATGCCGAGCCCGTTGTAAGTCAATGAGCCTCAGTGATCTAGTCTATGTGAGTTAATTACGGCATAATGGTCGCGACAATACTGTAAAAGCTACTATTATGATTGACAAATCCAGATTTGCAAGCTAAGTGGTTCAGGCAGTATTAACAGGCAGCGCGCAAGTCTGTACGTAGCCTAAGATTCTCCAATAAATAGGTTTTATTATATATTTTTTTACTGACACTTATATCATCTGATGTTAAGTGTAGATACGGAATAAGATAGAATCGAGGTAGTCTGGACTGGAAAGTTGGTACTGCGACGAGGCGTTCGATAACTGACTTAAGTTCAATCTTCTATACTTACTGGCACCTAACCTAACATTATGCCGGAACTTGGCGAACCGACTGGCAACGTGTCTCTGTCCAGTGGGCTGTTCCAGCCGCAGTCGAAGCCTTACCACCAGTAGTCACTCATTTATTACCAGCCAGGAATGAAGCACAGAATAATTTAAATCCGACCTTATAAATGCAAGACAGCAACAATTATATTTTCATAACCGAGAATGACCCGAAAAATACGAATATTGTAACTTTAATAACTTACTTTGAAAAAGTTCTCTTCACACACTATCAAAATATCGAAATTTTTTTGCTTAGATAGCGGCATGTCTCCGTATCTCTCTTCCATACCCCAGGAGTCAGGCGGGAGTTACAGACAACGACATTATGATCATTGCCATACTTGAATCTGAAGTCCAGGTGGAAGGCAATTTCAATATTTTTATCGAAAGTAAGGCCGCTTTGGAAGTTTATTGAAAACCTGAGAAATGAAGCACTGATATATTAATTACAAGTTGACCATTAGTAGTATTGGCGGTTGATCTGTTCATAGACTCATGGACTGATCTATCGTAATGATGCCAAACGTCGATTAAAAGGACATGCAGTAGTTTTTACACAGACACGCACTAGATGGCGATGAAAGATGGAACTCCTGCTTGTCTGCCTAAAGCCGTACAATCCTTTAGGTAACAGTTATTAAGCAAAAAAAACTGGCCAAGTGCAAGTCGGACTAGCACTCGTAGGGTTCCGTAACACAGTAGAGTATTCTATAACTTTAATTTTTCGCAACTACAAAAATAACTTTGTTTTTCATAGTGTTTGTATGAAAAACAAAGTTATACTTGCGGTCGCTATATCTCAACAACTGCTGACTGTATCTCGTTCAAACCAATTTTCGTTGAAAGTTGTTATTGAGATCTACAGAATACATTTTTTCTAGATTTTTCACTCCCTTACTTTAGAAGTTAGAGGGGAGGGACACACATTTTTCCACTTTAGACGCGCCTATCTTTGAAATTATTGACTTTGAGAAAAAATGATTTTAGGAACCTCAATGTCATTTATAAAGACCTATCCATAAATACCCCACAAGTATAGGTTTGACGAAAAAAATTTTTTTTTGTTCCAGATCCATATATGGGATGCCCCCCCTTAAACTTTTATATTTTTAATTTTTGTATAAAAATAGGAAAGCGGTTTACAGAATACATCTACCTACCAAGTTTCAATTCTGTAGTCCTAATAGTTTCGAAATAAAATGGCTGTGACATACGGACGGACAGACGGACGGACAGACAGACAGACAGACAGACAGACAGACAGACAGACATGGCGAATCTATAAGGGTTCCGTTTTTTGCCATTCGGCTACGGAACCCTAAAAATATGATATTTTTCGGTTTAAAAGACGTGTAACATCAATAATTATATAAATATCTCAAGATAACGGATGCAGTAGAGTTGTGCTAGTTAAGTCTTCAGATCGCTCAAAACAAATCCATAAAAACAGTTTTTAACTATGAATATTTGACGAACACATCTTCTACTATCTATAATGAAATCAAACTATTAAATTTGGAGAGCAACTTTATACATATACAACTCCTCTTTTAATAAAAAAAAATCTAACAAATAAAATCCACACACAAATCACATTTACTAAAAGAACATTTAAACACAGACTTAGAAATACAAACAAAATAACTTTACGGTCTGCAAGGACGCAATACGGCAGAAAACATATTACGTTGAGGGTGCACAACTTTATAATAAACTACCTAAAGACCTTAAAGAAAATGAAAGTACGTATTATGATATTTAAAATTAAATTTAAAAATGGATATATGCAAACATCAAAATCTAACTCCGGAACTTTCAATATTAAACATAGCTAGTTATAGAAATTAGTTTACTAGTATGTAAGCTTTATAAGCGATTTTTTCAATTTGTTATGAGTAAAATACATTTCTTCGAACCTATTTATTTCTCACAGACAAGCATTGGAACTGCTGGTTTTCTGCCTAAAGCCGTAAGTACAATTACTTTGACAGTTATGCAGCTAAGAAATCAGAGATATTTTTTCGGTTTAGAAGAGGCGTGAGATCAATTATTAGATCAATTATGTCTCATGGTAACGAATGCAGTGAAGTTAGGCACTTATCCCACTGCCGACGTGAAAGCGACTAACTATCTACTATTTTCTCGTACAATAGATGTAGATCCCGTGTGAATAAAAGAGATACATGTCACTGGCTATTGACACTGCCGGCGAGAGCTATCACTCCACTAGTTTGTCGCTAATGACAAAAACTATCAATTATGATATTTGCTGAGCGATGATCGCTTGGCGGTTAGAACACTCGTCGAGACCAACCAGCGGTCGTTCTACTCTCTAGCGAGGATCTGATCACACACACGCTTATAGCCCAGTCATAAAACTACCAAAACTACACACCTGCTTCTCGCTGCTCGTCAACTCGTTTCTAGTTTTTAGCTCAACTTGCTTCTCGCTAATCGTCGGCGGATGGGAGAAGTGACTTACGCGATAAATTCAGGCAGTTCAGAGCAGTAAACGCATATAAAACATGTATGTATTGTATGTTTTATTTGCGTTCACTGATTCAGAGTGTTGTTTGTCACAGTTTCTGATTATTTCTGATAGGCAAGCGTTTGACTACTATCTCTCCTGATATTAAGTGACGATGCGATCGACAATGTAGTATGCTACCCAAGAAGATAACTGTACACTAGCGATTCGAAGACCCCTGGATTGTATTTATCAGAAAAGTCGCCGGCTACGAATTCCATAATGCAGTAAGTAAATTAATGTTTAAAAAAATATCTAATTACCTCTTTGCTCCGGATGGTGGGATTCCCTTTACATTGAAAGATAGCCCTGGGTTCACTTCTGCTAATATCGGAAGAATTAGAGGCATCACCTGCAATATGACAATATTAAGATAACGTAGCTGCTATGACTATGTTTTGAGACGTAGTTACTCGTAATCACTTTTTTCTAAAACCATCAAAAGCTGGATAATATCTTTTTAGCCTGTTGCTGTTATACAGGTTGAATATTTAAGCTAGGACCGCAGAGGACCTTCTTCCGTAGTAGCTACAGTGGAACGTTTTAAGCTAACTGTCCATAGTTTTGAGATAATGTAAGATGTAACAAATAAATTTTATCAAAATCCTATAGAGAACTCCATAGATGGGGTAAAGGATCTTAGAACACACCTCACAGTTTAACCAGTTCCTATTCTAGGCCTAGCGTGCTGATATCCTTAGGCGCTAGCTTATATACCAAAACGGCCCATTGCTGTAAAGGATAGAGATACTCTGCCTTCATACCTGGAAGTCACCGGTTTAAATCCTAGCTGGGCACCAATGGATTTTTCTATGTACATTAATGTTATGAGTGTTCGTCAACAGGTGGTAGGAACTATATCAATGTTCCATCTAACTTGTTACCAAAAAGTAGCTTACTTTTTTATGATAAAAGGTAACAGGACAAGCACGACGCTCGCCTGATTGTAAGTGATGACGTCTACCTATTACAGATGCTGTATCTGTAATATGCTAAATTCTAGACTGCCAGAATTTTACATGTCACTGCACTGCGCCTGTTACCTTGAGACTTAAAAGATATTGAATCTCACATGCCCTGTAATTTCACTGGACACCTTGCCATTTCAAGTGATATATATGTCTATTTCACGGCTGAAAATTAATTGGTAAAGTGGAAAATTTACTACCAGCAAGTAGGAAATCTGACGCCATAATCATACGGTATTCCGGCAGCACAATACTAGAGAGTCAGAGACCATTCTAGGCCTAGCGTGTTCACCATTCTTGGCCTATATTATCTTCGCTTGCCACCAGGCGAGTGGTCAAATCCTAGCCTATCAGATATTAATTCTTTTCAAGTTTAAAAGCGATATTGTATAGATAATAAAGATTACGATTATGAAATCCGTTATTTTAAATTAATAATAAGTACCTATAAAAGTTGCAGCATAAAAATAAAACTTACAGAGACCCAGTCCTCAGGCGCTGTCCAAGATGTCAAAACTAACTTTCTCATACTGCATTGACACTTTACTTTATTTAATTGCTGTCACTGAATTAATTCTCGTTCCTCATTACCTTTAAAACAACACAGTTTACAATTCTTAATCGAAAATGACCCACAGATTGTAGAAGCATAACCGATGTTCCGCCTGACTTGCTACCAAAAACTAGCTTACCACTATCAAGGAAACAGTCTGCCACCATAACCTTACGGTGTTCTGGCAGCACACAGCTAGGGATGAAAGGTTTTTAAAAATATCGATATATCGATATCGATATATATCGAATAAAGTCAATATTGATATATCGATATATCGGCCTGCTAGACCAACATATCGATATTTCTTCATTTTTTAAAAGCTAAAAAACCAATGTAGTTTTATTCATATCAAACTTTTATTGATTATGTTTGTACTTTTTATACCTTACCTATTCCCATAATGAAAATAGTCACAATTTTTAAAATAGATGTTTATTTCCATTAATTTGTACCAGCTATGGAATTTAAAAATAATAAATTTGACAGTCTGTTTCCTTATTACGATAAATTGAGTTTTCCGATATTGATATATCGATATTGGCGTATTGTCGATATCGATAACTATCGATGACTTTAGACCTCGATATATCGATATCGGTTTTTCGATATATCGTTGCAAGCCTACACACAGCTCTCGAGAGTCAGAGTATTCTAGGCCTAGCGTATTCACCATTTTTAACCACATTATTACTTACCATCAGGCGAGATAGTGGCTAACCGCTAACCTATAAAATATTAAAATAAAGTTACGTAATTAAAATTTAATAAACAAGCTTTTATCGTGCATAGTCACAAGAACCAAACGTGTGTGCTACATTTCAGCTTGATAACTTCACTAGAAGTAGGTGAAATGTTGATTGCAAAATTCAAGACATACAAGAAAACTTATATTTTTAATTTGTAGGGTACATTTTCAAGGTGGTCCCATTATAATTTCATCGAGATATGATAAGTATCTCCAGAGATATGACGATAAACGTCTCAAATTTGATACTGAAACTGACTCGCGTGGCATGGAAGTCGGTTGTTTTAGTTTTTAAACTATTTTATTTGTATCTATCGCTCACCGAACATTACAAAATAACATAATATCGTTTAAAAACTAAAAAACAACCGACTTCAATGCCGCGCTATTCATTTTCAGTACCAATTTTGAGATGTTTATCTCAATATCTCTGGAGATACTTATCATACCTCGATAAAATTACCATGGTACCACACTTGGGATATCTCCTTTCGAACAAAAAAAGAATAATCGAAATCGGTTCATAAACGACGAAGTTATCCGCGAACAAACAAAAAAAAAAAAAAAAATATATATATATATATATATATACGGTCGAATTGAGAAACCTCCTCCTTTTTTTGAAGTCGGTTAATAAGAACTCCTGCGCAATATTTCATGCTTCTAGACCAAGCGGTTCAGGCTGCGTATTATAATATATATTATACAATAGATATATCTTTACCTATCTTTTAGAAAATTGACGGAGCGAAGCGAAAGTCAAAGTCAAAGTTTCGTCTTACGCAAAAATGCTTTCCTTTCCTATGCCAGTCCGAATGTCTGTTCACCTCGACAGGTCGCATTTCTCAACCGATTCTCGTTAAATTTTATGAGCAGGTAATTATATAGAATTTGTTTAATCTCTTCTGTTATTGGGGATTGAAAACGTAGAAGGTAACAGATTTTCGTAAATTTCAAACAGGCAAATATTCAGTTGTAAGCGATATGGTAGCTATTTTATGATATTTCAGAATTATTTAAATTGTTATAAAATACTTAAATAAAACTACCCATTCAATACATACCTTGATATTCAGTTTGCTCAAAATACACTTCAGTAGGCATCATATCATTCAGAACGGCCAGGGATGTAATATTTTCCACGGGCATTCTATATCGGTAGTCGATAAAATACTTACCGTTAACAAATACCTGAAAAATAAAACATATTATGACAGAAAGTATATATATTATATGTCATAAAGCCACACCTATGGTTTTATGAAATCACGATGCAAGTGAAACTTTTTGTTTATGTGTAGCTATGGTAGCTAGCTACTTTGACAGCAGGTGACATGACACATTAGCATGTATACAAATATGGCTATATATAGCTATATACGGAAGCGTCCGCCAATCACAGCTAGACCTAAATGTCATACATCATACATCAATCAAGTTAAAGCACCAGCTGTTATGCGACATGCGACGTGCGATAGATGGACGAAAAAATTCGAGGCCATGTAATAAAAGTTTCACTTTAGATATAAAATAACATTAAAATATATTGACGTGTCCACCCTTGAGAGTCAGAGTATTTTAGGCCTAGTGTGTTCACCATCTTTGATTACATCATCACTTACCACCAGGCGAGATAGTGGTCAAACGCTAGCCTATAATATATTTAAAAAAAAAAACATATTTTATAATATAAAGTAGAATTAAGCCTGAAATGTACCTATTTGTATAAACATTTTACATTAGACATGACATCAGTAGTTACGTAAATAAATTGTCGGTTCGAAAGCTTAGAAACCATTTTTAACCGACTTCACAAAAAAGGCGGAGGTTCTCAATTCGTCGTTTTTTTTTAATGTATATTCAGCGATTACTCGAAGATGCCTGAACCGATTTGGAAAATTCTTTTTTTAGTTTCAAAATGTACCTTCCCAACTGGGAAGAGTACCTTTTGAAATTTAAATAGGACCACCTATTTAAATTTTAACGAAATCAGCCGAGCGGTTTTTAATATATCAACATATGTATTACGACGCATTTACCTATCTCGACGACTTACTTGTTATTACTAACTACTGGCACAGATTATGTAATAGTTACTTCTCTAATTACTACTTTGACTAGCGCGACGTTTGAAGTCGGTTCTTTAAACTTTTTAAACGATTTCAAATTATTCAACCACTTGTACGCTGCAGCCAATATTTTTGGCATACTTACAAAAATTCAGTGACAATGAATTTACTTACGGCGCGGCGTCATAGATTTTACCGAATTGTAGGAACTTTATGTACATAATAATACATTAAGGTACGACCACACCGCGGCGTCCTGCCCCATGAGTTTCCGTTTCTTTACTCATGCGGTCCTGCATCCACGTGCGCGTTCGCGATTCGATTTTTAACCGTTTTCTGATCGCCGTAGATCGCGTTTGGTGTGAACCAGTCGGTATATACTACTGCGCTATCTGATCGCTGCCTAGATCGCGCACGCAGGACGCTGCGGCGTAGCTGTACCTTTAAATGTTAATAAAAATGTAATACTTAATATGTAAATGTAAATATTTTCCATTACACACGATGACGAATCCTTGCACAAAGCCTATTTAAAATAATAAACGTAGTTACATTATCATAATTAAGATACTTTCACAAAATATTTGAACGGGATATTTACCATGTTTCTCATTATTTGTGAGCTTCCGATATTAACTCATCCGTTTATCCGTGAACATGGTCCTTACAACAGCGCCGAAATATCGGAAGCTCACAAATAATGAAAAACATGGTAAATATCCCGTTCAAATAACTTGTGAAAGTGTTAGTGACCACGAAAACTTGAAAACTTAGATATAATTAAGATAGTTTAAAAACTAAAACAACCGACTTCAATGCTCCGCGAGTCAATTTCAGTAGCAAGTTTTAAACGTTTATCGTCATGAAATTACAATGAGACCACCTCGGAAACGTACCCTACCGATAACAAAAAGAATCATTCGAATCGGTTCCGAATTGACAGAGTTATCGCGTAACATACACACACAAAAAAAAACAGACGAATTGAGAACTTCCTTTGTTTTTGGAAGTCGGTTGAAAAAAAAACTTTTCATTTGTTATTTTACCTTGAAATTATCTTCTGTGCAATCGATCACAACGTTGAAGTTCTGCCCAACAGCTAAAGGCATATCATATTGGATATCTTCCGTACCCCATGAATCTTTATTGAAGGTATTACAAACCACAAGGTTAGTTTTGTCGTCGTATTTAAACCGAAAGTCGAGATTAAACGCTGTATCAGACACTTTATTCGATTCGGGCCCACATTGCAAGTTAACTGAAAATCTGAAAGATAATATTTTTTGTATATCAAAATGTAATTTCACCTTGTGCGATGAACTTCTAAACTAATGAACCGATTTTAATGAAATGTGTGAAGTATATTGTATATCTCATAGGATAGCTACAATAAATTATATAAATTTCATCCGTGTGGAGCCGAGCCAGGTTTCTAGTAGCTCATAACATTGAATATAATGAGGTCATCGTCACCATTGGGAGGGTTTTTGTTACCTTCATGCGTTCGTAGGCTGATCGAGGCTCAAAACACTTATCAAAGACAATAATATGCAGTATGTAACTAGCGATATTTGCGAGACGTGAAGAGCGCCAATCGGTTCGCCGAGACCCAGCAAGTTGTTCGGTGCTAGCCAACTTACAACATGGGTTGGGTTAGTTGCACCATGTGGGTAGCAATAAAGTAATTTGTCGTGCGCCTCGTCTATAGTAGTAATACCGTCTCTCCAAAGTATGATTATATCTTAGACCCATTGTCATTTATAATGAGGAGAGAAAGTGGTCACAGTTGGGTTAGCTAGGTAGTTAGGTAGTTAAATTTAAAAAATAAAATAAATTATTGGTCATATCTGCCTAATTAGGTAAATCATAGGAAAGAATTTTGTTTGTTGAGATGAGTTTGATTGTAATGGCGAAAATATGCCTTGCCGCTCGAAATACAAAATATTATTAACCAATGAAGGAGCAACGTATCCCCAAATAACCTAATATTTTGAGTAAATGACATAAAGGTGCCTTTACACAATACCTTATAAGATCATATATACGAAATTCAAAGTTTTACCTGTGTGCTCCTGTAGGAATGTATCCTTTTACACGAAACGAGTATCCTGGACGTACAGTTTGTGGCACCGCAAGAACTAGTGTCATCATCTGCAGAAAAAAAAATAATTAATCAATGAAGTAAATAAATAAATCAAGAGTGTGCGTAGAAATCTACGCGTCTGAAGTGGAACTTCCAAGTTCATTCAATTTATTTCTCAACGTTACTAATTCTTTTTTTGTACAACTCTATCTGTTGAACTTCAGCGAATACGTCTTTGTAGTTACGCCGTTCAACAATACAGGGCGTTTATTAGGGTTTCGTACCTCAAAAGGTAAAAAGAGGAACCCTTATAAGTCACTTTCTTGTCCATCTGTCCGTCTGTCCGTCTGTCTGTCTGTCTGTCCGTGTGTCACCACCGATTTTCTCAGGTACGGGTAGACCTAGCAAGTTGTTATTCATACCAGATACTGAACTCTATAATCCCTATTAGGTGTATAAAAATCAAGGTCCTGAGTCAACTTGCTTGGGAGGAAGTGCTAGCATGGTGAGTTTTTGGTTCTGTTTTGAGAACTACCAAGGTATTTTTACTCATAATATTAAAACAACATGTTTAATTTCAGCTATAATACATTAAATATTATACAAAGAGATTTGGCCCAGCTTCACAACCAGTGGCGGAACATGAAGAATAGGGCCAAACAATCTGAGTTTATATATCGAAAAGCTAGGGCACAGACTGGAGGAGGGCCTCCTCCGCATCCCCCGCCTCCAGAAGATATGGAGCTAATCGAGGTAATTCCGCAGGAGTTTTTTGTCGACAGTAACGAATTTGACAGCGACACAATTCACAAAAAACAGCAGGTAGATTCCTGCTAATTCAAAACTCAAATTTCACATTAATTTTCAAATAAATTCAATAAATTCTCGTATTGCAGCCGGAATGCAGTCAAAAGCGAGCAGATGGAATAGGCAGAGCCATGACTCCTGTAGTGGTACGTTTGAATTGCGATTTTTAGTTTTGAGCTCGCATGTTATGGAGCAGCAACAGTATCCTGCAAGTGATTGCACCGCGAATACACTGCCCTATAGCCCTATACATTATAATGTGTGTATTTAACTTACTTTGTAATACTAATCTAAATGTGTTTTCTAGCCTGAAACTGCAACCAAAAATATAAAAAGGGTGCTGCACCCTTCAAATGAACCAGGTCAAAAGAAAAAGTATGTAAAGTTGTATATGTGAATTATCTATTTTTATGTAGTAACTATATTAGAATATTTTTTCAATAGAAAAAGGTGTGATGGCTGCGAGTGTCTTCAGAGCCACGACCACCAGCTTTTTCTCCTGGCAAAACTGGCTCGGGAAGAAAACATGAGAAGAGAAGAGGAGGTGCATCAACAAAAAATGAAAATGATGAAATTAGAGGAAGAGTATTTACTTCTTAAAATTAAAAAGTTGTCCGAATAAATATTTTCAAATAATTTAATTTAAAGTACACATATCCCAATGCATTGCCTCTTCACGCTTCAACGGCAAAATGGGTTGCCAATATGGGCTCTTCATCATCAGCACTGGTCAAAAGTCAAAGCATTTATTCAGTATATATGGGCAAATTAAAAATTTGCACTTATACATGTTAAATAACATTAAATAGATCATATCAATAATTATTATTCTAAATGTAACAAAAACATAACTCATTGCTATGAATTTTTAAAAAAAGGAGCAATTCAGCTTTCATCTAAACGTCGCCGTATTCGTCTTCACTATTGATGTGATGTATCTGAAAAAAATAAAACCGGCCAAGACGAGTTAGAGTCGCTCGCCTACCGAGGCTTCCGTACCAACGTTGGAAGGTACCAATTAAGCTAGACCTAAATTGTATGAGTGCTCATATAACTCAGAGGCCTACCTTGATTGGCGTTAACTATGTATGTATGGGGATACCCTTTAATTGTCAATTTTTTTTATTTTTTTAATTTTTCCTTTATTTGTGCTATAAGACCTAGCTTCTTGCCAAATTTCATGATTCTAGGTCAACGGGAAGTACCTTATAGGTTTTCGACCCAAAACCTATAGGGTACTTCCGGTTGACCTAGAATTGTCCATTTTGGTAAAAAGCAAGGTACAAGTAAAGGAAAAATTCCGAAAAATAAAAAATGTTGAAAATTATGGTAAATTTTGGTACCTACAAGTTTTCGCGAAAATCTAAATTTGCTCATATTTTTTTATCGTGTTGACTCAGGACCTTGATTTTTATACACCTAATAATGACTATAGACTTCAGTATCTGGTTTAAATTTCAACTTGCTAGATCCACCCGTTTCTGAGAAAATTGGCGGTGACACACGGACAGACAGACGAACAGACAGACGGACAGACAGACAGACAGACAGACGGACAGACAGACAGATGGACGGACAAGAAAGTGATCTTATAAGGGTTCCTTTTTTACCTTTTGAGGTACGGAACCCTAAAAAGACGTAAAAACATTATTCAGGGTCATATTTTTTAGTCTTCAAAAGTATATGCAATATTAACATGCATTGTGTATAATCTTCTTGGGACTCTTCTTCTAAAACCAGTACATTCTCCTATGTTTGAGGTATTTATCTCCATATCTCTGGAGATACTAATCAGATCTCGATGAAATTCCAATGGGACCACCTCGAAAACGTACTCTACCTATTAAAAAAAAAGAATCATTTTAATCCGTTCTCAATTGACGGAGTAATCGCGTAACATACACACAAAAAAAAACATACAGACAAACTGAGAACCTCCTCCTTTTTTGTGAAGTCGGTTAAAAAGTATTTCATCCAGGGCTAGCGTTAGACCACTATCTCGCCTGGTGGTAACCGATAATGTGGTCGAGAATGGTGACAACGCAACAACAACGTAAAATAAAACTGGCCAAGTGCGAGTCAGACTTTGTCCCGCACACGGAGGGTTCCGAATGCCATCTGTCGAATTTCTAACGAACTTCTAACACCAACTAAGTAAACGTTAACACAAAGGTAGAATAGTATTATATAGTAGTAATAGTAATAGTGGTAATAGTAATTGTAGTAATTAATATTATTAAATATCTGGTTGACCGAGCTTTGCTCGGTATTTTTTGCCACTTAAACAGATAAATATGACTCTTCCCGACATCTATTGACGAATAATAATACTATTTTTTTTAATTGAGAGCAACTAACTGCTTTACTGATACAGTACTTCTACTCGCCAATAGATGTCGGGAAGAGTATATTTTAAGTTGATTATTGAAAACACGACTAAAACAACATTTTCTGAAAATGACTCCTAGCTAGATCGATTTATCGCCCCCGAAATCCCCTGTAGGTATACTAAATTTTATTTAATCGTTGGAGCCGCTTCCCAGATTCAGATTAAGGTAAAGACGATAGCGCCATCTTTGATGCTAGATAGGTGGCGCTGCGCTATCGTAAAAAACTTTTTTTTCGTTTTCTTTAATTTTTAACTTTGTTCTGTTCTTAGTATTTGTTGTTATAGCGGCAACAGAATTACATCATCTGTGAAAATTTCAACCGTCTAACTATCACGGTTCATGAGATACAGCCTGGTGACAGACGGACAGACAGACAGACAGACAGACAGACAGACAGACAGACAGACAGACAGACGGACAGCGGAGTCTCAGTAATAGGGTTCCGTTGGTACCCTTTGGGTTCGGAACCCTAAAAAACGGTTGACGCCAGTTACTGATAATTATTATTGCGTTGTTAATGCATGTTATATGTACTGAGTACTGTCCGTGGTATTTTTGTTTGATGAAACTGTTTTTGTAAAAAAATACCAACTGTTATACTTTTTTGGAAAGCTTAATAAGCTAGATAGTTTTTTCGCGAAAATCTAAATTTGCCCATATCTTTTTATCGTGTTGACTCAGGACCTTGATTTTTATACACCTAATAAAGACTATAGACTTCAGTATCTGGTTTAAATTTCAACTTGCTAGATCCACCCGTTCCTGAGAAAATCGGTGGTGACACACGGACAGACGGACAGAAAGACGGACAGACAGACGGACAGGCAGGCAGACAGACAGACGGACAAGAAAGTGATCTTATAAGGGTTCCTCTTTTTACCTTTTGAGGAACGGAACCCTAAAAACTATGTCAGAGCTATGCTAATTGCATTCAGTGCAATTTCGGACACAGCCCCTTACCTAATTATATTCTATAGGCTAGCGTTTGACCACTATCTCACTTCTGACAATACTGTCGAGGATGCTAGCATAGGAGGACTAGAATGGAAACTGTATCTCAAAGACAGCCGGGAACACATTCGATGTTAGGTGACAGATTTTGCCAACTTGTGTATAGTAGTTTCGTCGCGATCTTGCTGCGTAAACTCCCGAAGTGCATCAGACATGCACGAAACCTAGTACGAGACAGTCGATATTAAATAGTAGTTAGTGTGATAGTTGGTCCTTTTATAATCTTGAGTATGGTAGCTGGCCAGGGGGACACTAGTAAAGTTGTAAGTTTCCTATCACCATCGCCTACCTGAATGATTACAATACATATTCCGTTTCATTGCAAATTAATACACACCTTGTTCTTCATTATACAAAATCGCCAAGTTATGCAGAACAGCACAAGCTACAATTGTAACTTTTATTGTAGCATATGAACCCCTCATCACTTCCAGCAATATACGGAACCTGTTTTTCCATACCCCAAAACAATGTTCAATGACATTGCGGGTTCGGATATGCTGTCTATTGAAACTATTTTGTTGTTCACTTGTGGGTCTTAGTATTGGTGTGATGAGATGAGGGGTACCTGGGTAACCGCTGTCACCAATAAGTTTTCCCATAAACTCATTTTCTGCATATCTCCTCTTTATAGAGCTTTCTCTATATATTCTCGCATCATGTGTACTGCCTCTCCAGTGACACACAATGTCACAGATCTTTAGATCTGCATTGCAGACTACCTGTAATATATTTCTATAAATCACTATTTAAATGAAAGTACAAGCACATAAGTAATGATAATAAATGATACTGGTTCTCTACAAGTTGTAAGCCCGTCACATATGTAGTTGTATTAATAATATATTATAGTAAGACATAGTTCATCATAATCAGCCGGTATCAGTCCACTGCTGGACATAGGCCTCTCCCAAGTCATGCCACTCAGCTCGATCTTTGGCTCTTTGTTTCCAGTCACTGCCCACCGCTTTGCGAATGTCGTCGCTCCACCCGGTCACAGGGCGTCCTAGACTACGTTTACCGATTCGCGGTCTCCACTCTAGAACCATACTACCCCAACGGTTATCATTCCTACGGCAGATATGACCAGCCCATTGCTACTTCAGTTTGCTAATCCGTTGAGCTATGTCGATTACTTTAGTTCTCTGGCGAATTACTTCATTCCGGATTCGATCCTGCAGAGAAACACCGAGCATAGCTCTTTCAAAAAAATAACCGGCTAAGTCGAGTTGGACTCGCCCACTGAGGCTTCCGTACTAACGTCGGTTTGTACCAAGACTACCAAGACTAGACCTCTAAATTGTATGAGCGCTCATATAACTCAGAGGCCTATCTTAACTGGCGTAAACTATGTATGTATGGAGACACCCTTTAATTTTCTTGTTTTTTTTTTTTGGAACTTTTCCTTGCAATGTCTCACAGCACAAATAAAGGAAAAATTCCATTAAATAAAATAAATAAAAATTGAGTTAAATTGTGGTACTTAAGTACGTTTTCGCGAAAATGTAAATTTGCCTATATCTTTTTATCGTGTTGAATCAGAACCTTGATTTTTATGCACCTAATAAGGACTATAGACTTCAGTATACTCACGGACAGACACGGACAGACAGACAGATAGACATACGGACAAGAAAGTGAGTTTCTTTTTTATCTTTTGAGGTACGGAACCCAAAATATTGGTGTAGCAATAAAATGAGTTTATTTCGAGTTTAAAGGGTATTAAAAGGGTATGTCAGCAATTGTTGATTAGATCTACTTATTACATATGCCAAAGTACCTACTTAAGGCTGGCATACACCATCCTTTCTATCGTCCAATAGGCAGGACGCTGCCGATTGGATCCAATCTGCAGTGCGTTCATACACACTATACACGATCAATTCAATCTTCCTGCCTATCGTCCAATTGGCAGCGACGTTCAGTTGAAGCCATGGCTGACGCCATGGCTTCAACCAAAACCAACCAAAAACCAGTGACGGAAGACGATGTTTAATCCGTCTTGGGCATTTTACTTGTGTTAAAACAAAATAAAAAGGCCAAGTCAGACTCGAACTCGTAGGGTTCCGTACCACACTACAATATATTATAAGATCGAGCAAAACAGACAGACAGACAGAACGATAGACGGATAGACGGATAGACGGACAGACGGACAGATGGACAGACTGACAGACGAACAGCAGACAGACAGACAGACGGATAGACGGTCGGATGGACATAATAGACATACCTGTATAAGGGTTCCGTTTTTTGGCATTCGGATATGGAACCCAAAAAAAAAATGATCGTGTGCAGTGGTGCAAACATGTTGAGGGAGAGCGCAGTACGCACGTCTACCTCAGACAAAAACTTTTCTCAACTGAACTCACGTAGAACTATTATATCATCTGTGACTGAACTGCCGAACGACGATCGCGACCGCCATACACGGTCCAATTGGCATGATCCATTCGCAAGGATGAAACGAAAAGAATAAAATTTTGATTGTGCGTTCTTGTGCCGTCCGCGTCAATTACAACGGTCATGCCAATCCACGCCCACACACGGCCCATTCGGCATGATACGATCGGCAGCGTCCTGCTAATTGGATGATAGAATGGATGGTGTATGGCAGGCATAACTACTTACTTGAGTATTGATGGAGTAATGCCCCTTTCTATTTACATGATACTGGCTAGCATCACCACCCACTCTCCTTATCTTTATATGGGTACAGTCTATTGCGCCATTAATACCCTGAAGTCCGCAAATCGCTTGAAATTTTTGTATTGTTGCAGCTTCTTCGGTTAAGGATGTCGGCATATTTATATACAGAGCGCTTTTTGACGCTAATGCGACCGCAACTTTTCGAGTCAAGTGTGACAATGTCTGCTGGCTCATGCCGTGAATGTCGGCGCAGTCTTCTTGAATCTAAGACATGCAATAGGATCATTACAAGAGAGCATACAAATAAAGTAAAAATCATAGCAAGTTACTATACCTGATGGCGTCCCCAGTATCTAATCACTGCCATTATTTGCAATTCCACTGGGATACCGCCTCCTCGAGCATCCACCTGCAGATCAGATTGAAGCAGTTCGAAAATGCGGCTCATATTTTCTTTGCTGAACCTGTACCTCAATTTAAATTCTTGCGCTGACAAATCCTGCATTGGATTAAACCGTGCCTTGTAAATTTTTCTGCGTCTATTTGAAGAAGTTGTTGCTTGAAATGAATTTATTTCGTCTATGTCCCTGTGGTAATCACGAATAAAATCTTCGGATTCCATGGTTTTATTGGCCTTTTTATTTTATTTTTATTCACTATTTACGCGCGGACATGAAACAATATCGCAGAGTCAGAATGACACACGTATTTCATAAATCAGATTGATTGATCGTGGCGGCGCCATCTTGCCTCTCAGCTGAGAGCTGTTTAAGCAATACTTAACTTTGATCACCGTTTATGAGTGAGATTTTCCTTGATCAATAGTTCAGCAATTGCTCAAAATTTGAGACACGTTTATAAGTAACACTGTGAGACTTCAGAGTCCGTCTAAATTATGGTAAGGTTTGTCAACAAAATTGACATAACAATTTACCACTGAAGGTTTCGAGATTGCCCACTGGTTCAATTTACTTACCTCAAAGTAACAGCACGTGTGGCTGCCCAATCGCTGTGCTAGCCGGTGTTGCCAAAACTATTGGAAACATGGTTCACAAGGGAGTTATATACAGCTGGTACACGTCCTATCATGCATGTTTTGTGCATGAATTCATGTCTTCTGCATCATATACCCTTTTTTACGCAATGTCGATATATACACACTGGCCTGCAATGAAAGTGGGTTTGTATTTTTGTATAATGTATAATAAGATCTTTTAAATAATTTAAGATCGTTTAAAAAAACTAAAAGAACCGACTTTAAACGTCGCGCTAGTCAAAGTAGCCAGTAGACGTAGTGACCATTATATAATCTGTGCGAGTAGTTAGTAGTAAATCGACGAGATAAGTAAATGCATCGAAATACAAATGTTGATGATGTATTACACGGCTCGGCCGATTTCGTAAAAATTACAATGGGACCACCTCGAAAACGTACCCTACCCATTAAAAAGAGAATCATTCGAATCCGTTCACAATTGAAGGAGTAATCGCGTAAAACATACACAAAAAAACATACAGATGAATTGAGAACCTCCTCCTTTTTTGGAAAGTCGGTTAAACACTAAAATAACCGACTTCAAATGCCGCGCTATTAATTTTCAACACCACAAAATTGTTGAGGTGTTGATCTCCATATCTCTGGAGATACCAATCAGATCTTGATGAAATTACTATGGTACCACCCCTGGGATATCTTCTTTCCAACAAAAAAAGAATCATCATCCGCGAACAAACATAAAAAAAATATTTAAATATGTACCTATTAAAAGCCATAAATAAAAATATAGATATCTTTTACAATTTGGAAATCTATTGGAAAGCATGCCGAACCGTATAACAGCTGTATTGACAGCTCGTGTTGGCAAAACAAAATATTAAAGTGTGTACAAAATTGCATATTTGATACCGTAGCACATTTTTCATAATCTACTGAAAAGTGTTCATTTTCACTTGAATTGTTTTTATCCTACTAATAAGACTAATATTATAAGGCGAATGTTTGCGAGTGTGTAAGTATGTTTGTTACTTCTTCACGCTAAAACTACTCAACCGATTGAGCTGTAAATAGCCTAATTGCATATCTAGGGTTGCCTGTAGAGACGGTATTATGCAGCTGATAGACGGACAATCGGTTCCATTCAGAATATGATTTGTACTGCAATTAGTCTGCGTTTTATTTATTTATTATGTTTCATTATATCACAATTTTTTGGATAAAAAATGTCTGAAGTACTAAAACATGCACTGGGTTGCGGGTGCACGTAATAGTACGGTTGGCAACCCTACATTAATCAGGGGAATTAAACATGTGTTTTAAGTGTGACGTTTGACGTCTAGATGAAAGCTGAATGGCTCAATATCTTTGTTTTTTTTTTTGTAAATTCAAAGCAATAAGTTATGTTTCTGTTATATCTATAATATTTTTTATTGAATATGTCTGTTATTTGACGTGTGTAAGTGCAAATTTTTAATTTGCCCATATACTGAATAAATGCTTTGACTTTGACTTTGACCTAGACCCTGGAATAAGGCATAGGGTATTAGAGCTTTTTATCCCAATATTCCCACGGAAACGATTTCTACGCGGGTGTTAGATTAAGGTAATTTTAGGGTCTTAATTATCCAAAAAAATAAATAACAATTCCAGCATAGAATTGTGTCATTTAAATCGGAGACTATTTAAAAGACAATAGCTTATTTTTAGATATATCCGCTAGTACGGTTTCCGGTCAGTCTGAGCGTGTTATGTCTATATATTTTTTTGGATAATAAAAACCCTAAAATTACCTTAACCTAACACGGGCAACGTGGGTAAAACCGCGGGGCACTGCTAGTTCTAAATAAACTTTATAATTTTGAACTTATATTACCTAACATTGATGTATAGTAATATATATATATATATATATTTACCTAACTTTAGGAGGAGGTTCTCAATTCATCAAAATGAGCCCAAACTCGACATCACTGCTGTAATTCGGTGAGGAGTTGAGTATTTCACAGATTCCAGAAAATGACCCAGCATTAGGTCAACGCTACCAAGTTCTTACAATGTCATTGAAGTAAGAGTATACCGAATTTCGAATTGATCAGATCTACGAAAGCTTATTTCATCGCGTCATTATCTAGAAAAATGCTTAGGGCCGATTTCACCAGTAAATATAAACGCGATCAGGTCGCCTTGAACTTGATTTACGTGTTTAACTGAGATTAAACCGGCATTTTGCATTTCACCACTACAAACTGAACGCAGTTACATTAAAACGAGGTTTAATTCTGAACTACCGATTTTGGACGTTTAGCGCTCTTGATCCCGTTTACACTGTTAACAGCCACTGTCACTCGTATTTTCCGCGTTCGTTTCCGTGTCCGTGCCTCGGAACAATAGTCATTGTTCCGAGGTCCGTGCATGGCAAAACAAGACGAGACGTCTTGTTATTTAGTTATGAAAATTATAAATATTTTAATGCCTTGGCCTACAATTTAAAATTCAAAATTCACGATTAAAAACACAAAAATATATAACATGCACGGACACAGAAACGAATTTGATAATATTAATTCGTCAGTTTGACAATGCCAAAACAATCTGATACCAAAGAGAATATAATACTACGTTAAGAGACGGGACTCGGTACTAGCCAATAACAAGCTAATAAGATTAATTTGGCAGTCACTATAATGCCAACATACAGACATTTATTGACTTTAGTTATCTGTGGAATAACTAGTGTCTGCCAACCTTACAGACTAAATAATTAGTGCGGCTACATATAATATAAAATTTTATCGATATCGATATATTTTATCGAAAACACGGGCTAGGTACTCATAAAATTATATATTAACGAGTTGTATTAGGACCACCAATGAAGATGCATAGTTGGTACTAACACAGCGTCGGATTGAAATGTGGGCAGAGACAAATAATAAGCCTTCATCAGATACAATATATTTATTTTTAATACAATATAATAGAATTATTTTTATTATTTTCTTAAGGTCGCTGCCGTGCTGTCATAGTAGAAACTCTTATTTAAAAGATATATCACATTACGAAAACCTACAACAAACTTTGAAAGAACTTGTATTATTAACAAACAAATGAAACAAAACAATATGGCCGAAGTAAGTCAAGTCTTAGCGAGATTGTCAAATGTCGACGGAAGAAAAGAGAGAAAGGATACTGTGGGACTGCGATGGAAGTTTCCGCCCACCATTATTTGACTGCCAAACTCCATAGAATGAATTATTTCATTGAGTTTCGCTAGCCTGTCTAATACGACAGCTCGTATGACGACATTTACGTTCCATTGTGCGCAATAACATAAAATCTTAGTTTTGGTAAAAGCGATCAAATGAAGCCTCATGGGAGGTGGTGAAATCAAGTACGCGTAAATCAAGATCAACACCGACGTTTGAACACGTTTTAGTAGAACTTAGTTCAATAAATCTCGATTAGTAGCATACATGGTGAATAGTCTTCAAACGGCTAAACGAATTTTCATGAATCAAAGCTCGTAAACGCAAACAAGAACATTCTCGTTCAAGACTCCTATCAAAGGAAAAAAACTAATAATGTAAATCGGTTCAGCCGTTGGGGCGCTACGATGCCACAGACAGACACACAGATACACACGTCAAACTTATAACACCCCTTCTTTTTGCGTCGGGGTTAAAAACATAGTACATAACAGTTTACGCTTGTTATTATTTCATGTGAATTTGAACGTTTCGAACTATTATTAATTCTGTGACACAGCGCAAATGCTAACCATACATTTTGTATACGTTGAATGGCATCGGTAGATTTTCATGCGTTTTAAAATAGAGTTTTACTCAGCAATCTTTGTTTTATCTTGCATACTTCATGCTTATAAACATGGCTACGAATGAAAAGTCATCGTAGATGCATGAATTAGTCATCCAACTAGTTATTTGAAATAAAAAATATCGGCAAAGTCGAGTTGGACTCGCCCACTGAGGCTTCCGTACCAACGTTGGTTATTACCAATTAGGACCTCTAAATTGTATGAGCGCAAATATAACTCAGAGGACTATAAACTATGTATGTATGGGGACACCCTTTAATTTTAAACTGTTTTTAATCTTTTGGAATTTTTCCTTCATTTGTGCTGTAAGACTTTGCAAGTGAAGGAAAAATTCCGATTAAATAAAAAAGTGGAAAATTAAAGTTTTTGGTACCTACAAGTTTTCGTGAAAATCTAAATTTTCCCATATCTTTTTACCGTGTTGACTCAGGACCTTGATTTTTATATACCTAATAAGGACTATAGATTTCAGTATCTGGTATAAATTTCAACTTGCTAGGTTCATCCGATCCTGAGAACATCGGTGGTGACACACGGACAGACATACAGACGGACAAACCGACAGACAGAAAAGAAAGTGATCTTATAAGGGTTCCTTTTTTACCTTTTGAGGTACGGAACCCTAATTAACTACTCTGCTGAATTTTATTACTTTTATTTCGAATACTTATTAAACTTATTTGACTTTTACGAGTCGAACTCGTACACGATGGGTTCCGTTCAAACGTACATTATTGAATAAGATCGTCCAAAACACAGTTTTGTAACAAAACGTGTCTCATAATGGGGACTCTTTTAATTTTTATCTTTGTATGTTATTATTATATTCTGTTAAAACGGCCATGGTAATAAGTGATCATTTTGTGAAATTCAAGTATCTTTCAGTTACGGTTCAAATTTTGAATCTTAATTTGAACTATAAAAAAAAAACAGATAACCCTATGACAGATGGGTGGACGGACAGCGGAGTCTCAGTAATAGGGTCCCGTTGGTACCCATAGGGTACGGAATCCTAAAAATAAAGTGGTGTCACTACTTTAGTTGTGATGTAGAGACAATTTGGAACAATTGGTCCCCTAATATAATCATTGCATCAATTTTAAAATCAATGTTCACACCGTTATATACATATTACTTAATACCAAGTTGTGATAACAATAAGGAATATGCATGTACACATTTACTTGAAATCATTTATTTTCGAATCATTATTGTTCTGGTGTTGTTTGTTAAATATTTTTTTATAAATAAAATACTCTTACTACGTCCTATTTCTAATAAAAAGATTTAATCTATGGACACCGTGCGGTGCACTGTGACGTCACAAAGGCGCGGGAATTATTTTGGCAGCGTTTTAGATACCTCATATTTTTTTATGCTAAAACTATATTTTTTTAGCTTAATTTGAACACTTTCAGTATTATTTCATATTTTGACTGTGTTAAATGGATGCAATTAGTGAATTAAAAATATTTTAAAAAAATCAGGCATATTCCCTATTTTTATACTCCAAAAATATTTTCAAAGAGGAAATTTTCAAGGAGTGGAAGTGAGAAAAGGGAAAATTTGCTATAGCATCATTTGTCGAAGCGATTTTAATCAAATTTGAGAGACTCACTAGAGGACTTCATTCTAAATTAGATGAGGTGAAAAAATGTTCGAGAAGGGAGTGGAGGAATAAAGGGGTTGAAAGTTTGCTGGATCGTTATACTACTCGTACATGGACGGAATTTTATAAAGGCAAGCGAGGTCTACCGTTCTCACAGAACTACTAGTTTTAGGTTTAATATGCCTCTGTTTAGCATATAATACATTATTTCATCTGAAATACAATACTAACACTGAAAATAATATCTCCAAAGCACTTTTGCAAAGTACGCCTTCAAGAGATAGCAAATGTCAAAAGCTTAATGGAACGGAACGGGTTAATGGTGTGTACACGTTTTTACCACAAAAGCTTGGGGAATAAACTCCCGGGAAAAGTAAATATGCTAATTATATCAAACTGTATGCAAAATTTAAATAACAAAAAAAGGGATTCTCCATCCGACAAAACTCTCGCAAACCAGTCTCGGGTTACAACAGATCAAACAAACCAAAATGTGTATGGAATATGAAATAGAATTATATTTGAACTTTAAGGGTCGAAACAGACGCAACTCAGAACTGCTTGCGGGAATTTTCTCTCTTCTGCGGGAAACTTTGCAGTATATTTTTATTACGATTGATTATAATGATTAGCTAGCTGTTCCCTCTGGTTTCACCTACATGAAAAAGTATCTAAGTAAGTCATATGTTATTCGCCGGGATAATAATACCCTATATGTATAATACCTGTTTTTTTAATTTTTTCAAATATTTCAGAAAACCTTTATTGACATAACTGTGTAAACATGATGTTACATCTCAGATAGTTTCAACAGCTTGCCTATATCGGGCGTACAATTAACGCATTTCTTATTTACAATCAGATGATTTTGTGTGATTTACAAACATACAGACAGACAGGCTAATAATCATAATAATCCTATGTACAAATTTCACTATTTTTTATCGTTGTCGCTCTCTACAAAGAGTACAAAATTCCCACCATTCAATCCATTTCTAATTTTGTGCCCGGTTTCATCTTCTTATTGGGAAATATTGACTCATAACATGACATATGCCAAATTGTTGTGTCTGGGGTTTCCTAGATTTATTTTTACGTTGGAAACGTGCCAGTAATTTTGACCGTGAAAAATGTGTCTTGCCTGCCTACTGGTCAATTATTTTATAATCTGTAAAATGATGTTATTAACCGACTTCCAAAAAAGGAGGTTACTCAATTCAACCGTATATAATAAAAAAAATTATGTTTGTTCGCGGATAACTTCGTCTTTTATTAACCGACTAGCTGGCCCGGCGAACTTCGTACTACCTAACAGACAATGAAATACAACAATTAAGTACTTCAACCGCGTGTCAGCAAGACATGATGCAATGAAACAATGTTATTATTGTTATAGATAAGTTATTAGCTTGAAATTAGTTCGATTGAGTTAAATTTTAATTGTAAAAATATAATCACCAGTATTTAATTTTAATTCTGAATAAGTATAGGTACCTACTTACTTCATAAATAACTGTCTAATATTTTTTTGCCTTATGGATAAGACTGTATACATACGGCATTCATAAATTGGCTATCACATTCATGCATATCTCTGTATTTACGTACATTCTGACAAAATACAAAATTGATTAGGCATTGATTATTATTGCCTTGATTGCTTGTAAACATACATTTTTTTTATGTTTCATTATGGCTCCACACTATTAGTGTAGTTAGCCAGTGTCAAGTATTAAAATTCTTCAAGTTTTTATCAATTTTGGTCGTAGAGATGAGTTAAAGTCACATTTCAGCTCAGTTTTCAAGTAAAAGTCTAGTCTAAGTCATACCTTCAGTAAAGATGTGGTGTTTACTGAAGATTTTCAGTGGATTTTTGGTGAGAACGCAAATAGCATGTTTTTCAACATTGTGCTATTTTCCTACACTCGCACACATTCACCGGCATTTAATGCTTAATAATCCACATTTATTACATATTAACACGCGGAAGAACACCAGTTTTAGGAAAAAATGAGATCACACACACTTTTCCACGATCCCGCCAAAAACTCGTAAACATACATTTCTGAACGCACGCATATTTCACTATAAATAAATATGTCATACAGTTGTCATTACTGACAGTATTTAAAATTTAACATTTTTAAAATGTACATGACTTGAAATCACAAAAACTTGAAGAATTTTTGTAATTGACGCTGGCTAAATACACTAATGTGTGGAGCGATGACCCTTAGTAATTTGCGGTTTCCGTATCGACGGGAAAAACAATTGAACATCAAATGATTGGCAGTTTTTTAACCCAGGCACATTTTGGCAAAATAATTTGTCTTATATATATATTTTTTTAGGTCAATTATTCATTGTTTTTAATACATATTATCCTATTCCTGACAAAGACAATTCCATAAATACAAAAATCATAAAAATTGGTCCAGCCGTTCTTGAGTTATAAGTGTAGTAACTAACACGACTTTCTTTTATATATATAGACTAGCTGGCCCGGCGAACTTCGTACCACCTAACAGACAATGAATGTCGTGTTACCTTAAAAGGTAACAATACATTCATAAAAACTTAAATTAAGTTAATCTAAAGATTTTTATGGATATATAAAGGTTTTTATGAAACCTAAATTAAGTTAATCTAAAGATTAACTTAATTTAGGTTTTTATGAATGTAATACAATGAATAAAAAAGGGATATTAAGTTTAATAATGTATTATGGCACTTTGATTATCAAGTAAATAATCAAAATTATGGCAATACAGAAATAGAATAAAAATACAACAATCAAGTACTTCAACCGCGTGTCAGCAAGACATGATGCAATGAAACAATGTTTTTATTGTTATAGATAAGTTATTAACTTGAAATTAGTTCGATTGAGTTTAATTTTAGTTGTAATAATATAAATATAATCACCAGCATTTAATTTTAATTCTGAAAAAGTATACTTACTTCATGAATAACTGTCTAATATTTTTTGCCTTATGGATAAAATTGTATACATACGGCACTCATAAATTGGCTATCACATTCCTGCATATCTCTGTATTTACCTACATTCTTACAATATATAAAATTGATTAGGCATTGATTATTATTGTCTTGCTTGATTGCTTGTAAGCATACATTTTTTTTTAATTTCATTTTGGCTCCACACGATTAGTGTATTTAGCCAGTGTCAAGTATTAAAATTCTTCAAGTTTTTATCAATTTTAGTCGTAGAAAGATGGGTTAAAGTCATATTTCAGCTCAGTTTTCAAGTAAAAGTCTAGTCTAAGTCATACCTTCAGTAAAAATGTGGTGTTTACTGAAGATTTTCTGTAAAGTTTTGGTGAGAACTCAAATAGCATGTTTTTCAACATTGTGCTGTTTCCCTTCCCTCGCTCACATTGACCGGCACTTAATAGTTAATAATCCACATTTATTACACATTAATGCGCGGAAGAACATCAGTTTTAGGAAAAAATACAATGAGATCACACACACTTTTCCACGTTCCCGCCATAAACTGGTAAGCATACATTTCTGAACGCACGCATATTTGACAATCGATAAATAGGTATGTCATACAATTGTCATTACTGACAGTATTTAAAATTAATTAACATTTTTAAAATGTACATGACTTGAAATCACAAAAACTTGAAGAATTTTTGTACTTAACACTGGCTAAATACACTAATGTGTGTAGCGATGACCCTTAGTAATTTGCGGTTTCCGTATCGACGGGAAAAACAATTGAACATCAAATGATTGGCAGTTTTTTAACCCAGGAACGTTTTGGCAAAATAATTTGTCTTATAAATTTTTTTTTAGGTCAAGTATTCATTGTTTTTAATAATTATTATCCTATTCCTGACAAAGACAATTAAAAAAATACAAAAATCATAAAAATTGGTTCAGCCGTTCTTGAGTTATAAGTGTAGTAACTAACACGACTTTCTTTTATATATATATATATTTTGATCATTAGTTTTGTTGGAAAGGAGATATCCCAAGGGTGGTACCATAGTAATTTCATCGAGATCTGATAAGTATCTCTAGAGATATGGAGATAAACACCTTAAACTTGGTACTGAAATTTAATAGTGCGGCATTTAAAGCTGGTTATTGTAGTTTTTTAAACGATCTTATATTATAATATAGAAGTGCTTAACATAGCCATTAATTGGGGTAAAAATTAAACCCAAAAACAAGGTTTTGAGGGTAAAAAACACAAATATAAAGCTATGCCCCGCGGCCTCGCCCGTGTTAAAAAGGATCCTATAATCTAATCCATAATACTGGCCATCCCTGTGCAAAATTTCAGTTAAATCGGTCCAGCCGTTTGACCGTGAAGAAGTCCCTGCAACATACAAACTGACTTTCGCATTTATAATATTGGTGTTGATGTATATCATTTCAGTCATCTTTCAAATATTCTGCACCACGATTTCGAGTTAAAAATAGTTTTCGCTTGCTTTAGACGATTTATTTTCCGATTATATTTTGTAGCACAATTCTTGGTGGCGTTGCAATTTTCAGAGCAATATTGCAAGCACTGAATAGAATCTATACAGTGACTGGCTCTCGGCGACGGGCCGGCTACGGGCCACCGTAAAAAGCTGCTACGGTGGCAGCTTTTCATGCTGTGACTCCTCGAGCAATTTGCTGTTCGTCGTACGGAAAATATCTACTGTTCGTGCAGGAAACCGTGAAATAACTTTAGCTTGCTCTAAAGAGTTTGGAATTTGGATGCGTTTAAGGCTCCTTTATATTCCATGCCATTCACAGCTTCTTGTTCGAAAGTTGATACATAAGGATGGTTATTTATATCTGATGCCGGGCCGCGCCATTATTTCGAGCAAAGGCAATCCTGGACGCATTTACCAACCAGTGTCAGCATAAACGGTTGTCATTAATTAAAGAGTATTTTAATATTCTAATAAATGAGCATGAATGAATCGTGATGGCCCTTAAACAGCTTAAAAATGGAAAAGCTCCAGGAGAAGACGGAATCACAACCGAGCTTTTAAAAGCCGGGGGAGCTCTTGCAGTTCAACAGCTCTTTAATTCCGTTCTTTTCACTGGGAGAACTCCACAGGCATGGAACAGAAGCATAGTCGTTCTGTTTTTCAGAAAAGGAAACAAAACCCTATTGAATAACTACCGCCCGATTTCGCTTCTGAGCCATGTCTACAAGCTGTTTTCAAGGGTCATCACTGTCAGACTGGCGATATATCGAAGTGATGAGATGTCTGTATAATGCCACAACGATGACTGTACAAGTACAGAACCAGCGAACTAAACATGTCCACCTGCGTCGAGGAATGAGACTGGGACGTCATATCCCCGAAACTGTTCACTAACGACATGGAAGATATGTTTAAGACGCTGGACTGGAAATATTGTGCCATTAACATGAACGGCAAGTACATTTCTCACTTACGATTCGCAGATGACATCTTCACTATGGCAGAGAAGCGACAGGACCTACAAAGGATGTTGAATGGCCTAGCTGATTCTTCTCGTCGCCTCGGTCTCCGGATGAATTTGGATAAAACCAAAGTCATGTACAACGAGCACGTTGCTCCGGAACTGATTGCCGTAGATGGAATCCCACTCAAAGTGATCACTAAGTATGTTTACCTAGATCAGACGCTCCAACTATGCAAACATAGGGCTGGGCAGCATTCAGAAAACTCCGTCGAGTCTTCTCGTTGCCTATACCGCAGTGTCTAAAGACAAAAGTATTTAACCAGTGCGTCCTACCTGTAATGACAAACGGAGCCGAGACGTGGACACTCACAGTTCGACTGGGCCACCAGAATAAAGTCGCTCAGCGAGCTATGGAGAGAGCTATGCTCGGTATTTCTCTGCGGGATCGAATCCGAAACGAAGTAATTAGCCAGAGAATTAAAGTTATCGACATAGCTCAACGGATTAGCAAGCTGAAGTGGCAGTGGGCTGGTCATATCTGCCGCAGGACTGATAACCGACTTGTCCTAGAGTGGAGACCGCGAATCGGCAAACGTAGCGTAGGACGTCCTGTGAATAGGTGGAGCGACGACATATGCAAAGCGGTAGGCAGTGAATGGAAAAGAAGAGCCGAAGACCGGGCTCAGTGGTGCATCTTGGTAGAGGCGTCTACGTCCAGCAGTGGACTGACACCGCCTGATGATGATGAATGAATGAGCCTGAGTAGAGATAAAGAATGTCATAGAATTATGAATTAATAAATATTATATTGAGAGTTTATTACGCAATATTATTTACTCATTGCAGGTCGCCAAGACTTATTTAGACTGTTTTTAACCGACTTCAAAAAAAGGAGGAGGTTTCTCAATTCGACCGTATATATATATATATATATATTATTTTTTATTTTTTTTTTATGTTTGTTCGCGGATAACTTCGCCGTTTATGAACCGATTTCGATTATTCTTTTTTTGTTCGAAAGGAGATATCCCAAGTGTGTGGTACCATGGTAATTTTATCGAGGTATGATAAGTATCTCCAGAGATATTGAGATAAACATCTCAAAATTGGTACTGAAAATGAATAGCGCGGCATTGAAGTCGGTTGTTTTTAGTTTTTAAACGATATTATTATTCATAAAGTTATCAGAAACAATAGAATCGCAGAAATTATGCCTATTCTAATAGTCAAATTAGTAATTTTCACTCTTCAAGTGTCTTGTAATAAAGAATGTGTAAACTTATTGAGAAGACGGATACAGTTGAGTCTATCTCATCTGACGTAAAAATGAGATCAACTATGAAGCTCGCGTGCTAAAATATCCCTGCCTATTCAATTATAACTGATTATGGGCATAGCTTGAAATAAAGGAATTTTAATTTTGTTTAATTTAATTTTATAAATTTTATTTATTCTGTTTCCACTTGAGCATTCTGAGTTTTGTTTCTGTTCTTATGACCTTATGACCTGGGCTGGCCATATTTGCCAGGATGGAAAACAGTCGAATGGATACCACGAGGAAATAAAAAAAAGAAGTAGACGAAGAAGAAGATGGGAAGATATTTTTATTCAGAGATGTGGAACAAAATGGATGAGAAAGGCAAGAAACCGAAAACTATGGACTCAATTGGGGGAGGCCTACGCCAAACATTACTTGTGCTGTAAGACCTTGCTTTTGCCCAAAATTTACAATTCTAGGTCAACCAGAAGTAAGAAGTAAGGTCAACGGGAAGTACCCTATAAGTTTTGGGTACAAAATCTATAGGGTAGGGTATATAACCCGTTGACCTAGAATCATGAAATTTGGCAAGAAGCAAGGTTACAGCACAAATAATGGGAAAATTAAAAAAAATGAAAAAAGTTGAATATTAAAGGATGTCCCATACATACATACTAAATGCCGATTAAGATAGGCATCTGAGTTATATGAGCGCTCATACAAGATTCTGCAGATGAATATTATAGTAATATGTAATACTGTACTGATACATAACTATAAATAGACAAATTTAAAAATTAGAAGCTAGCTAAATATGCATGTAAATCTGTACTAGTAAAAATGTTTTTTTTTATTTTTTATTTAATTTTATTTATTTTTATGATTAATTCTGTGCTTGATTTTTCTTGGGAAATACAGAAGGCAATTAGGCCTAGAATGGGAACTGGCTCTCAAGGATAGCTACCGGAACACATTAGATGTTTGGCGACAGATTTTCTAACTTGCAGGTAGTAGCTGGCCAGGTGGACACTCGAAAGTGTCCTACCACCATGCGGGGGTTGTTGGTTTCTTAACGATGTTTTTCCTTCACCGGAGGGCCACTGTAAAAAGCGCACATAATTATTGCGATAAAAAAGCCATTGGTGCACGGCGGGGGTTCTCCGACCATTCTCCCACTTACACCATCGGGCCCTCAACTTTTAAAGTAGATAACAACGATTTAAAAATATACCAACCTTACTCCTTTTGTTAAGCCAAGCAACATTTAGGCTGGGTTGCACCATGTTACTTTAACAATAACAAACATGTTAAAGTTACGGTTACGCAAAAAATGAGTTGCACCATTTGACAAATGTTAAATGACGTCATAACTTTAACTTTTAACCGTAACTGCTCAAACTTCGCCGGTTAGTGCTATGGTTTACGTTAAGTATTTGTCAAATACGTCAAAAGTTGACAAAAGTAACCTCCAAACTTATATTATTTAATATAAATAAATATAAAGAAAAATAACCGCGGAAACTAGTAGTACGAAACTGATACTGATAACAGTGATAACCTGGTTAATGTAAGGTCTATCAAAAGAAAGGTGTATTTGTCTAGACCCGATCGTTTTTCCAAATGGGACGACGCAACATTCTTGGCGAGATTATTGCAAGTATGCTTTTTTTTATTTTAATAAATGTATTAATTATGAAGCGTCTTATCGCTTTATTTTTTGTAATGGAACACGCTCCGTTGTGATAAATTATAACTGGAATATAACATTCGTTTTTCAGAAAGAAAGAAGTGAGTCCACAGCAAGTACTTAGAATATTATGCATGTGGTTCGTTCCAAAGATGTGTTGGCGATACAGCTGGTGTGCATAAAGGTGTTACCACACCAATCGATCGACCGACAATCGATGCCCGATCGATGGTCGATCCATACATTATTGGTGGGCGCTCGACTGATGTAGTAGGTATTAACTGTCAATTGAAGTCCACTGACCTCATTTGACGATCGATCGATGGCGTCGATCGATTGGTGTGGTAACACCGTAAGTCAACTGTATTACGTATAATATACAGATTCAGCCGAGCAATTGCAAGCATGCGAGCAGAATGGATATTCATGTCACAGAAACCATTGAGGAGATGGAAAGGACAGCTACAGAATACAATACAATACAAATACTCTTTATTGATTACCACGTAAAAGATTACAAAAAATACTTTTTTTTTAAACGCTGTTAAACCATCGGCGGTCTTATCGCCTATAGCAATCTCTTCCAGACAACCTTTGTACGGACTGGAAAAAATGCTTACATACTAGCGGTGATCAGGTAAAAATATATTTGAATTATTAATAAATAATAGTTTTAAAAAACTAAAAAAATACGCTTTTATAGAAAATCCAAATAAAAAATAGAAAATAAATTTTAATAAATTTGAATTAAAAATAGTGTAAGAAAAAATGATTTTATTGTAAAAAAAAAGCGTGGGGTGCAAGGTATCAATAGTTCCAAATATTTTATGAACAGATATGACTAGAAGGGTTATTTTGATAATATCCTGAAAAGCACCCCACGCTTTTTTTTACAATAAAATAATTTTTTCTTACACTATTTTTAATTCAAATTTATTAAAATTTATTTTCTATTTTTTAGTTGGATTTTCTATAAAAGCGTATTTTTTTAGTTTTTTTAAACTATTATTTATTTTTCATTTTTTAGTCGAATTTTTTTTTATTTGTTTTTTTTTTAATTGTTTTTTTTTATTTATTTATTGTCATCGGTCCTTAATAAGTATGCCAAATTTCGAGTTAATCCGACGTTTTGAAGGGGGTTAAAATCGTGTTCAAAGATTCCGTTACAGTTTTTTTTTTTTTATGCTGTATAGGTAAGCGTTTGACCATATATCTTATATCTCACCTGATGTTAAGTGACAATGCGGTCGACGATGTAGCACGCACATACAAACATACATACGTCTGAAGCTAATAAAAGCGTATTAAAAACAATTTACCTAATATTACTTACATAAATCTATTGAATTTTATACTTGAAGTGCATTTCCAAAAGTGATTGGAGCAATAGACTGTACTTACGTGCCGATTAAATCTCCAGGTAAATATTGAACAGGTTTCCATACCAATTATGAATTATTCATCAGCCTGTATCAGTCCACTGCTGGACGCCTCTCCCAAAATGCGCAACTGAGCCCGGTCATCAGCTCTTCTTTTTCAGTCACTTTGCGTACGACGTCGCTCCACCACAGGACGTCCTACGCTACGTTTGCCGATTCGCGGTCTCCACTCTAGGACAAGTCTACGCCAACGGTTATCAGTCCTGCGGCAGATATGACCAGCCCACTGCCACTTCAGTTTACTAATCCGTCGAGATATTTTCGAAACTGTTTCTTCATATTTATTTTTACCTACTTACAAATAAATTAAGTTAAGCTTACCGTGGCCACAGAATAAATAATAGTACAAACATATACAAATACAAATACAAATACAAATATCTTTATTGACATAATTTATGGTAAGTACAAGTTTATCGTTGAATCCATAGACTCCCGAACTAGTAACACTAAAACTAAGACTACTGCGTCTAAGATATGTCGATAACTTTAGTTATATGGCAAATTACTTCGTTCCGGATACGATCCCACAGAGAAATAACGAGTATAGCTCTCTCCATAGGTCGCCGAGCGACTTTAATTGGTGGACCAGTCGAACTGTGAGTATCCACGTCTCGGCTCCGTACGTCATCACAGGTAGGACGCACTGGTTAAAGACTTTTGTCCTTAGACACTGCGGTATAGGCGACGAGAATAGCTAATTATTCTCGTCGCATCGGTCACCGGATAAATTTGGATAAAACCAAATTTATACACAACGAGCACGTTGTTCCGGAACCGATTGTCGTAGATGGAATTGCACTCGAACTTGTTATAATATATACCTATACCGATGCGACGAGAATAATTAGCTAGGGCATTCAACATCCTTTGTTAGTCCTGCAGCGTCTCTGCCATAATGACGATGTCATCTGCGAATCGTAAGTGGGAGATGTACTCGCCGTTGGTGTTAATGCAACAATCTGTCTAGTCCAGCTTCTTTAACATATCCTCCAAGGCGTTAGTGAACAGTTTCGGGGATATGACGTCCCCCTGTCTCACTGCTCGACGCAGGTGTTAGTTTAGTTCGCTGGTTCTGTACTTGTTATTGTTGCGGCATTATAATCATAATAATCATAATCATAATCATAGCCTTGAGATGGCTGATTTCCTTCTCTGTAGTACATAAGATGGCCCGATTCTAAGGTTATGGTGTCCTCTCCCTGTCTTCGGACTTCACATAATCCCAGTATGTGCCATCTTATGTGTTTCAGCTCATCCTCCAGCTGCGCCAGATGATCGTCCAGGCGAATCGTGCGTCCATTGTACATTGTGAGGGTCAGTTTGTTTTGGCGGACTACCGTAGCCTGGCGATTCTTAGCACCCCCTACCCTGCCGTTACCGTGACCGCCACCGTGGTCAGGAATAGCAGGGCGGCCGGGAACTGGGGGCCGCGGTCTCAATGTGACTTTCCATCTTACATGCATCCCTTGGGATATGCCCTAATCGCCATGCTGGGCAGGCGGGTTGGCGATCGCAGGGCGTAGCTACTCGTACCGGTGATGCTGTTGCCCGTCACCGGCCTGTAGTATTTAGCTACGCCATAATTTCGAAATACTTATACCGCGATTTGTTGGTCGCCAGAACCCCGTGTTTTGATCAGCAGGATGTACAACGGGCAGGTGAGGTTGGTTGCGAGCACTGAGGTGGTATTTTTGCTCCCTTACATTCCTGATGATGATGAATTATTAAAAATGAGTGCTCCTCCTCAAACATTATATTATTTAGTCAACTTCTTTATGTGTAAGTAAGATATATTTAATATGTGTAATATATTTGTGTTCATTTTTAGGTGGCCCAGATGCAGAAAATTACAGAAATTTACATTACGAATTTTGTTGCACGATGGCCTGGCAGTAGCCGTGATAGCCATATTTTCAACTCGTGTTATCAAGGTACACACATCTATAAATCTACATTAAATTATAAATAAAAGCTAAATAAAATATAGGCAGACATTCATATAATATGCTTTATCCACACGGGTAAAACCAAGACACAGCTATTTTTAACCGACTTCAAAAAAAGGAGGAGGTTTCTCAATTCGACCGTATACATGTTTTTTTATGTTTGTTCGCGAATAACTTCGTTGTTTATAAACCGATTATGAATATTATTTTTTTGTTGGAAAGAAGATATTGCAAGTGTAGTGTACCATGGTAATTTCATCGAGGTTTGTAAGTTATGGTTACGAGGTTTATAAGTATCTCCAGAGATATGGAGATAAACACCTCAAACTTGGTACTGAAAATGAATAGCGTGGCATAAAAGTGGGTTCTTTTAGTTTTTAAAACGATATTATGTTTTAATATAAACCAGCATTTTTAAAAATACCAGTTTTTAAAAATTTTCAGGGCAGACTAAAAGATGGTGGTTTTAATGGATACTAGTTAGTTGGTGACAAAGGCAAAATGCAGTAAAGCCTTATTTGTTAACACCTCTTTGTAATCCTGTTAGTGGTGGAGAAAAATTATACAATGAGAGTCAAATTCGAACAAGGAATGTAGTAGAAATGACATTTGAAGCTTGGAAAAGAAGATTCCCTGCCCTATCTATGAAAATACGAACTGACCTAAAGCGAACCCATCCTATGATAGTAGGCAGCCTACTAGGCAGCATATTGCTGTACTATATAATATATGCGAAAAATGGGATATCCTATGCCGCCGATCGTGCCAAGTAGGGATGAGGACAGTGACTCATCATCTGATGAAGACATTGCATATACAGTGGCAAGGAATGATAATTGTAACTGGACACATATGACACATAATTATTTCTGTAGACTTCGTCAATAAAGCCTATTAAGCTATCATTAAGTACAGTGATGAAGAGATAAAGAATAAAAACATTTAAATATAAATGAAAGCTTTTATTGTAAATTTGTTGATTTACATTATACATACTAGAAGTTCTGTGAGAACAGTAGACGTCGCATGCCCTTATAACCATGGAATTACCAACACTTTTCTTTTTCGCATTGCCCATTCCCATTTCATAGTTTTGGACTTTTGGCAAAAAATAGGGATATAAGTTTTAGCGATTACTCGCGTTTCCTTGGTCTTAAGAGTTTGAATCTGGTATCTGGGGGTTTGTCTTGTGAAGGTTAAGAAGACTGCGTGGTCAGAATGGTGTAGGGTAGGCAAACATTTTCTGAAAAATATACCAAAATCCGTCCCTATATATCGCCACAGCAAACTTCATTATAAAGGGCATAGGTCCTTACTTCGTTTGAATATTAGCAAGGAAGTTGTTTTCCATATCTTCTGTTACAGTAGCCAACAAGTCGGAATCGAAGCTATTGTAAAAATACGTTTTATTCAAATTAATATAATAAAACTAGCTGACCCGGCAAACGTTGTTTTGCCATATAAATAAATGGCTATTAAAAAATAAGGGTTGATCGTAGAAGGGTGAAAATTGAGGATTGTATGTATTTTTGTATGTTGTATCATAAAAAAATACTAAATACACTACTAATTAAAAATTTTGTCTAAAAAATAAAAAATAAAATTTAGGGGTGGACTACCCCTAACATTTAGGGGGATGAAAAATTTATGTTGGCCGATTCTCATAGATACCGGATAAGCACAAAAAATTTCATCAAAATCGGTCAAGCCGTTTCGGAGGAGTACGGCAACGAAAACTGTGACACGAGAATTTTATATATTAAGATATCAGTTTCACAATTCAAGCTAAATGATTGACAATGAGTGACGTTAACACTGACGGCAAAATTTGGAATTGATAGCTCCATTTGAGTTTTTCTCTGGTATTGCTATATTTCAAAATATTACCAGGCACGGATCTGGTGTAAATAAGATCTCATTAGACTTGCAACCCTGATAACTTTAACTATGACAAGAAATACGCTGGTGCAACACATTTCGCAGTCACTGTTAAAGTTAACGTTACTGTTATTGTCAAGTTTGACGTAAACCGTAGCTTTAACTGCTACTATGGTGCAACCAAGCCTAAGAGTTTACCATTTACCATTAGTTACCGTCCGTCAGCTTCGCCTGATAAAAACCAACACGACAGACGCGTAAAGAGAACCACTCTCAAAGATAAATTATAATTATTAGGGTTGCGTACACACGAACAAAACCTGAATAAAGATTACCATTCTCGTCGCTCGCCGATAGAGGGCGCTACTACCAAATGACTTACTAAGATAAGGAACGAATTTCATTCAGCTCGATCAGATTGTGTGGAGTACTTAAGTTACGTAATAGGTATAAGGGGAATTTTAGATAGTAGTACACTCTAATTACTAACTTGATTAAAGGCTAAAATGTTATTAAAATAACCCCAATATAATTTGAAGAACTGATAATGAAGTAAATAGGGTCGTTTGATTGTGCTTTTGATAATCAAGGTCTTATTACATATAGGAACCGTTTTTAACCGACTTCAAAAAAAGGAGGAGGTTTCTCAATTCGACCGAATATATATATATATTTTTTTTTTTTTTATGTTTGTTCGCGGATAACTTCGTCGTTTATGAACCGATTTCGATTATTCTTTTTTTGTTCGAAAGGAGATATCCCAAGTGTGGTACCATGGTAATTTTATCGAGGTATGATAAGTATCTCGAGAGATATTGAGATAAACATCTCAAAATTGGTACTGAAAATGAATAGCGCGGCATTGAAGTCGGTTGTTTTTTAGTTTTTAAACGATATTATGATAATCAAGGTCTTATTACATATAGGAACCGTTTTTCATTATAATATATTATATTATTATTATTTGTATTTTAATTCAGAAGAGATATAAATATATTTATTTTTTTTGTTTAAATTCCTAATGCATATTTGCATAAACTGTGATAAATGTCTAACAGCTTAAGCCATGGTACTATAAATCAAAAACAAAAGTCTGTGGTGAGATTAATTCACCGATAGGAAAGAATATTCGATCAACCTGGCCATTCAACCACGTCTATTGGTGAACTGACTAACGAGAATACATCATATAAGGCCAGTTTCACCGGTTCATGATAAAGTGACAGATAGTTATCTAACAGATGATTGCATACAAAAGCTATCAAAAATGTGTCAGATTAGTTCCTGATAGGGCGCTACCAGGAACCCGTGAAAGTGGCCCTCAATTTTATAATAATTATTAGGATTTTAATAATGTGACTGTTATTTTATTTTGATTTATCTATAATGTTATGAGTGCGTGATACTTGACAAATAAATAATCAATTGAAATTAGTTTGTGCATTAAATGATTAAGAATAAGCTTACCTATCATGATGGTCTATTGCCCCCAAAACTTTTTATTTTCTAAATCATAACCAAAATGGTTACAGATCCATCTTGAGAGACCATATTTTCTTTAAAAAAAAGCTATTTGGTAAAAACCTTAGTTGAAAACATTTTTTTTTTAATTTAAGTAATTTTCTTAGTAAAATCTGCAACAGCAATTAGAATCTTTCTGGGCAGCATTTTTAATTGTTCTTTTCATTAAATCTTGTTTGGAATATAACAAACTTAAAAAAGCTAAGCAAAATCTGTCCATGCGATCTCAAGTGGTACGCTTAAAAACGAAAAGCATTTAAAGAAGATATTTATCCTATAGGTAAGAGTACTCTATGAAGAGTACTCTTACCTATAGGATAAAGACAATGTAAAAGTCACCCTAAACGTTCACCACATATAGTATAATTTTCATATAGCCCATAATTACGTTGATAACACCCGGATCGAGCCGGTGAGATAAGTGCGTGCGATAACGAACCTAACAACATCTGTGCATAATACGCTACGACTACGTTTGCTTTCCCTATCCTATGTTTATTTAGAATTACTGATTTTCACACAAACTTTTTTAACCACATTTAACTCTCTTTGGGGTGGAATTTCCAAAAATCTGTTCTTAATACACCTCTACGTACTAAGACAAATGTACCCTCCAAATTTCAAGTATCTACGACAAGCTGTTTAGGCTGTGCGTTGTTTCTAAGTTAGTTATTCAGTGAGTATGTTAGGACAAAGATTCTTATAGTATTAGATTCACAGAATTATTAATATTTCTGTGACTAAATTATATCTTTTGTAAAAAGTCTAAACTGTGGGCGGGTCTGCTAGAAATAAAAAGTCGTAAGTCTGTGCCTAGAGTTGGTATATCAGGAAGGAAACTTGTCTTCTAAATTATCGCAACATCATAACGGTCGAACCGAATCGTCCAGGGTCTTCCCTTGAGGGCACCTTATCAAAAACTCCATACGACGCCAAAAACTTCATGTTATTTGTTTTTATCGTTCTTTGGACCTATTTGATGTTATCGTTACTGAAGTTGGTAATGGTGATTGTAGACTTGAGGTGCTGTTATGGTTTTCGACCTCACTGAAGTAATCAATTCGTGTGAATGTTGCTATTTTTTCAACCGTCTTCCCAATAGAAGGAGGTTCTCAGTTCGTCTGTATGTTTTGTTTTTTTGTGTGTATGTTACGCGATTACTCTGTCAATTGTGAACCGATTCGAATGATTCTTTTTGTAATCGGCAGGGTACGTTTTCGAAGTGGTCCCATTGTAATTTCATCGAGATCTGAAAAGTATCTCCAGAGATATGACGATAAACGTCTCAAACTTGACTTGCTACTGAAATTAAACCGCGGGGCATTGAAGTGGGTTGTTTTAGTTTTTAAACTATCCTAATGATTATTTTAAGTTATACCTTACTTATTATTCTCAGATATACCTCAGACCTCTCTCTGAATTCGGTAGACCGTTTTATATACCTAATTATTTTTGTGTCTGCTGGGGACTAGATAATATGGAAAGTACCACATTTTCAATAGTAACTGGAAATAGCCCGCACGTAATGTGAAATTATTGATTTTTTTAAACGATAATATATCTAATATTATAATTATATCATTATATCATTAATGTAATTACACCGTATTATTTATGAAGGTTACGAAAAATATATTGTTATAAATATTTTAATATTAATTTTTTGTAAAAAAAAATTAACTATGTCATTTTTCATTATTCCTGTTGAGTATCTTAATGAAATAACCTCTTCTATCTAAATAACCCACCCCTAACTGTACCCGGTGCACACCTACCCACCCATAACGCTGGCGGCGTTACCGCGTTGGATGGAAATTTCCGCTGATCCGGTTCTTACCTGGTTGGCACCTTTGGCTGTCTATTAGACTTGGTTGGCACCGACTTCAAATAGATAAGTGGGTAGCGCTTATAATAATTATATTTTTCGCTTTTGAGTGCCTGTTTGTGGTAATGAAGTCGTTTTTTTTTAAGATTTTATTTTACCCTTTTTAGTGCAAAACAAGTTTTAATTAAATTACATGCATCTATAAAATTTCGTGTCTGGGCCGTTATACACTGACGGATATATACTTTGTGAAAATTTCAAGTATGTACCTATTACGGTTAAGAAGGTACATCTGTAAAGTGCGCACATATAGATACACGGACGGACGGACGGACGGACGAACGGACAACAAAGTCTCAGAAAGTGTTCATTTGGTACCCTTTGGGTTCGGAACCCTAAAATGCCGCGCTAGTGAAAATATTAACTAGTCATAATGATGTCATCAAGGTATCAAAGGACAATGTCCAAAATGGCCCTGTGCAATAAAAGCATCTGACACACACGATAATTATTTGTCTATTTTATTACAACAATTCCAAATACTTTTATAACACGGACTAGTTCTATTCCAAAATAAATATTAAAAAGTATTATTTGCGATTATTAACATTGATTGCCGCCATATGGCCCACACAGTCTGAATCACTCTACTACGATATAAGAGTTGTCACTTCCTTACATTGTTAATACCCGAATTATGAGAGCACTGTGTAGCCAACCTAACAACGAAAAGTATTATTTACGTAGTAACTATTATATAATCTGTGGTATAATGCATATAATTTTTTTTTTGCAGTGTTGGTTGGTACAAAGTTCGTTCATAATTCTGAGTTATTTATATATGCAGTGTCGCGGGCGGGACTGATATGGCCGCCATCTTCGCCAAACGTCATGTCATGTCAAAAATATTAGGTATGCTCAAAAACTTTGCACATTAACAAGACTTTGCCCGGTAGAACATTCCTGTGAAGACAAATTAATTCTCCCCACCTTTGTTTCTATCTCGCTCACAGTTACCGTGAGAATATCTGTCAATAATACTTAAAATCAAAAAATTATGACCACCCCCGACTGATTTGTATATGTAATCCGAGTTTATAATCAAAGCATATGTATAACTTTGTACATTAAGACCATTCCAAGGAGATGTCTCAGAATTAGATCAAGCTTACCATATTTTTGCAATATCATTGAAGTAACAAGATACTGCGACAGCGCCATTTTGATTTTTTGACGTCCGCGGTCAAAGGACTACGAGCTTACGAAAGTTGCTATCGTAGTTTATTTAACCAAAAAAGAGCTGATAATATTTCAACGGCTGAACAGATTTTCATGAAATAAAGCTAAGAACACTCTCGACGAAGACATCTATCAAACAAAACAAACTAAATAAAAATCGGTTCATCCGTTTGGGCGCTACGATGCCACGATGACAGACACACAGATACACAGATACACACGTCAAACTAATAACACTCCTTCGTTTTGCGTCGAGGGTTAAAAACCAAAATCAACGTGAAGAAAGATGTAAAAACATTATGCAAGGTCATATTTTTAGTCTTCAAAAGTATATGCAATAGCAACCTCCATTGTGTATAATCTTCTTGGGACTCTTCTTCTAAAACCAGTACATTCTCCTATGTTTGAGATATTTATCTCCACATCTCTGAAGATACTAATCAGATCTCGATAAAATTAAAATGGGACCACCTCGGAAACGTACCCTACCTATTAAAAAAAGAATAATTTGAATCCGTTCACAATTGACGGATCGCGTAACATACACACAAAAAAAAACAGACGAATTGAGAACCTCCTCCTTTTTTGTGAAGTCGGTTAAAAAAACAAAAAAAAAACATACAGATGAATTGAGAACCTCCTTCTTTTAGGAAGTCGGTTAAATGTTATTTTTATTTTTCTATTTCATCAATTTGTTATTTTTACGATCCTTTTAAATAAACATTCGTAATGCAACGTATATGCATTTGTTAGACATTTGGTTTAACAGAATCACCTATTTTTATTGTAAACAATGACTCTATTGTCCGTTTTCTTAAATTGCAGCTGTGTTGTGACCCAGCTTATTCCATTTTGATTCGAACGATGTTAATTTGTCATTCGACGAAAAATAGGTCGATGTGACTGAACAAGTTTGGAAGCTATGGCATTTTGATGCTTTTGGGGGGTTTTACGCTGCTGTATGTTGTGTAAGGGACGGCTCACACCGCGACGCGACGCGCACTTATTTAGAGAGTATTACAAAAAAGAACTTTATTTACTATACAAAAAGATACACATTTCATTTGAGTTAGTTCGGCGGCTTCAGGCTGCGCGGCGCGGCGTCTCGCTGCACCGCGCGGCATCGCGCTGCACCGCGCGGCGCAGCGTGAAGAAACAATTGAACGCGCCGCGTATCGTCGCGTCGCGTCGCAGTGTGCACTGACCCTAGTTCTGGCGTAGTTATTACTATTTCTGACAGAAAGGCGTTTAATATTTTGTTCTTAATTTCGTACAGATAAGCACCTCATGCTAAGTGAAAAAGCGGTCTTAATTAGAATTGTGCTTGTCAGGGAATAGTAGACTGCAATAAGACGAGACGCGGGATATCCAACTTAATTCCAAACAACAGAGCGCAAAATATTCTAACCCGTCTTCCTATAAGCTAGCACTGAACATCATGTCGGAACTCGGCAAACCGATTGGCGACTACTCGTTGTTCGAAAGATACCGCAATCGGCAGACGCCTACCACCAGTTGTCACCCATTTAGCACCGCCCAGAGATAATAACAACGCATACCGAAACACCTAACTTTTATTCAAATGAAATTGCTATTAGTATTATCTTCTAAATCTACAACCTCCTTACCTCCCTATAGCCTCTTGGTACAAATAAAACTCCAAGCTACCATATAATATAATCTATATATATATATATATATATATATATAAATATAATCTCAATACCATTACAGAAAATCCGTAGATAGAGCGATATTAAAATATCTGAAAAACCTTTTCATTTCGACCTTCACAAAATGGTACACAAATTCTGTAGTACCAACAAGGAAAGTCGCAAAAGTTTTCTCCAAGAAATTTTACAGAATTTTTCCTTACTATTTTTACAATATCATACCTAAACATTCAACATAAATTATATTGGATAGGCCACTATACTCGGTTAAATTTGCAAGCTGCTTTTAGTGAAATAGTTTAAAAATGTATGTTCCACTACTAGCTTCTGGGGATCATTGGCAACTACGAAAAGATCTTATTTACATTTTTAGGGTTCCGAACCCAAAGGGTACCAACGGAACCCTATTACTGAGACTCCGCTGTCTGTCTGTCTGTCTGACCGTCTGTCACCAGGCTGTATCTCATTAACCGTCATAGTTAGACGGTCGAAATTTTCACAGATGATGTATTTCTGTTGCCACTATAACAACAAATACTAAAAAATAGAACAAAGGTAAGAATTAAAGGGGATCCCCATACAAAAAACGTGTTTTTTTGCTATAGCGCCATCTATGAACGATTGTTTATCTCAGTGTTTTTTAACCTTTCATGACGCATGAAGAAGTCAGAACATTCTAGGAGTGAGTTCACCATCTTTGACCACATCATCGCTTACCACCAGGCGAGACAGTGGTCAAATGCTTGCCTATCAGATATATAAAAAACATTTGGGTAGTTGTGCTACCTATATTGGAAAGTCAAGCGCACCATCCAATATAGTCTTTCATTTCCAGGCCAGTACGATGACCATCTTAAACCGCATCGTCACTTGGCTTCAAATTAGATAATGGTCCACTCTCGTACCTCGAATTACGCTATTATTATAATAAAGTGTTTATCTATCCGGAATAAAAAGAGTTACATTTGCAAGATTCTTTTATCGAAGTAGGTTAATAATTCATTTTCCATTAGTAGCTACGAACAATATTTCAAAAACCAGTGCTGCAGGCTTTGAAGCTGAATTTCAAAGGGAGCGCTTGAAAGACGCAAGGCGGCCGCATTGTTTTTGTAAGACTCTCATTTTGCAGTGGTTGAAATAGCTTTATTTTTTTAGCTTTCAACTTGAGACTTATTCTGACGCAGGGTAGAACAGTCCGTTACTTACTATGATGTTGAGGATGTCAGTTGTAGTAGCATTGTTAAGTATATTGCGGCTTAACACCGACCGGCCCCACCGGAAGACCAGCGTTAGTTCTGATACTAACAACATGCTGAGTTGGGGCCGATTGGTAACGTCGGTTATCAATAAACATTTTTCATTTCATTTCATTTCACTTAACAAAGAAATGTGGTCACTCAGCAACAAAGTCAATTAACTACATACGGGGGTGATGTCGCCTACGGTGGGGAAACTCCCTGCGTCCATTAGTTTAATAATGATTTAATAAGTTAAAGATTAAGATATTTTATTAGCATAAACCATGCGTATCATAAAAATTGTGACAAAAAATGTATCTAGAGATCGTCATATTTTGTCCGAATGAGCGTGCGAACTGATTGCGCTGCTTTACAGACCCTCAAATGTCACCAAGTATACAATTTGGCGAGATATGATGAGTATCTCCAGAGATGTAGAAATAAACACCACAAAGTTGTTGAAACACAAAATCAATCCAAATATCTGAAGAAACATCGCAACGAACTATAGGAAATCCCTCACGTATTATGTAAATTCGGTATTTTAATGTTATGAAAAAATTTTATTCAAATGGAAACAATACTTTTGCTTTATTTTAAGCTTTTAATTACTGCAATTTAATTTATTTTATGTAAAATACTCTACAAAGCGTCAGCGTGAACGTACGTTCGTACGAACGTAGTGCATTGCGATTAAAACCGATTACTCCGTAGCTCGTCGATTCTGGCTGCATTTGCATACAGATACAATTCGGAGTCTCAGTATTATAGCTCGAGCAAGTTGAATAGCCATTATATTGTTTTTTTTGAAGTGAACACTTCTTTAGCGGCGTTTTGCACTTTTCTTGGGATGGGAAAAAAAATTAAACTCGCGTCAGGGGTACATTGATATCGGCGCGTCCTGTCATCGCAAACGTCTAATGGAGGGAGATGCAGCTAGACATTTGTATATTTGCATATCTTTTCTTAACGACGATCGTTGTTCAAAATTCATCGCTATTCATGTAGAGACTGCCGGCCCTGGGCCAGGGGTGGTAGTCTCTACATGAATAGCGATGAGAGATGCAGATAACAACTGTCTAACTGCATCTCATTCTAGCAGACGTTTGCAAGACAAGACACATCGCTATCAATGTAGAGACTTCCTCCCCAGTACCGTAGTCTCTACATGCATAGCGATGAATTTCGAGCGATAATCGTAGTTACAAAAAGTGATGCAGATAACAACTGTCTAGCTGCATCTCATTCTTCTAAACACTTTTTAGGGTTCCGTAGCCGAATGGCAAAAAACGGAACCCTAAAAAAAATCTACAAACCTATACGTGTCTATATATAGGATAGGTCTTTAAAAATGACATCGAAGTTTCTAAAATCATTTTTTCTCAAAGTCAATCATTTGAAAGATAGGCGCGTCTAAAGTGGTAAAATTTGTGTCCCCCCCTTCTAACTTTTAAAGTATGTGAGTGAAAAATCTAAAAAAAATATATGCTGTAGATCTCAATAAAAACTAACAACTAAAATTGGTTTGAACGAGATACAGTCAGCAGTTTTAGAGATATGGCGACCGTAAAGATAACTTTGTTTTTCATACAAAAGCTATGAAAAACAAAGTTAATTTTGTAGTTGCGAAAAATCATAGTTATGGAATACTTAACTGTAAATTGTTAAACACAATCCAAAATTTTTTGGTACGATGAAATTTTGGATTGTGTTTAACAATTTACAAAAATATTAAGTGTGTAACACTTCAAAGAAACATAATATTTGATTTACGCAGTGCAACATCTCTTGTCGGATTTGAAAACTGTAATGATTTCTTCCGATTGATTAACTTACGTAATAAGTAGTCATAGATGGCGCCACCAATGCATAATTGGGTTAACAAATGCAATCCACTAATTTCGTCGTAACGTTACTTTGCACCATGGCTTAATTGGCAAAGCACCGGAACATGTTATTCCGGAGGTTGCGGGTTCAAGTCCCGTTGGTACAATGAAATTTTGAATTGTGTTTAACAATTTACAAAAATATTAAGTGTGTATTACTTCAAAGAAACATAATATACTTAACTGTGTTACGGAACCCTAAGAGTGCGAGTCCGACTTGCGCTTGGCCAGTTTTTTTTTTCTATTTTAGCAGATGTTTGCGATGACAAGACGCATCGCTATCAATGTAGATACTTCCAGCCCATGTCCTGATCCAAAATTCGTAAGATGGAGCGCAGGGCGCTTACGCGAGGTGTCATTCCAAAATATTAAAAAATGTCTTATTCCAGTTGCGCCGGGCGCTTGCGCGAGGTTCCATTTCAAAATATTCAAAAATAGGTGTTTTAGTTGTCACTTCTGCCGGCACTCTCGGAGTGCAACCCGTTGTTTTTTTTAATACGTGATTGGCTAGCGTTTGACCACTATCTCTCCTACTGGTAAGCTAAGCATGATGTGGTCAAAGATGGTATACACATAAGGCCTAGAATACTCTTACTCTCAAGGAGCGTATGCTGCCGGAATATCGTATGGTTATGGCGGTAGATTTTCTCCTTGATTATGATAAGCTACTTTTTGGTAAAGAATCAGCTGTAAAATCGATATAATAATAAAAAGTCCTAACACCTGTGAAATAAATACAAAAATGTTACTAGTAAAGACCACTCTATATCGATACCATACAATCGAATGTTTGTTCGGCGAGTTTATGTCATTTGGAGCAAGACTTTGAACAGAAGGCATACCTAACGCTAAGAAGCATATTACAATTACGTGACGTATGTAAATATGCTCCTTAAGCGCTGAAATCGCGTTATATATGCTTCTGTACTGTAGAATGGGACCACGATTAGGCAAGAAAAAACATCAGTGGTTCCGCAGCTAGATGGGTTGATGACATGGATAAGTATTCTCAAGCTAGTCCCTAAAAGGAGGATGTTCTTAATTAGTCTGGATCTTTTTTTTTAGCGTGTAACCTTTGACGATCATGATATTTAAAGAAAAATAAAAATCATAGAGTAATTCATTAGTCTATGGTTTTCAGCTTCAGCTGATCACTGAGCACAATACTGGCAAAGTTAACAACATGACGAATATTGCAAAATATTTTTCGTAACAATTAAACAAACGGTTTTATTCGTATCAAAATTAAAGCCCTTCGTTTCAACGTTTTCTCTAAAGTTTAAAATTTACCTACTGGTATAATTAATATCGGGAAGTAATTATACCTATTATCAAAGAATGGCTTATATAATTAGTTTTCGCATATAAACAGAAACTCGGAACTATCAATTACAAAGTTGAGCTAATTAACCTGGCGAACAAAGACATCGTTGCGAGAATCTCTGAAAGTTTAATGTGTTAGGAAGTACTTTGTACCTCAATGGGTGATGAGGTATTATGGGTCTACCTCATTCTAATGGTAATTAGGGCTTACTTGAGATTGTACTATGTAGTGAGATTCTACTAGTTTGCTTGAGGCGCGATCACCGTCTTGTTTGTCTTGTTATTCCATCGGGAATGAATGTTTTTAAAGTTTCTTTTGGCACATTAGGGACAAATTATGAGAGTAAATTCTTGAGATTTGACACAAACATTATTAATTATGAATAGTACTTATACCATTAATTGTGATAAATAATGATAAGCAAGTGCAATAAAAATAAAAAATGTTGTGATAACAAAATAAGAGCAAAACATATGTCAGAAGTGGGATTCGAACCCACGCCCTCAGAGAGGACCAGAACAGCTCAGACCCACGATCAGTGGGCAAGTTCCCTTGAGTCTGGCGCCTTAGACCGCTCGGCCATCCTGACGTATGACGTCGGGCGCGAAATTCACAATCAATACCTAGAGCATTGTAATATCAAAAGTTAATAAATAATTAGTGTTAAAAATCCATACTAATATTATAAAACGTTTGTAACTCTGTCACTTTGTTTGTTACCTAATCACGCCTGAACGGACGACCTGATCTTACTGAAATTTAATAAGGAGATACTTTACCTATAGCATAAGGATAACATAGGCTACTAAATTGTTGGTGTACGTGAACGATGTTGCTAGGTAACAGCTAGTAGACTATATTATTAATTATCGTATTATTATTTCTAGGTCGCACATAATTAAACTGAAATCACATACCTAACGTCCGCATTTGTAGGCAACGTGATATGATGTCATACGATATATTTGTACATCAATGCATGTATTATGTATCGTGCGATGTTTTTCAGTTAACTTTCAATACAGAATCAATAATCTAGTAGGCAAAAGGCTTCAGAAGAAGCCTTAAGGCGCAAAGTCACCAGTTTATCGGTATTTTTAACCGAACACACAAAAAAACAGGAGTTTCTCAATTCGACTGTTTTTTTTTTATGTTTGTCAGAACTCCGTCAAATCTTCACCGAATTTAAAAATTCTTTTTTCGTTTGAGAGATTATGTATGCCTCCCGATTGGTCCCATTCAAATGTATCGAGGTATGACAATTATCTCCGTAGATATAGAGATAATCATCTCAAACACATTCCATACTTTGACGACACATGTATTTGTAATAGTTTGTTTTATACCTTGACGACATGATACTACTGGCTATTTTAACTACCGCGGCATGTGAAGTCGGTTTTTTTTCGTTTCGTAAACGATCTTAAAATTATATCGGATACATTTCGGAAAGTGAGCATTCCAATTGCACGAATTAATTTCACCGTCCCCTTTTACTATCGTTATACCAGGCGCAGACATGCGCCATCGATACATGTAGATATACCATTTTGTCGCACAAAGCGCTTTGCATCAACCTTTATCACTCGCACAGCGAAGGAATGGGATTCCCTGCCAGGGTCTGTGTTTCCTGTTAAGTCCAATCCAGTGGTCTTCAAATCGCGAGTGAACCGGTATCTTCTAGGCAAGCGTGCTACATCTTTGATCACATCTTCACTTAACATCAGGTGATATAGTGGTCAAACGCTTTCTTATCATCTATTAAACAAATATATATGCCCCTGGTACAGACCTTGGATAAGGCTACGATAAAATAATACTGATACTACTATCATTAGAAGTGATTATGGAGTATTTACATGGCACTTGCCACAGGTACTTGAAATAGACGGCAGGAGCATTATATCGATGTTCCGCCTGATTTGCTATCAAAAAGTAGCATACCACCCCACCGTCAAGTACGTAATCTGCCGACATTGGTGTTCAGCCTTTGAGTCAGACCATTATTGGCCTATTTCACCATCTTCGACCACATCATCGCTTACCACCAGGTGAGATAGTGGTGTAACGTTAGAATGTCAGATATAAAAAAACAAGCAGCGCCTAAAAATCGTTAACTCAAAATATATATTTATAGCGTAGTGTACCGAGGTTTGTGCTGACAATATAAAACGTGAAAAAAATTTTCATAAACAATTCTAATTGTAAAGATACCTAGAAATTTACTAAATGTCACATTAACACTTGCGTGGTACAAACATAAGCGACGTCGCGTGCGGACGAGTTGGCGCACCCGCGTCGTAGAACTATAAATGTGCCGCACGCGGCAACATAGACAATGTAAAGAACCGTTGTGGCGCGGGACCACAGATATATTTGTATAATATATCTGTGCGCGGGACCTAAACAAGCAACAAAGCAACAAAAACACTTTTTTTTTAATACTTATAGGCTAGCGTTTGACCACAATCTCACCGTTGTTCATCATGTTTGTAAGTGATTGATGCGGTCAAAGATGGCAGCACGCTAGGCCTAAAATGGGAACTGGCTCTCAAGGACAGCTCCCGGAGCATATAGATGTTTGTCGACAGATTTTCTAACTTGAGGATGGTAGCTGGCCAGGCGGCCACTAGATAGTGTCCTAACACCACGCGGGGTTGAGTGGTTCTTAACGGTGATTTTTCTTCACCGGAGAGTCACTGTGAAAAGCGTAAATACATTTTTCGATAGAAAATTCCATTTATGTACGGCGGGGATTGAACTCGGTAACTTTCGCGGCAATTCGACCATTCTCCTATTATAACTACTTTACTATTCTCCTATTACACTGGGTCCTCAAAATGAGACGCGCGCCGCTTCCTTGCCTGCATCGCGCCATAGTTGACATTAAAATGTATGTGTGCAATACTTCTTCTGCACAACTCACACACACAAATACTTCTCCCGCATCGTCGCTGCACCCCCTATGCCGGCAACTCACCCACAACCCGTATATATTACTTTACTCTATGCCCACAACTGACGCCGCTTATGTATGTCCCGCGCTTTCACCAAAAAATAATAATCTGCCCAACGCCTCTAGACAAACGATAAGTAGGTACTGAAATAAGATATACCAAAATTTTGTGACTGCGGTGAACCTCCACCATCTGTATTGTTGACCTTTGAAATAAGATAAACAAGCGAGCTTATCTCAAGTTTCGGTCCCTTTCTTTGTTACATCTGGAATTGACTGCAAAACCGTTATAGTTTAAACAGTAAGACGAAACTAATTCCGGAAGTAGAGACCAACTTTGAATAGTGTATAATGGTCCAATTTAGAAGCGATACTGAATAGTGATGCTTTTTAAAGTTGAAGATTGATCATCATCATCATCAGCTGGTGTCAGTCCACTGCTGGTCGTAGGCCTCTCCCAAGATGCGCGTCTGAGCCCGATCTTCGGCTTTTCTTTTGCAGTCACTGCACACCGCTTTGCATATATCGTCGCTCCACCTAGTCACAGGACGTCTAGATGATGATTGTGAGCCAGAAATGTTCTTCTATGAGAAAAATAATTATACATTATCACGTGAATTGTATGCTTTTAAGATAATAATTTAAGATTCAATGATTATTTATACAGGCCGCGGTATGAAAAACTAAAAATAAACCGACTTCAAATGCCCCGTTTGTTATTAACCGACTTCACAAAAAAGGAGGAGGTTCTCAATTCGTCTGTTTTTTTTTCAGTAGCAAGTTTAAGGTATTTATTATAACCCGAGGGATACTTATCAGATCTCGATGAATTTACAATGGGACCACCTCAGGAGTACTCTTTTTAATAATAAAGTAATTTTGAAAGTCGGTACACAATTCACAAATAAATTCATATAAACATTTAAGCGGAATATACACGCTTGAATACTCAATTTAAACACATAGTTATAAATGTTAAAATACGGGACTTGTCGCGCCTAAAACATAAATCTTATTTACTCGACGTTTCGACCAAGTTGCATTGATCGTGGTCACAGTCGTCTCGTGACCACGATCAATGCAACTTGGTCGAAACGTCGAGTAAATAAGATTTATGTTTTAGGCGCGATAAGTCCCGTATTTTAATAATTATAACTATACTCAATTTAAATCATGACTATTAGTGTCTAGAAACATAAAACGATAAAAGTAGATTTATTAGAAACTTTACTTGATTTCAAAGATTTGTAAAAACGAAACATTCACAAAACTAACTGGCTAGAACCCACCATTAACTCAAACTGATGTTCAGCCAGGTAAACGGAATCTAAGTGGCCCTTCCGACTGATTGGCCCTCAATGAGTTTGACTCCTAATTTTATAACTTTGGTTACCCTTTCAATTAAATATCAATATGACCCTTTCGCAGTTTCAAATAATTAGTCATAGTTATGTAAGATTTTATCGGCAATTTTTTTGTTGATGGTAAGCTATACTCAATCGGTTTCCAAAAGAAGGAGGTTCTCAACTCGATTAAATGTTTTTTTTTGGTATGTTTTTTTTTGTGATCGCTAGGGTACGTTTTCGAGATAGTAATTGCATCGAGATCTCATAAGTATATCTATAATTATTTGGTAGCAAGTCAGGTGGAACATCGATACATGGACGAACAGCCGTATTTAAATCGGCACTACCACGGCGACCTTTCGCTTAGGAGTCAAGCTATCATTCCGTTACGCCGTCGGGGCTCTAAGCAAGTCAGGCGGAACATCGATATAATATGCTAAAATTTTCATTTGACATTTCGCGGACCTCGTAGTCCACACACGCCCCTAGGGGCACACGCGATTGCCCCCATTGTTGTCTTGTCAACTATCAAATTCTAACGCAAATCACAATTTATTCTTTTAACCGACTTCCAAAAAGGAGGTTACTCAATTTGACCTTATATTTATGTTTGTTCGCGGATAACTTCGTCGTTTATGAACTGTTTTTATGATTATTTTTTTGTTGAAAAGGAGATATCCTAGGCGTGGTACTATAGTTATTTTATCAAGATCTGATTGGTATCTAGAGATATGAAGATAAACACCTCCAGCTTGGTACTGAAAATTATTAGCGCGGCATTTGAAGTCGGTTATTTTAGTTTTTGAATCAATCTTATATTATTTTTAACCGACTTCAAAAAAGGAGGAGGTTTATCAATTCGACCGTATATATGTTTTTTTTTATGTTTGTTCGCGGATAACTTCGTCGTTTATGAACCGATTTTGATGATTATTTGGAAGGGGATATCCCAAGTGTGGTACCTTGTTAATTTTATCGAGGTCTGATAAGTATCTCCGGAGATATGGAGATAAACACCTCAAAATTGGGACTGAAAATTAATAGCGCAGCATTGAAGTCGGTTATTTTAGTTTTTTAGACGATCTTATTATTTACACTTACAAGGACTCAACAAAAATCAAATAAATATTTAATGTTTGCACCACACAGCACAGACGGTGGAATTCAACTGACTCCTCAGAAAACAAAGTTCAGAATCAGTTTACAGTGACAGCTTAAGGCTGTAATGTAACGACTGCCATTCCAATATTGTCTCCTGCTAGAAACATTGTTCGATATCGCTTAACGGCTCTCGTGCTAACAAGTTGGAAACAAGTGAAATACCTGATGATGAGAGTTTAAAGAAGCATAAGTGTGAGAATTTATCTCGTTATGTCGATGATAGCGTGCTCTGTATGTCTGTACCCCCGACGCAAAAGAAAGGGTGCTACAATTTTGACATGGGTATCTGTGTGTCTGTCTGTCTGTGGCACCGTAGCGCCATTATGATGATTGTGTTTTGGATCATTGGAATGTTCTCTATGAACAAATTATTAATAGATCAGTCGGGGTTGATTTTGATGATTTTGAATTTAATATATATAATATGTATTGTATATGTATAGCTTGTCTTATACTTGCCCGTGTTGCAAGGGTGCCTCTAAGTAGGTTTTACTTAATAATATATATGATATGATGCCTAGATATGCCATTTGCCTCGTGGAATTCTGGCATAATGTTCAGTACTAGGCAGTTCAGACAATGAGTTAGGACATAGATTAAAATAGAATAGAATATAATTTACTGTTCAATAACTGTGTATACAAAGCTAGACAGCTTCGCTATATTCATGGTTATAATATGTCAAGTTAACTAAGGAAGCAATAATTGTCACTTAACACCGGTAAGTGGCCTAACTTTCAGTCAGTGATTATTACAAATAATAAGGAGTATCAGGCGTATAGAACTAATTTTAATACCTTCGAAGTACTCGGCAATTTCAATCACTTTTTAGCGAGAAAAGGTTTAATAAATCGGTATCGGTGCCCGAGGGTTCGACGAATAATTATCAGGGAACGAAAACGATTCTTTTGCAACTCTTTGTAATTATAGTTTGATAGAAAAATGTAGAGATTGATGAGGTCATTTCGTTTTTCGGTAGAAATTTTGATTAAAAACGCCCTCAGGCACCTCATTTAAAATTTGGTTCTTTTGTTATTTTTGCTTAATTTATTTTTGTACATAATCGCTTTGTAAATCTAATATGGCGACGCACCTTTTGATAAACTTCATAAATGGTCTTCCATTTATGAAGTTTGAACTCGATTCGTGGAAATTTTTCTAAATACATATGCCAAGTGCGAGTCGGTCGGACTCGCACATGAAGGGTTCCAAACCACTGTAGGATGAAATAAAAATTAAAAAATCAAAATCCTTCAAAAAAAATGCCGAACACGCTATTTTCACATATTATTATTCTCCATTTATGGAGAATAAGACGAGACACCTTTAATGTTTTTATTATTTGTTGTTGTAGAGATCACTTAAAGTAATACACACTTTGTGTTAATTTTAAATATTTACCTCTTACGGTTCAGAAGACACAGCCCCGTGACAGAAGAATGGACGGACGGACTGATGGACACTGGAGTCTCAATAATAGTTTCCTTTTTGGGGTACGGAACCATAAAATATTAAGAATGTAACCTGGATAAGTATATATTCTGATAATAGTGTTAATAAAAAATATTATTTGTTCAAAACTGTTGCCCGCTGACTGTTTTCCTACATCCAAGTGGGATCAAGAACCTAAAGCATTTTCTAGAGATATAATATGCATCGGAATACATATACGCTTGCAATTCGAGTATAGTCGGTTCTTATTATAAAGTTTTTTGACATGAAATATCACATAATGTTATAATTTGTTTTCCTTATAGTCCGATACGACACGACACTCAATTTATTATTAACTAGGTACGAGTACATTACAATACAAATAACGTCGACAATAGTGTTGTGCGAAATATTGTCACACTACAAACTAAGTGTAACTGTAGTGAACCCTGCTGCATCTGAAACATAAATAAATGAATAAAACATAAATACGGAATTAATAAATAAAATAATATACTTACGTGTCAGCTGGTGCTGCGGCCATGTAAGCCTGTCCTGCATTGCTGAGAATAATAGGCCCGGCCGGTGCGCCGAGATAAGAAACCACGCGGCCGCCGGCTTCCTCGGAATGCACTCGCCGCAGCCAGCACCAGCCTGCGAAGCCTACCACGCGAAGCGCACGCCGCCCGTTCTCTCGTTCCGATATTTTATATTCACGTTTTTTATTTTATTTGTATTTTAACCTAATTGCCAAATTTAAGTAATTGTCTATTCCGTGTTTCGTACTTTCATTTGTAATAGTAAATTCATTTTAAATAAACATTTTAATCATTGGTGATATTACATGTGTTTGACCTCATTGACGCAAATCACCATAAGGTTTTAAGTCTTCTAGATACGAAAGAATTTCGACAGAGGCGAATCCAAGTACTTAATTTGTGAATAAAAATACAAAATTGGCCAGCGTCCAGATTTAGGACCGGGCACAATGTAATCATCACAAACATTCTATTTGCGTTTGTATTCTCGCCAAGTGAACTCGATTTATTATTTAGTCCAGATAGTATTCACACCATAAATACCATCAGAAAATAAGCCTCACAATCAATGTTTTCATCATTTTCCTTCTATAAATCTGGCTACCATTCTTATGCACAAATCTAGCCCTCAAGGACGTGTGGTGAAAACTTATTTGATTTATTCGCCGCCTCCACGTCTGCGATCCACATTCGTAGAGGCTTTTGAGGTAGTTACTCTTGAGTTCACTGTCTAGTCATGAAGCCTCTTTACGTTGCGGATGGTGTATTATTTTTACGACTATGCCTTAATTTAAAAAATAATAGGGCATGCCTCAAAAGTTAAAAAAGCGCATCTGTAGATCTTTTACCTTGCTCATACACTCATGCTTTACACAATATTTTGAAACAGCTGTATTTCAAAATATTGTGAAACGACATATTTTAGGGTTTCGTAGCTGAATAGCAAAAAACGGAACCCTTATAAATTCGCCATGTCTGTCTGTCTGTCTGTTCGTCCGTATGTCACAGCCACTTTATTCCGAAACTATTAAGACTACACAACTTGAAACTTGGTAAGAAGTGTATTCCGTGAACCACTTTACGATTTTTATACAAAAATAAAATAAACTAAAATATAATAGGGGGGGCTCCCCTACATGGAACAAATACTAACAAACATTTTTTCATCAATCCTATAAGTGCAGGTTGTCTGTAAAAATTACATTGAGGTTCCTAAAACCATTTTTTCTCAAAGTGAATCATTTGATGCACGTCTAAAGTGGTATAAAGTGTGCCCCACCTCTCTAACTTTTAAAGTAGGGAAGTGAAAAATCTAAAAAAAATATATGCAGATCTCAATAAAAACTTTCAACGAATATTGGATTGAACGAGTTATAGTCAGCAGTTTTTAAGATTTAGCGACCGCAAATTTAATACAAACACTATGGAAAACAAAGTAAATTTTTGATGGTGAATAATTATAGTCATAAACTACTCTACTGTGTTACGGAACCCTGCGAGTGCGAATCCGACTTGCACTTGGCCAGTTTATTATTTTTAGACAGGAAGCAGTATCTACTTGATACCCTGATAGCTCACTTGATGTTCGACGACATTTCCTTACTTTCTTTTCGAAGAGACCTAGCTAAAGTGCTTATGTATTGTCAAAAAAAGTACCTTACATCGGTTAGTATTATTAGTTGATGCTTCGAAGATCTGAGACCAATGTTAAGTACGCTCTATAGTTACGGGATAAAGGGGTTTCTGAGTCCCACCGAAAGGATTTGCGTACTTTGCGTAATTTCCTATTGATATAGTGAAAAAGTTCTTTCTGCCCGCGTTTGTAAGAAAGGCAAAGGTCACAAACCTGTGAATTCTAACATTCCCGATGTTACTCAGGTAAAGAATGTTTTGTCTGTATACATTCAGAGGCTTATAAAGATTGGTTTATTCAAATAGGGACAGTGAGTTTGTAGAGACTTTTGCTTACATGCTTTTTATTATTTTTAAACTTTTTACTCTAAATTGAAAAAGTCTTATATTATTTAAAAATTACGTCATAATATCGAATAATCATGGTGCCGGGCGCCATTACGTCTAAATGAAAACCAACATTGTTTGTCAAAGTTTCCAATTTTTCTTTTTCAATTAGGTGATTCACACACTGCACCGCATCACGCAGCGTATCGCGGGAGTGCGTACTCTTACGTTTTTTGCAAGTATCTGTGTTTGTATAGAAAACACGCGTAGTCCAACACACTGAACACGCATTCACGCGCTGTGTTGCAGATCACGCGCCTACATGCGGAAAAACACGCAACCACGCGCGTGTTTCCAAGACATCAATACAAAAAATCTGCATGCGGACGCAGATCTGCACTCACGCACGGAGACGCGTGGCTACGCCGCCACGCACCCTGCAGCGTGGCGCGGGGTAGTTTGTGTATCGCCTAAGCCATCATGATACCTCGAATTGACGACTCTATATCTGTGTTGAGGACTCTTCCATTAACAATAAAGTATTAAGTTATTCCCTGCAAAAACTTAAGTACTTACAATCCATCTAGCAATTTCCGAACGAATCGATATTCAATCGCAAACTGGGACTTGAAATAGATCTGCTAATAGCGTCTCGTGCCAATTAATGTCCCAACTTTGTTACTTTCACTTCATTAACTGAATTCGAGCTATTTTCCAACTTCCATATATTTGGTACTGGTAAGGCAAAGATATTCATGGATACAATATTATCATTTCACTTGAACAGCAAACAGAAGTTACTACACACTAAGTACTGTTACTTGCTTACACGAAAAGGACAGTGCTTTATTAACATTCGTAATTTTAAAACTAATTTCTTTGTACTACCTAATAGCACAGAACAGATAATAACAGTGAAATATCCTACTAATATTATCAAGGCGATAGTTTGTGAGTAAGTGTGTTTGTTACTTCTTCACGCTAAAACTACCTAACCGATTAAGCTGAAATGTGGTATGTATGGTATTAAAAAAAAAGTCTAGACACTGGAATAACTTATAGGGTACTTTTTATCTCGATATTCCCACGGGAACGATGTCTACCCGGGCAAAACCGGGGGGAACAGCTAGTTATACCTATATTTAAAAGTTACATAAAAATAAATATATCTATGACCCCGAGAGAAAGAGTAAAATGTATCATAGATAAGCTATAGACAACACAGGCTGACACTCAGATAGACACTCTAAACTTATAACCCCCTCGCAGGGCTAGCATGGCCTTATCCCCGTTTATATCATATAAAAATCGAAAAACTTTACTTATAATTTGCCTTCTCCACCAAACAAAACACGGATAGGTGGAAAGACAAAATAGTCCCCTTGCCATGCTAGGCCCTGCGTCGAATGCACAATTTGTCACAGTCATAAATAAACTGGCCAAGTGCAAGTCGGACTCGCACTCTTGGGGTTCCGTAACACAGTAGAGTATTCTATAACTATGATTTTTCGCAACTACAAAAATAACTTTGTTTTTCATAGTATTTGTATGAAAAACAAAGTTATACTTGCGGTCGCTATGTCTCAACAACTGCTGACTGTATCTCGTTCAAACCAATTTTCGCTGAATGTTTTTATTGAGATCTACAGAATATATTTTTTCTAGATTTTTCACTCCCTTACTTTAGAAGTTAGAGGACACACATTTTACCACTTTAGACGCGCCTACCTTTTAAATGATTGACTTAGAGAAAAAATGATTTTGGAAACCTCAATGTAATTTTTAAAGACCTATCTATAGACACCCCACCCCACACGTAAAGGTTTGATGAAAAAACTTTTTTTTTGTTCCATTTCCATGTATGGGATGCCCCCCCTTAAACTTTTATATTTTTATTTTTGTACAAAAATCGGAAAGCGGTTTACAGAATACATTTACCTACCAAGTTTCAATTCTGTAGTCCTAATAGTTACGGAATAAAATGGCTGTGACATACGGACGGACAGACAGACAGACAGACATGGCGCATCTATAAGGATTCCGTTTTTTGCCATTCGGCTACGGAACCCTAAAAAAGATCACAATACACTTATTGTAAATAAACATTATAATTTTGTATTGTATATATTACAATGTACAAAAATGTAAAGTGTAGTTAGATACACCTGCTAAGTGTAATTAATTTTTTAGGGTTCCGTACCTCAAAAGGTAAAAAAGGAACCCTTATAATACCACTTACTTGTCCGTCTGTCTGTTCGAGTGTCACCACCGATTTTCGCAGGAACGGGTGGACTTAGCAAGAAATGTATACCAGATACTGAAATCTATAGTCTCTATCTATTAGGTGTATAAAAATCAAGGTCCTGAGTCAACACGATAAAAAGATATGGGCAAATTTTGATTTTCGCGAAAACTTGTAAGTACCAAAATTTACTTTCACATTCAACTTTTTTTCGAAATTTTCCCATAACTTGTGCCATGTGAGACCTTGCTTTAACCAAAATTGACAATTCTAGATCAACTAGAAGTACCCTATAGGTTTTGGGTCGAAAACCTATAGGGTTATTTCTCGTTGACCTAGAATCATGAAATTTGGCAAGAAGCAAGGTCTTGAAGCACTTACAAAGGAATAAATCTGAAAACCGTAAATATGTAGTTAAATGACGAAAAAAGGTAAATTTACTATTACAAACTTATTATTTGTAGTTGGTGCAATATATTTTCTATTGATCTAACGATACAAAGCTAACTTTAACCTAGTCTGAGAAGTTGGTACGGAAGCCTCGGTGGGCGAGACCAACTCAACTTGGCCGGTTTTTTTCCCCTCTAGATTCGCATCATTGAGAGTTCGGTAAGACCATACATTTACATCAACTATCATCATTATAATCAGCTGGTATCAGTTTACTGCTGGAAATAGACCTCTCCCAAGACACGCTACTGAGCCCGATCTTCGGCTCATCCTTTCCAGTCATCATAGCAAGACTTAAACATATTGTACTCGTTAAAGATAATTCTTCCTTCAATGTACCCAGTCACAAGAGTATGCCTAAATAGATTCATGTACTTCGCTAAATTTAATTAAAGTTGGCTGATATTTGACATAACTATATACGAGTAGGAACAACTAACTGAAGTAAGAATTTGTACCTTAATACCTTCCTACGTCACTCGGGTATACTTCGGGAAGTTATATCCTCTTAGTAACTTACGTGTATGGATTCTGATACAGTATGGCATTACATATAAGTTTCGCGTAGGCGCGCTTAGCAACAGTTTAAGCACTTAGCAGTGAATTATATTATGGTGTTCTTACCGGCCGTATTCGTAAACACTGCTGAAGACTCATAGTACTCGCAATGGGCCATTGATATCAATATATTATTGACATTAGTTGTGTCCACAGAAATATGAATCAATACCTTATATTCACATTTCTGTTGTTGTGTCATATCCACTGCTATGTGTTAATAAAAATCTTCCTGAATATCTCTAATTTGACAAATACGCATTGTGATTATTTTCGGTATGTACATATAAATATTCTTGTTTATGCTGCTTCTCCTTCTCGTACCACTTCTACTGAAATACATTTCTAGAAACTGTGAGAACTGAAATTTATAAGTCACAGAGTAACTAACAGCCGTAGTGCAGAACATCGGTCGTAAAGCAATTGATTTCTTTGTAGACACTACCGTGGCTCCAAGCGTAGACGATATTTTTTATGATAAGAGTAACATGATAAGCATGATGCGCCTGATGGTAAATGATGACCTCTACCTATTACAGGCACAGTGGCATGCAAAATTCTTGATAGCCAGGCGAGATAGTCGTTAAGCGGTAGCCTATAAGATAAATAAAAAAAAACATATCTAAAACTAACATCCACTCGACAAAAGGCACCGGTACTCAAATGCAAACGAAAGCCATTATGCCAAAGCGGGGGAGAGTGCTGATGTCAACACACAAAGGATAATGCATTTCACTTCACACTAGAGTAGCGGATAGCGCGCGGCAGATTTGTGACTGGAATTTATGTGCTCTAATGCATTTTAAATATTATAAGCTTTGTTTCATAGATCTTCAATATTTATTTTTTTATAAATCTTATAGGCTAGCGTTTGACCACTATCTCGCCGGATGGAACACGCTAGCTAGGCCTAGAATACACTGACTCTCAATGGCTGTGTGCTACCGGAACACCGTAAGATTATAGTGGCAGACTTTTTTCTTGATAGTGGTAAGCTATTTTTTCGTAGCAAGTCAGGCGGAACATCGATATAATATACTCCTTCCACCTGTGGATGAACATCCGAGCTAAGATTTGAACAGAAGACCTCGCACTTAGAAGTCAGCCCCCATCTATCCTTTACGCACGGGGCTAAAGAAAATCACATTAAATACCCTGAACTTACTTATAAGTAATTAAAAGGGTAGCGGTTTATTTACAACAAGCCTAAGGCTGAGTCGCACCGTAACTATAAATATAACCGGTGTTTTTGTATGGTAGTGGTAGGATTTCTGCTAGTCCGCCTGGGGCAGTACCACCACTTTGCCAATTAATTTTCAGCCGTGAAATAGGAATGTTTCTCGCTTGAAATGGCACGGTGTCCAGTGAAACTACAGGGCATGTGAGACTAAACATCTTTATGTCTCTAGGCAACAGGCGCAGTGCAGTGACATGCAAAATTCTGGCTGTTCAGAATTTTGCATGCCGCTGTATCTGTTATAGGTAGACGTCAATTGACGTTTGTTATAGTTAAAGTAAGCTGGTGCAACTCAGCCTTAGAGTACTTTCCAAATAACCGAAAACACGTATAAAAACTGCTGTAAATTCTGTAATCATTGAAACGCTAAGGCATACTATTTCAGCACAAACCTGTAGGCACCTATATAATTCAAACTCAGATACAAGTTTAGAAGAATATAAATAAGGTACAAAGATTAGATAGATATACTAGGATCTGACACACCCTTGGGATATCATACCAGAACAGACGGATGTACAAGAAATAGAATATCAAATAGTCTATTCCTTGTATTTTTCGTATGGAAATTGTGCTTGACTTTGTGGCCTGAAATATGCTGAAATACAATAACTGAAAGGGCTCTAGATATGGAAAATAAAATTTGATTTCGTAACAATGTTTTGTGTGTATTATAATGATACAAATTAATCAGTAAAAGTGACTCAAAGAGACGCCAGACTTATTTCCTGAAGGAAGATATTATTGTGTAGAGTATATTTAGTCCGTTGGCTTAAACATGATCCCTGGGTAGTGGTGAATAGGTGTTCACAGGTGGTGGGCTTTTGCCGTAGCTCGAACTACCCGCCGGAAAAAAAACATGTTATCAATCGAATAATCCAGTTCCCACGTGATGTTTGCATCAGGCGATTCCATGGAAGGGTTTGAGATAACTCCGCTGTGCATTGACAGTTAATTAGCACCCAGTTTTGCCATCGTACATTGCCAGACAAAGAAGATGCTAAATTAGGCTGCATCTTCACTTAACATCAGTTGACATACTAGCAGAAGTTCAACTGTCCTACCTATTGCCATTACGGATCAGTTCGATGAAATTATGAAGTGTGCCAAATTTTTATTTATCTGCATTACTAAAGTAGATTAAATAACCTGCAATTATTTGTTCTATTAATTTTACATTATCAAGACTAACATACTGTCTGAAAGCTACAAATGTAGCCATCTACAGTTACGCATATTGTAAAGCTACGTCTCTGGGATATCTACGGAAATTAATTATTATTTTGCTACGAACAAAGCTATATGTCGTTGTCTTCATGTGGCTTCATGGGTCTATAGTAAGGTGAACTGTGATAGTATGTGATAAAACACAAAATAGCACTACTGATTAAAAATGTTTATTATAATGAATTTACAACGATTACTAATGAAATGAATGAAAAAAAATATTTGCGGATGCCTCCATGTAAACCCGACTTTCTGAGTCGACCGGTTGTTGTACATGTAAGTATTCTACTTTATTTATTTATTATTCTTGTATGTATTTATTTATTCCGTATCTATGTATAATTATTAATCTTATTTATGTTTCAGATACCAGCTGCAGGTTACGCCACAGGTCTATATTTTAGAGTGTAGAAGTTTGAAGTATGACATCACGAGATAATGATATGACGAGCGAATGCGATTGTTCCTACGCTACGGAGTGTTCGGGTGCGGTGCGGGGGGTTTGAGTTCATAGTATTTTCTCAATAATCACAGAGTCAACATTATTTCATGGTACGTCTATGACCTCATTGAACATTTCTTTAGAAAAATGGCACGTTGACACACACAGGTTCGCCAGGTACAAGTTCACAGCAATGTTTAAGTGGTCAAGCGTTGATAGCATTAGTAATATTAGTAGTAGTAGTAGTTGATATTACTTAAGTTATGTTGGACAGGCTACCTAATATTATCATATACAACAAGGCAACAAAACGTATGTAGCTAGAAAGCTACACACCAGAATTTTTGAACGTTGAACAATCGATACTAAACTAAGCGGAACTTATTCAACGATTTGCGTAAAACTTCAAGCCCTATTGATCAATGTTATTACAATACTCTATTTAAATATAAATAGCCAATTTGCGAAGTCTGTAATTTGATCACTGAACAAAAACATAAACAAGACTGAGAAAATGATGCCTAATTTGAATTTAAATTGGGTTTGAGACTATTTTATTTTTGCTTACCTATCGAATATTAAGAAAACGCTTTTGTTGAATTTTGAAATGTTTGCAAAAGATTAGTAATTTAATATGCCTGCGAGTCAGTAGAAATAAAATATGATAAATTGATACATTGTAACTAAGTTAAGGTGTAAAGTACTTAACCCAATGTGGTACGATTCCGACTCAGACTCCGTTTTAAACAGTCACTTTCCATCGCGTTAGGTTGGTGCAAATATAATCAGTTCAGTATTGTATGAGTATTTATTTGTGCAGTCTTAAATTTTTACAGTACCATACTAAGTTTGTTTTTCTTCTTTGGTTGAAGTTATCTCTTTTACATAATTGGAAGAGTCCTGCTTTCTTGGTCCTGTAAAAATAAATTGTAGTGTTAAAAAAATCAATTGAAGATTTCACAAACCCCGAAAATTCAAAATCTTGCAATATCATTAAAGTAAGAGAATATTTGGAATCGATCAGTCAAATCAGATATGTGAAAATAGCTCTCATTAAATATAACTTTAATATAATAATAGTAGAACTAGAACTACAGCTGATCTTCTAACGACTGAACAGATTTTTTTTTATCATTAAGAACACTCTCGATCCAGTCAAATAACAAACAAAATAAACGGGCCGGGCTAATCGGACTCACAAAATCTAAAAATCTGGGATTACAAGTTTGCACCGTTTAATCATGAGATTTTGAGTCCCATACGCCCAGTCATTTACTAACCACTTTGCCTTTGCGTTAATGAAGAGGGTGATAATAAAACCACAGTACATTAAATATTGGAAAGAAGTAGTCTCTGCCTACCCCAACGGGAAAAAGACGTGATTGCATGTATGATGTATTAAATATTCTTTAATACTGACCTCTTGTAAGAATAAGCTTGAAAATAGTTGAGAACGGAGCATCCACAGTTAAAGTCAGCAAGAACGATACCACAAACGCAAGACTATAATGTGAGAGCGCCTTGAATGTCTGAAATAAATACAATAAGAACATTTATAGAAAGGTAAAAACAAGTCGGTAAAAAATATTCAAACTATAAAACAGAGACGGCCTTACTAATAAAGTTTTTTTCACTCTGTGTACACGTTGTATACCACAAAAGCTGACCAATAAAAATATTTTTGACGTAAGCGTTGGATAAAGTTGGTATACAGATGTGCCATTATCAAAGGAGGCTAATCATTTCTTAAACAGCCTGGGACCCTAGTTTAGCGAGTGTGTAAAGGATTAAAATGGCGGATTTCTCTATTATCAGCTGATCAAATTCATGTCTAGACATAGTAACTATGATTGAATCTGTGTCTAGTATTCTGTGAATAAACGTTTTGATTCTTCAAACTTCAAAAAGTGTGCTGTTATTTGAGGATCGTTTGTATGTGTTAGATTTGTTCTCATTGAAATGGATTACATAAATAATTTGACATATTTGACCATTGGGAGATAGAGGAGGCAAATAAAAAAATCGAAAACATTATGAAGACCGTGCAGATCCATTTGTTTGAACAATTTAGATTTTCCATTTGAAATAAAAATTACAGGTTTACGAAAAGCTATGTGGAACAAACTAAACGCAGTGATTACATTCTCTTTGGAAATTGACAATTTATTAAAAGATGGCTACAATCATGTTTATATTGTAGCCATGGAGACCGCTAGTCTCCATGGATACAATGTCAACAGCGTAGACAGAGGATAACAGTCAATTTGAGTGTTTCGTTCTAAAATTTGTTTTAAGTCTTTCACTCCTACTAAAAGAAAATATTTTCCATTATATCAACAAATTTCAACAAAAAGTTCTAAAAACAATATAGTTTGATTAATATTGCATTCCTAAAACAAAATTTCATGACTAATATAAATAATTAGTAAACTTTATGAAAAAATAATTTACGGAACTATTTAAGACGAAAACAGTTTCGAAACGAATTGACTAATAGTTGCCAGATGAAAAAGAAAAAAGTGTTAAACGTCTATGTAGATACCCACCGCCTATTCAACGTTTATTAGTCAAACAATGGATTGACGCGTGTTTAGCGCTCATTCACTGTGCAACTGTACAACCGTTTAACAGATGTATAGGCAAATTTTTATTAGTAAGGCCGTAACAGAGTAATTAGTTGTATTGTTATTTAGTTAATTGTAATTGAGTAATATGTTTCTTTATAGTGTTACATCTACATTTGTGTGATACTTTATATTTTTGTAAATTGTTAAACACAATCCAAAATTTAATTGTACCGACGGGACAATCGTAATTGAAATATGTAACTAACTTATTCCACATATTCCGATCCCAATCATAGGTAATTTATTAATATGATGCATAATGTTGATGTACAATTCTTATACCTTTGAAATCAGTATACATAATTACTCTTAAGTGCCGATTCTATACATCTCAGATAAGGTTGTACTATTTTAGGTTGTAATTTTTATTCTGTGGATAAGGTTACTCTAGCAAGAGTAAATCGTCATTTGTTAAAAGTATAACCATAAATTTTTGACGTTTCCAATGGTTCACTTTAGAGTATACTAGCTGTACCCGCGACTTGGTTCGCGATTCCTACAAAAACTTAACAAAATGATAACGTCAGTGTGGCTACACTTTATGTTTTATTCGTCTCATTTAGGGTAAAATCAATGCCTTACATTATGATTAGGCCAAGAGAAGTTATATCTGTTACGCTGTAATTTTTTTTTAATGTAACATTTCATGTCTTAATTTAAATAATCCACACTAACCATCAATATATGGGCACTATTTCATTGCCCAGTTTGGTAGATAGGGTTACAATTTGAATGACAATGTATTTTAAATGGAATACTTCAACAATGTTTAATAGCATATACTATTACATAATATATTGTCCAACGAAAATTTAGCAAATATTGTACTTTGGTAAGTAGATAACAACGTCATTAATTAATCACGCCGCACAAAAATCCAGCCTCATAGAGAAGCGCTGGTCCAACGTCTGATCTCCTACATTTAAAGATATACCTATAACGACAACTAACCGCCTTGATATTCTCAGCATCTCATTAAGCATTTTACTTTTATATCACTACATAATATAAAACAAAGTCCCCTGCCGCGTCTGTCTCTCAGTTTGCGATAAACTACAGAATTTGCGGTTTTCACCAATAGATAGAATGATTCATGAAGAAGATTTATGTGTATAATTCGTTAAGGTTTTATGTAAACATTAATTCATACTCGACGCCACAAAGTGATGCAAACAGATACAGGCATATATGCTCTACCCAGGCATATGTGCGAAGCTGGGGCGGGTCGCTAGTTGAATTTAAAGTTTAGTCAGCCACTTGGCGTTTTGACTAAAGTAAGACAATATTTCACCCGGGACAGCAGTTACATCTATATCAAAGCGATGGTTTACGGTTATAAAAAATCCAGCTAAGTAGATGCTAAAACTATTGATAGAAGAATCGAAAAACTCATCAACGACGACTCCAATAAATTCGACAACCGCGGATAGGCTTATTAAAAACGGTCATTATAACCTTTAATAAAAGGCACCTTTCAATTTCAGCCGGGCTATTCACAGTCATTCGAAAAAAAATTCGGACTTAGAAACTACCTCCCCTTCGACTTAGATCTTTGCAATTCACAATTATCGGAACAGAGATACTTGCATTTCAATTCGTTAAATCAGGGATTCTAAATGGAAATATAATTATGTATATATTTTTAAATGACACTCAATGAATTTGAATGTATCCGATTTAAATTAGAGTACGGAGAGTATCCATAGATATATTTTTGACCATCTTCATAATAAAAGTTAACACACTCTTTTTTTAACCGACTTCACAAAAAAGGAGGAGGTTCTCAATTCGTCTGTATGTTTTTTTTTTTTTTTGTGTGTATGTTACGCGATTTCTCCGTCAATAGTGAACGGATCCAAATGATTCTTTTTTTAATAGGTAGGATACGTTTCTGAGGTGGTCCCATTTTAATTTTATCGAGATCTGATAAGTATCTCCAGAGATATGGAGATAAATACCTCAAACATAGGAGAATGTACTGGTTTTAGTAGAAGAGTCCCAAGAAGATTATACACAATGGAGGTTGCTATTGCATATACTTTTGAAGACTAAAAAATATGACCTTGAATAATGTTTTTACATCTTTCTTCTATAATCTATTTGAAGTCGGTGCCAGCCAAGTCTATTGGATAGTAGATAGATACTATGTATGTAGTAGTAGTAAGTAGGTACATGTAGGTTACTAAGTAGGTAGATACATGTAGGTATTATCTATCTACTAACTATTAGACTTGGCTGGCACCGACTTCAAATAGATAAGTGGGTAGCGCTTATAATAATTTTAAGTAATTTATTTTTCGCTTTTGAGTGCCTGTTTGTGATTATGAAGTCGGTTTTATTTTTTTTTTAAAATAACTTATTGTAAATTATTATTATGATGATTTTTTAGCACGAAATAGTAAGTTACGTTCTTGTTTGTCTGTCAGTCATTCCAGGTGTAATCTGACGACTTTCAAAAACTTTCCAATTAGTTATCCAGCTGAAAGTTTCAGGGAAGCTAAAATATCGATGAAAATGCATTCTATAGCGTGGTTTTAGATCAATTTTAACCAACATTTATTGCTTTGTCTAAAGCATGTTTTAAGTTTTTCGGGTATTTATCTAAAGAGAGTAAACTTAAACAATAGAACAATAAACAATGCTAAATGTGCTATATCTCAAAATCTACTGACTTCAAACAAATTTTCGGTTAAAGTTTTATTGAGATCTACAGGATATTTGTTTTAGATTTTTCACTTTTTACACACACATTTTACCACTTTAGAAGTGTAAAACTTTCAAACGAATGACTTTGAAAAAAATATTTTAAAAATCTCAATGTCATTTTTAACGACCTATCCAAAAACATAACGCACGTGAAGGTTTGATTAAAAAAAATGTTTTCTTTATTTTTTCCGTTGTTCCCATGTCTTTATTTTTTTTTTTGTATAAAACTTGTAACTCTGTTCACAGAATACATCTACCTACCAAGTTTTAACTATTTAGTCTTAAAAGTTTCGGAATAAAATGGCTGTGACATACGGACGGACAGACGGACGGACAGTCAGACGGACAGACATGACGAATCTAAAATGGTACGAAACTGCACAACATTTCTACCTAATAGAACTACGCCAGCGATACGAATTCAGAAGCTGGGAAACCCTACGATCCTGTAATATGTGCAGTTATAATGTGTAATGTAAAGTAAAACATCGACTTGCATAGCAATTCGTCATCTACATCTCATGTTTCAAATGGAAACCTACTTCGGTTATCTTACTTAGCTTCGCTTAGCTCTCATACAAAGTTGGGTTTGAGTAACTCAAAGATGGTTGGACGCTAGTTTCCTTTCGCTTATATTCCAATAATGAAGCCTGTGTTTAATCTATCATCGGCAGAAAAACGATGGAGTGTCGTTTGCCGAACTCAGCTGATCTCCTTAAACTTAAGATAACAAAAAAGAGTGCGTTTGCCACCATCATCCAAATATCTTTCTCAAAGATTTATTACTTTATTAATGTTATTTCTTGAGAGCGAATCGATTAGCGACATGCTTTTATTCGATTGATGGCTGGTTCGTGCGAGTCACAACTCAAACCACCTTTTGCCACACGTAGTACGAGCATTATATCGATGTTCCGCCTTACTTGTTGACATAAAATAGCTTTTTACTATCAAGGAGAACATCTGCCGGCGTATCCTTACGGTGTTCAGCAACAAAAAGCCCTTGGTATTCAGGATCATTTTAGGCCTAACGGATTCACTATCTTCGATGACATCATCGCTTAGCACCAGGTGAGATAGTAGTCAAACGCTAAGCCTATAAGCAAGGTTATTCTTAATCATTCGAAAGCAAATTCGAATTCGGAAACTGCCTTTACTTTGACTTGGATCTTTGCAATTCACAATGCTCCGATCGGTTAATTTTGATATTTCAATTAGAAAAAGTCAGTGATTTATTGGAAAGGTTTCCGCGCAAAACAGCTCAGGGATCAAAAAAAGAATAAAATTAAAAATGAAGCTTCCGAATCCGAATATGTTTTCGAATGATTGAGAATAAGCGCAAAATAACTAACAAATAACTACAAAATCATTACATATTCGACATAATTTCTCACGTGTCGAGATTTGAACCTACAGCCTTTGCTTCTTAAAGCAAGCTCTGTTCCACCTGATCCAATCATTTACATACACAGTGGGGCGAATTTAAGAATAACAATGTAAATCTGCACGTCAAATTACAGAACCAGGAACGATTCCCGTATCCTGTTTTTTTTTTATGAAATCTTATAGCTGTTATACATACATTTGATCAAAGTATCATTTGAGATGTATTTACCTAATAGATTGCATAACATTTACATAAAAATATCCTGTTTTTCTCGTGTCCCACCAAAACCTTTATGTGTTTCAGGATAACCAATATTCTAAAAGTTATTCCATAGTATAAGCTATGCTCACTTTAAGTTTCATTAAAATCCGTCCAGTAGTTACGGCGTGATGATTTTTCAAACGGACATACATACAGACAAAAATTTTAAAAATTATATTTTCGGCATCTATAGCGTTCATAAAGCTTTCCCTAATTTAAATTTCAAAAAAATATTCAATGTACAGTTTTCGCTTAGTTACTGTTTTATTATAGTATATATATATATATATATATATGTGGATATATATGTATATATATATATATATGTGGATATAGATATAGATATAGATATAGATATATATAAATATAGATAAAGATAGATATAGATATAGATATATATAAATATAGATAAAGATAGATATAGATATAGATATAGACATAGATATAGATTATCCGAGTTTAGTAAAATCCGCACTTAGGCATATACAAAACTACACCTCGGAATAAATAATAGTACAAGTAAGTGACAAAACTTATTTCCCCTAACGTTCGTCCTTTAAAATACTAAAAAAACGACTTCAAATGCCGCGCTATAATCATTTTCAGTACCAAGTTTCATTTGTTTGTTTGCAAGTAAAGAAGAAGAAGAATCTCCAGAGATATAGATATATCTCTAGAGATACTCATCATCAGATCTTTACGAAATTGAAATGTGACTATTTCGAAAAATACTTCATTTTTGTCCAAAAAATAATTTTCCACGTCCATAATGGTTCTAGAGTGGACGTAGCATAGGACGCCCTGCGACAAGGTGAAGCGACGAGACACAAAAATAGATACTTACAACTAATCCAGGAGTGAAATATCCGGGCATAACTGCAGTAGAATTGATGGCTGTCATTAGAGCCCAGTGGAAAATATACATGGCATACGAAATCCGAGCTGGCAGCTTCCAGATGCTCAGAGATAGGAACCAGTTTATTGGACCTAAAACCATAGTCATGTAGGGCCAAAATAAAATTACAGTTTTAAATAAACCAAACCAAACCTTTGGCGACGCCACATAATAAATAATAGACAACACGACAAATTGTAATGATAAATTGATTTCAGCCGTAGCTCACTCAACATGACAGAGATTGACAAGTTTTATTAGAGACAAGAATGATAAACTATAACCACATAAAGTGCGAGTCAGACTCGCACGCGTAGCGTTTCAATTGAACAAAATTAGCCGGAAATATAAGTTTTTTGTATGGGGGGGGGACTCCCTTTAATTTTAAATTTAATTTAGTATTTAATATTTGATTTTTTAGCAACCATTGTAATGCACACTATGAAAGACACAAATTTCAAGTCTATCTCTTACGGTTTGTAAGATCGAGCAAAAAACGGCTGAAAAATCACATTTCTTGTATGGGAACCCCTTTATATTTTTAACTTTATCTGTTTTTTGCATTTGTTGTTATAGCTGAACTATACTTTGTAAAGATAACAATCTGTAATGGTGCATAAGTTCAAGCAAAAACGCCAAAAAGACATGTTTCTTGTATGGTACCCTTTAATATTTTATTTTATTTTGTTTCTAGTTTTTGTTGTTAAATTCCCCAAAATTAAAAGTATCAACCGTAGGAGATACAGCCCTATGAAAGGCGGACAGAAGGCCGTACAGCGTTCAGTTTAGGAGTTCTTTTGGTCACCTTTCCTCACCATCATCAGACCAATTCTATGGTACCATAACATTGCATTGTCACTAAACTTATATATATGTACCTATCCAAAATATTTGCTCAGTTGAACGTCAGACACGTAAAATTAAATAATAGCTTGCATTAACATTGTGTTTTCCATCTAAGGAGCCACTTGTTCCTGCATGATGTTCAGTTTATCCTGTTTGGAGGATGAAGGGCGTCTGAGGCTGCCTTTTGTCTGCGTCTGTGCTCTTACTTCAAAGATATTATAATAACATGGTAGCATTGACATGATGCTGGGGCGTCTCCTAGTATCTGCAGAATACTTTACTCTTTAACAACTTAAAGCAGATTGTCGTGTTTGGGCTCATTGGAATGGTCTGAATATTGGAATGAACTGATGATGAAAGCGCGTGGTGTGGCCACGATTTGGCGCCGGTACCGCGCAGTCTGACACAAAAAGTCCTAATTAATAGAGACGTTACTGTACACAAAATATATTCAAATGGAAATCATTCACAAGCAGAAAAACAAAACGCTAGGAACTGAAAACCTGTACTGACCTCCATATCCCTGAACGCACAAGAATATCATAAGACCAATAGCTGTCCCCCAAATCGGTCTCACAAACGAGTTGTACAGACTATCCAAAGTCTGATTGTCCCAACTGGACTGTAGAATTGGATATGACGCGTACATAACAAATGTTGACAAAGTGAATGCCCCGACCCAAAGAAGCAGAGCTTGGACCTATAAAATAAATATAAATTAAGTAGTAGTATAGTTTATCTTATATATAAAAATCAATTGATGTTCGTTAGTCTCGCTAAAACTCGAGAACGGCTGGACCGATTTAGCTGATTTTGGTTTTGAAATGTTTGTCATAGTCCAGGAAAGGTTTGTTTAAACTTTCCTTGGTGAGAAAATATGGAAAAATTGCGAGGAAGATAATAAAAACAACAATTTCATTTTCCCATATAAACTGTTCTATACTATCCTGTCAAACATTTGACAATCGTCCCTTCGGTACGGTAGGGTAGACTCTGTTCCACTCTCGAATTGAAATTTGAAGCACTTGAATCGACAACAAAATATATCCACATTACGCTTCCATACATGGGTATTCGCTATTTGTGTATAAAAACCAATAAAAACAACATTAATTTAAATAATAAAAGGAGTCCCCGTACAAGAAACGTGATTTGAGACTTTTTATACTCGATACAAACCTTAATAGATAAAGACTTGAAATTTACTCATGGTCGTAGGACTACTATCTTTTCTGTGTCATGGTGTGTATTGCAATGGCTGCAAGATCAAATAATAAAAACTAAATTAAATTAAAAATTATAGGAGGTCTCCATACAAGAAACGTATTTTTCCGTCAAATATTATTCAATCGGAACCCTGCGTGTGCGGGTCTGACTTGCACTTGGACAGTTTATTTATATTCGCGGTACGAAGTTCGCCGGGTCAGCTAGTAAAACAATAAAACCTACTTCACATGCCGCGTGAGTCAGGTTCAGTTGCAAGTTTGAGATGTTTATCGCCATAAATATTTCTGGTCATACTCATCAGCTCTTGATAATATACTAAAGGACCACACACCTACCTACTCAGGAATTATTAAAATCGGTTCATTTTCAGTGACAAGTTTGATGTGTTTATTTCCATATCTCTGTAGATACTCTGTAGATTCCATATCTCTGTAGATCTCAATGAATGGTATAATGAGACCATCGTGTAGATGTACCTTACCCATGACAAAAATAATCATACAAATTGGTTCACAATTGGCGGAGTAATCGCGTAACGAACATACAAAAAAATATTTATAGACGAATTGAGAACTTCCTCCTTTTTCGAAATCAGTTGAAACATACTTATATATTAGCCTCAACTTAAGTGATAATAAATCTCTTTTTATAGTATGTATTTTAGTTCTTATAATAATTAGCTTACATCAGCTCACTGCTGGATAAACCTGGCCCAGATCTGGTCACTAAACTAATTTTCTGTACTTCTTTGGGCCTGCAACTCTAAAGAAAACTTAACTTTGCCAACATTTATGAGATTATAAGCATTGTAGAGTACCAACCTTAGATAAATTAATTTTCTCTTCTCGCCGTATATGCAGTAGATATCCGAAGAACATTCCCACGAAGAATGTCGATCCTCTAGTCAATGTATTGACATAGTAGTTATGTAGATAGTACATGAATTCGTGGCCACGGCTGAAATTTTGCATATTTAGATTAGCTACGCATACAGACAAGAGTGCAACATAAGTCGATAGTTGCGGCAGCACAAGTGGTAATATAATAATATAATAATAATAATAGGCATAGGCCTCTCCTAGGTCGACGGAGCAGTGGACGAATACAGCGTTTAGCCACATGAGTAAAGTTTAGCGTCAGATTCGACACAAGCACTAGTATACGTAGTACTATAATTTATTCTGTGACACATGTAATGTCATTATTGTATAGGTTTGAACACTATGCGTTCGCAAGCGTACTTTTATAATCATGATTTAAACTTACTATAACTATAAATCTAAAAAGCTCTCCTAGTGTTATTTGTGAATAACAACTGTATTCTATTTCCAGTTTGCAACATTCAATTCATAGCGATAGGACCTGTGCTAGTTCGCCTTAACGGTACCATTACTTTGACAGTTATTTAACCTTGAAATGGTAATATTTTGGTGGTACAGGTCTAGGTGCTAGGAGCATTGTATTGATGTTCTCATTAACTTGCTACCAAAAAAAAAAGAGAATACGTTCGAGACTCAACAGTTAACATTTTTATTGAATACCACCGTCCATTCATTGTAATACTTCTGTCCGTCCTAAGGTTGTCTGGTAGAGATCGCTTAAAGCGATAAGACCGCCGATTGTATTACTTAAATATTTATATATTAAGTACTTAAGTGTTGTATATTCATGGTAATCAATAAAGATGTATTGTATATAATGTTAATAGAGCGCAGTGTAGTGACGCGCAAAATACTCGCAATCCAGACATTTCCTGCCACTTTTTCTGTAAGCGTCATCGCCAACCCGCAGGTTAGCTCACGTCAAATTATATAGTAAAAATAACTTACTTAGGATTCATCATCGATGAAGGAAACTCCATAACGAAGTTGTAAGCAGTGGACGCAGCCAATATAGCCAAAAGAGCCACAGTCATACTAATCCAAGCCATCTTTCTGCCGCTTAGCACCCAGAACAGAACTACAGGTGATATTATGTGTAGCTGGGTATCTATGGCCAAGTACCAGGACTGACCAATGCACTGAAAACATTTTAGAACTTTAATATAATTGAAAACAGGGATTAACATGACTTACGCGATATGGATATAGTATCGATATTATTATGTGTGTCAATGTATAATTATACACATACATACTTATAGATTTAATAAACTGGCCAAGTGCAAGTCGGACTTGCACTCGTAGGGTTCCGATTCCGTACCACACTACAATATTTTGTAAAATCGAACAAAAAATGCTGAAAGAAATCACGTTTCTTGTAATAAATTGACAAATCGATCTAGCTAGGTTTTCATTTTCAGAAAAAGTTGATTTATCCCTGTTTTCAGGTAATGAAAAACTCCCATAATATAATTAGAATATGAAGGTAAATTTCGCCATTGCTACATTGTTACGATAGCTAGCCGGGAGATCGTTCGGATGGCGATCAAAAGGATCCCGGTTCGAGTCCAGACGTGATGATTTTTCCAAGTTTGTTCTTTTGTAAGAAGACTATTATTGGGATCCAAAAAATTACATAAAACACGATTTACAAAAAAAAAATTCTAGCAAAGCTCGGCCATCCAGATATTATTATATTATATTACCGTGTCAAATCCAAACAATTATTAAAACAGGAGCCGCGTCCTTATTCAGTACAACGCCATCTTACGAACACTAACGCCAACTAAGACCTGATTTCACCAAAGTAGAATAACTCTTCTCGTCTCGAAGATACGATTATCGAAGGAATATAAAGAAGATTAAACGTCTAAACATTCACACCTCTCGCTCTTCCACTCTGGCGACAATTGACTCGCAATAGAATATTGATAGTATCGGTCTAAACAGAATTTTCTCGTATTTCGATTTTCGCACTCAAAACATTGAGCTTAATGTACTACGTACGTAGTACATTAAGCTCAATGACTCAAAACCGTTCAATCCGATTTGTACGATACTCGTATGAACTTGAAAAATGTCATACGAGATCGTGTTTATACAAGTCGAGACTCTCATAAGCAAGAATCTGCTAACTATACTTTTGTTGTGTAAACAAACTTAGGCAATTATCGCCTAGCGATAAGTCATATGCGAATCTCGTATGACATAATCGTAGGTGAGATTTTAGTTCTTGCCTGTATGTAAACATTTTGATACGATTGTGTTATAGCGATTAGTGCTTGTGATAGTAGCGTATGGTTTCTCGTAAGGAAACGTACGAGAAACTCTCCCCGTCTAAATGGGCCTTAATTCCCACTACCAAAGTACTTCTACTCGCCAATAGATGTCGGGAAGAGTCATATTTTAAGTTGATTATCAATAAAGTTGATTATTGAAAACACGAATAAAACAACATTTTCTGAAAATGACTCCTAGCTAGATCGATTTATCGCCCCCGAAATCCGCTGTAGGTGTACTAAATTTTATTTAATCGTTGGAGCCGCTTCCGAGATTCAGATTAAGGTAACGACGATAGCGCCATCCTTGATGCAAGGTAGATGGCACTGCGCTATCGTAAAACACTTTTTTTAAACTTTTCTTTAATTTTTAACTTTGTTCTGTTCTTAGTATCTGTGAAAATTTCAACCGTCTAACTATCACGGTTCATGAGATACAGCCTGGTGACAGACGGACAGACAGACAGACAGACGGACAGCGGAGTCTCAGTAATAGGGTTCCGTTTAAGTTCGGAACCCTAAAAACGGGATACGCGATGTCGATATAGCGATCGACATATGTTTCGGCCTCATCCGGAGGCCTTCTTCAGGATCTTGAGTACGGGGCGCTCGCCGACGCGTTCAGCCTCGCACTCGGTACTCGTAACATACATACTGGTAGAAATGACCCTGCTTGTCCGAGGCGAGGCGGTTATGTTACGATGTATCTGCGGCATACCTAATAACGATCCTTTATAATAGTCGGCAGTTGATTAGTTTTTGAATAGCTCCAAGATAACCAGATTAAAAGTAATGTCTGCCAAGGAATTTCTTGTCGATGTTTTGCCCGATGAGTGTAATGCGAGATCTTCTGCTAACTGGCAACGTAATAGGTGTCTATCAAGCGTTCAAAATCATTGTTACTTATCAACATATCATCACTTAAGATAAAGTAACATAGTGGTCAAATGCTTGACAGTCAATCATAAAAAAATCGATACAATACAACAAATAGCTTAGTAAATTAGAGTAAAACGACTGTAACTCCAAAAACATAAAAAATAGGGTAGACTGTAATAAAACAAGGTGTCACTCAATATCTTTTCATTCCTGAAAGCGATCTAGTGACCTTTCCCGACCAATTTTGTCGCCAGATAATGATGTCCCTATTACGTAGGTCAAAAAGGGACCGAGAGCTGACACGATACCATTTACCGCTTATCTATTACTGCTCTAGGTTATACAGATGAAGGTGAAAATCACTATTGTACAAGTATCTTTACTTATTGGAGATAAATCACCTTCAGAAGCTGACCTATACATTTATTCGCGAAATATTGTGTTCGAAAACCATTCAAACTATTTCAGCCAATCTAGCATAGTGTGCTAAATCTTTGTTATGTGTAACTATTACATATACAGCGGCATGCAAATTCTGGCTATCCGGCATGTCACTGCACTGCGCATGCTTGGTCTCACATGCCTCGTAATTTTGCTAGACACTTAGCCATTCACCGAAGAACACTCCTATTTCATGGCTTAATTCATTGGAAAAGTAATGGATACTACCCCAGGCAGTCTAGCAGAAGTCCTACCACTATGAAATACAATAAAGGTCAGCATAATGTAAGTAGGTAATAAATAATTAATGATTTGTAAATATTGGCTTGCAGACAACAAACTTTTCCACACTTCTCTGTGCAGCACCCACCTTTTTGGTTCGATCTAAGTCAATAGCGTCAACTCTTACTATGAAGAAACTTTTTTTCTTATAGGCTAGCGTTTAACCACTATCTCGCTCGGTGGTAAAGGATGATGATATCGAAGATGGTAAACACGCTAGGCCTAGAATACTCTGACTTTCAAGAGCTGTAATTTACCGGAATGCCGGATTTTGCCTTTCACTCGGGGTGTTTTTGTAGGAGATAAGCAAGCGATAGACTACTATCTCACCTAATCCCTAGTGACGATGTGCTTACTCGACCTACCTACTCCCATCGATGCTCCAAGCGATACATTCAACCTTTAAAACGAACTTACAAATCACGATACTCACTGTCATGCCGGGATTCAGGTAGTTCTGTATATGCAACAAAGTAGACCACCAGAAAGTCCGACATCTGTCCACTTGACTGACTATACCACCCCAAACTGGCCCGTCAGTAGCTCGGTGGAAATAAGAAGCTTCGAGAAGAACTCCGGCAGCAAGAAGAGGAAACATCCGAAGAAGGCGGTTCAGGTAGAATAAATGAATGTTTTTGATCAGTTTCACTGAAATAAAGTTTGATTGTGGAGATTAGAATAGAACAGAATAGAAAAAAACAGTTTCAAAAAGAATTGGAAATCTAGTAATAATAGTGACCTAAATTCGACATAATACTCCGCAGATTTATTAGATATAGAAACTCTTAAAACTAAAGTACATAGCACAATATTTTCCTTAGGTGGCAGGAGCGTATTATATCGATGTTCAACCTGACTTGCTACCAAAAAGTAGCTTACCACCATCAGGGAGAAAATCTGCCACTATAACCTTATGGTGTTCCGATAGCACACAGCCCTTGAGAGCCAGAGTACTCTAGGCTTAGCGTGTTTACCATCTTCGGCCACATGATTGCTTACTATATAATACCAGGCGATATAGTAATCAAACGCTATAAGATATAATAAACTATCATCTTATTGTAAGACTGTAAATACTATATAACTTTACTGGAAACTGCAATATAACATTATCTGAACAAATCTTATTATCAGTTAAATAAGAACATTCATCCAGCTAAAACGTTAATAACATTTAAGATAGAACGACATAAATAGTCTGTTATGCAATTAAATGGTTCTAAGAGAGATAACAGTGATTTTAAACTACTCCATGTGCATAATTTGTCCTAGTTAACATAAAGCTCTGTGTAGCGTACTAACAATACAATTTGTTTTTTATTATACAATGTAACAGAACGAGCACGACGCTCGCCTGATGGTAAGTGATAACGTCTACCTATTACAGATACAACGGCATGCAAAATTCCGTTGTATTGCGCATAGTTCACAATGGAATTTTAACAAATTATGGAATTAATTGAACTCTCTTTTTTTTGAGCATCCATTCTTAATAATTATCTCAAACCAGCACAGGTGCACTATTATGAATGATAATTTGAATAAATATTTCTTATCCTTAATTCATTTCAATTATCTTTCGGAATGCGGATTTCCATGAAATCTTATCATTGATGCATGCATAATATTACATTATTAAAATAATTAGGTAATATGATATTTATTTTTTAAAGATATTATTATTAGGTGTATACCAAGAAGATAATTTGAATAGAGGTCGCATGTAAAACTAACGCTTGAAGAATAAAAATATGACCACGCATAACGTCAAGCATGTTTTTGCTCTGTTGTTCCAGTGTTATTTCTATCCTTTTTCTATCCTATTCTAATTTATCCACAGACCTGCTACATATTAAACTTGATCGCTTACACCGGCCCTCATGAGACCGACCTTGAACGGAGTTTGTCCCTTTCTTTTGTATGGACAACTTATATATATATACTATACAATATATAGTAGAAAACATATATAGCACTAGCAGGCAGTAGAAGGTTGTTAGACAAGGACACACTCCCACCCTGGTGTCTCTCGATTGGGCCGTTTTGTTCTACAAAGCAATTACAGCTTTATTGCTAAAGTATACGGATTAAATTGAATTTGTCAAAACATCTGCAATGCACCATCTTTTTATATTACGTCTATGAATTTATCACACAGAAGGACGTGTACCAAAGCAGCAACAAAATTTACAATAAACACAACACATTGTCAATCGAACCTTTTTTGTTTTTTATAAGAATTAAAGTACATGAAAAGTATTTAATGTTTTGTGGAACCTACTTAGTTATGGCCATTAGTTAGAGCCATTAGTTAGATGTGATTTAATCCGATATTAATTTTAGTGTTGCTTCACCAAAATTATCATCGGTAACTCCAGTAGTATTAAGTTTCTACACTACGTTATATGATATAAGTATATAAGTAATTATACCTACTTCCATTTAATTTTCCAGCAGTCGTGTACACCACCAATAATCCACTGAGAGTAAAAAACGTATCAACGGTAATTTGTCCCGCAGTCACCCATAGTGCTCCGAACGATGACTGCCACTGAAAATAAATTATATTCGGATAGATGAATATTTCACATTCGCATCAACACGATTTTAACAGTTTGGTTAATTATCGTATGTGGGTAGGAATACCTAACATGATGCTATAATTTTAAACCTCGGAAATGGGCAAAGTATTTATGTTATAATTGTAACCTCCTTGAAAATGCTTTCACACACCTAATAATATTCTTCTTCTTATATATAAAACACAAGAAATGTTCCTACCTATGTCCGTTATAGACTGTGAAACCATCCAATCAATGTGAAACAAACAAAGAGCCGAAGATCGGGCTCAGTGGCATGACTTGGGAGAGGCCTATGTCCAGCAGTGGACTGATACCGGCTGATTATGATGATGATGATGAACCAATGTGCCCCAAACCAGTTTCATTAGAAAAGCAATATTGCGAAGATGATTTTAGACCACTAAAACAATGTATTAGGCACATTCGGTCACATTTCTATTTATCAACCGACTTCCAAAAAGAAGTAGGTTCTCATTTCGTCTGTATGTTTTTTTTGTGTTTATGTTACGCGATTACTCCGTCAATTGTGAACCGGTTCGAATTATTCTTTTTGTAATCGGTAGGGTACTTTTCCGAAGTGGTCCCATTGTAATTTCATCGAGATCTAATAAGTATCTCCAGAGATATGACGATAAACGTCTCAAACTTGCTACTGAAATTGACTCGCAGGGCATCGAAGTCGGTAGTTTTAGTTTTTCGAATCTTAATTATCGTAGTAGCACACGCCGGGTATTCGCTAGTAATAACTTAAGATATTACATTGTAATATTCCTTCTTTACTCATGTGGTAATTAATAGTTTTGAAATTTAGTTATATGCTAAAGCTGAATATTTAAGATTCCGAAGATATTTTTGGCACGGGAGTATTACAGCCCGGCTAGCTCAGTCGGTAGAGCATGAGACTCTTAATCTCAGGGTCGTGGGTTCGAGCCCCACGTTGGGCGATAATTATTTTGTGCTGTTTTACATTTTTTTTATTTAAACTGATGATTTTTTTTTTTGTATCTGAGTCTGAACGTTTTTTTTTAAACAAACTTGTACAGCAAGCTCGATTAAACAGGTTCCTACCATTCACCTAAGTATCATAGATTTTTTATATTCGAAGAAAGTTAAATTATAATAGCCATATGGGATCCACTATAATGACTCCATTTACACATACGAGTATAAATGGAAGAACATAATAGATTTATTTTTCCAATAATGTCATATTGTCTATGTTCTACGTATTCTATAATAAAGAAGCTCATGAAATCTATTCTGGTCCCACACACAAAAGTCTTAATAATAACTTCTGTGGTCCCACAATAAAACAATGGATCGTCGCGTCGTAAGTTTTGTAGAATGTACAAATGTTTAATCTTCTAAAAGCTAGATTATAATCATCGCTATGTTTTTATACCCCCGACGCAAAAAAAAGGCGAATTATAAGTTTGAGATGTGTGTGAATGATGTGTATCTCTGTACCTATCTGTGTATGTGTGTCTTTCGGATGAACCGATTTTGATTGACTTTTTTGTTTAATAGGTGTCTTCATTGAATGTTCTTAGCTTTGATTCATAGCAATCCGTTCAGCCGTTTCATGCCTATGAACTTTTTCTAGATGATGACGTTATGAAATCAACTTGCATAGGTCTGATCAAATCGAAATTGGATATCCTCTTACCACAACGATATTGTAAGAACATGGTAGCATTAACCTGATACTGGGACTTCTCCTGGTATCTCCAGAATACAGTAGACTTACAGCAGAGATGTTGTGTTTGGGCTCATTGAAATGGTCTCAATGAAACTGATTGGACATAGATCAGTCGGAGGTGGTTATACATTTTGAATTTAATTATTATTTCTTATTATTCTTGGCAGTCAAGCACTTGACCACTATCTTACCTTATGTCTTATGAAGGCATAAATATCTTTTCTGATTTATCGGCTAACGTGTGGTGTGGTTCAAAAATTCTGTAACTAAGAATTCACTTTCATATATTTTCCATAACGCGCCGTAAGAAGTATCAAAAAACTTCAAAAATCTAAAAAAAATAGACCAAAATACGTGTACCTACTAACCTGAAAAGTATCAAAAGGATTCATCCAATTTGACTCTGAGGTGAACGAATGGCCAACTATGACCCATACCATGGCTAAAGCTCGAACTCCGTCGACGCATTCTAAAGTTCCAGGACCAGATGAAAAGTTCATTAAACGTCTTCCATTACTATAAACGGAGAACAGTTTTCCATAGACACTTATTGTTGTAGGATCTGAAAAATTTGGCGAGATTACACTATTAGCCGCGCCCTACGGTGCAGCTAACTTGCAGGTTCTCTGGATGTGTATATTTTATCATATAGAGTAATGGGAAAAGCAAGACGCTCGCCTGGTGGTAAGCAATGGCGTCTGTCTATAAGTATATAACAGTGGCACGCAAAACTTTGGATTAACAAAATTTTGTCCGTCACTGCACTGCGCCCGCTTTTCTTCTTCTTTAAGTGCTTGTCCGTTGCTGAAGGTTGGCAATCAACCCTTTTTTTTTTTTGTTCAGGGCTAGCCTGGACAGATCTTCCATTCTCTTTATCTCTGTCCATTGTCCATGTCGGAGCCAGGGCATCCTCTTTCTTCCAACATTTATTTTTCCTGCACGTTGATGGGCACATCATATTAGACTGTTGCCCATCATTGTAACCTTGAGACAAATTGTCTAAATGTTGCGTCTCACATAATCGGAAGGACCTTCAAACCGAATATATATATATATATATATATATGTCGCCTGAGCAACTGAAAACGTAGTGGAACCGCATCAGGCGGACTAGCAGAAGAATTTATGCTTTTGGTTACCCCCTTTTTGTTTTTTCCTTTTTGTTTGGATTAGCGCAATTTATACATTTTGCCGTATAATGTATATACATTAAACATCCATTTGCTGGACCGAAATCTTCACTCAATCCTAATGACTGGTTTCAGCGAAAATTGTGTTATCACATGCCAACATTCTAGAATATTTTAAGTAGGTATATTCGTTTAAGTAACATTTTGCAAAGTAATGTGTTTGTCTAATCGTAAACGTTACAGTGTTTATCGATCTATGTTATGGAACATTTTAGTAGCTATCTGATATCCAGTGTTCATATTTTGCCTTTTCATATGTTTTCCGATCCATTCCATATAATGTTTTACAATCGCACATTAATATGTTTTCAATCTTATCATTTACAGTTATCATTATCAGCTATTCGATACATTTGTTGTTTTGAATTATCTACATTGTAATTTCTAAGTAAGGTTTAGGTAACTTGCAAGCTTTAGGTACTTTGATTGGGAAGACTATTTATGATATTTCATCTCTGTATACATACAGTACAAGACAAGGAGTCATAGGCATGTTAGCTGACAATGTAAATTTATGATAATAACCAAAACACATTGTACATTTTTGCAATTTTTTCGTTGAAATTAGCAAACTATTTCATATAAACTGATAATGAATGAATTCTATAAATAGCTTCACCTAAGGTACCAATGTTATAACATGGAAGATATACATACATAAAATGTTAATAATTTATCACTTACCGTTTCCCAGAACGAAGTTATGTATTAAATCGTAACACGTGCTGAACAAAGTCAATATTCCAAGAACAGAAAATACAACTCTGAAACATAACAACAATAAACTTGGAATTGTGCTTTGATTTCGATCCTATTAAATTTTTAATAAGTTTGATATTTTGTTAGAATATATCGTTATTCGTGGTATACAAGAACGATACGTTTCTATTTTTAACCGACTTCACAAAAAGGACGTCTGTATGTTCTCAATTCGTCTGTATGTTTTTTTTTGTGTGTATGTTACGCCATTACTCCGTCAATTGTGAACGGATTCAAATGATTCTTTTTTAATAGGTAGGGTACGTTTCCGAGGTGTTTCCATTGTAATTCATCGAGATACTACCTATGTACTATCTATTATCTATCTACTACCTATTAGACTTGGCTGGCACCGACTTCAAGTAGATAAGTGGGTAGCGCTTATAATAATTAAAATAAGTAATTTATATTTCGCTTTTGAGTGCCTGTTTGTGGTTACGAAGTAGGTTTTCTTAAAAAAAAAAATAATGTATCAGTTCTCAATTCATTAATTTTAATTATCATTCACCCCTTATACGCAATTTGTTTTACGGTGATAGTTTAAGCCTCGTAGAAAACAGATTTTTCAGAGAACAGAGCATTTTTTCATTACCACCACTTCACATTACTGTAAGGCAGCTCTAATAAGATTTTAAAACCAGCTAAGTGAGATTTGGACTCGTGCACCAAAGTTTCCGTTCAAACTTATAGATATTATTGTTTATTACTAAAAGACAAACTTATCTTTGCTGTTCGATCCCTAGACGGCTATTTCACTAACTGCAGAAATTAGCGTTTTTTTTAATTCAATTTAATACTCACTGTATTCCCATTTTTTCGTTTACATGAGCTGTAAGACATTGCTTCTTGCCAAATGCAAAGAGAATATAAATACAACTGAAAATAGGTAAGGTTTGATTCCCTTGTAAAATTGTAAACGGTCATATCTTTTGATCGCGTTGACTTAAAGTGTGATTTATTTTACACATGAAATAGACCGTAGATCAGAGTATTCGATATTAATTCAACTTGATACCTCTGCAGGTCCTAAGAAAAAGGGTCTTGACAGACGAACAGATGGAGAGACGGAAAGACGGACAACAAAGAGATCTTATAAGGGTTCAAGTGTTCCTTACACAGCAGCAGTATCAGCAGGTGCCCAGGGCTTATCATCCGGAAGCCGGCAGAAATCATCCGTATACTGGAAACCTATCGCAGACACATTGAAGAGAAGGGAAGTGATGGCTTGCTCGGTTGAACACGGTTTTGGAATGCAGACGGCTAGACGAAATGTCATCATTGAGAACGGGCTACCTGCCGCAATCCTGGAAGATTTGGAAACAAATATGGAAGTAATTATATTGTAATACGGGACTTATCGCGCTAAAAACATAATTTTATTTACCTCAATGTTTCGATAAAGTTTCATTGACCGTGGTCACGAGAAGACGAGAAGAGAGTCTTCTCGTGACCACGATCAATGCGACTTGATCGAAACGTCGAGGTAAATAAAATTATATTTTTAGCGCGGTAAGTGCCGTATTACAATATAATTATGTGTGTAAATCGCGAAAGTTTAAAAAAATATATATGGACGTAGATAGTGAACTTGTTTTTTTATACTTTATTGGCTAGCGTTTGACCACTTTCTCACCTGTTGGTAAGTGATGATGCGGTCGAAGATGGTAAGCACGCTAGGCCTAGAATGGGAACTGGCTCTCAAGGATAGCTGCCGGAACACATTAGATGTTTCGTGACAGATTTTCTAACTTGAGGGTGGTAGCTGGCCAGGCGGACACTAGATAGTGTCCTACCACCATGCGGGGGTTGTTGGTTTTTTAACGATGTTTTCCTTCACCGGAGGGCCACTGTGAGAAGCGCGCATAAATTTTTCGATAGAAAAATCCATTGGTGCACGGAGGTTTGAACTCGGTACCACGGCATCAAAGCCGACCGTTCTCTCGATTACGCCACCGGGCCCTCAATATTGCTTGCTATACCTTATTATTATTATTATAACCGAAATATCAACAAAAACAACTACAAATAGAGCGTGAAGCGTCTCCGTTTAGCTTAAACAAAAATGCTTCCGTAAATCCGTATGTCCAGCGGATGTCCGGATGTCCGGTTGTTCTCCTCTACTCCTCTTTCTCAAACGATTCTCGTGACATTTTGTAAACAGTTTCGATAATTGAATGGAATTTTTGTTCATTCAGTTTTTGAATTCTTATGAAAATGGTGGAAACTTAGAGGTTGAAAACTTAAAAGTCATATTTCAGCCATGATAATTTTTTCAAATATGTCACATAACATTTTCTAATTAAAATGTTTAGCACAGTTTCTTCCAATAAAACGATCTGGTCACTCATTAAAACATATAATAAAAGAATAAACAAACACAGGTAGGTAAAACATATAGGTCGGCTAGCTTATATAGACAAATATACACGGGAAACAAATAAAGTAGAGAAAAATATCACGCTCGCGCGCGATAGCTCTGGGTCGAGTGATCTGAAGGGAGCGGGGCGCGCGGAGAGGGGTGCGCGTACATCGCGCGGTAAACGCTCCTAGCGCTAACACTGCGCCCTCTGTCAGTCGATCGGCGGAGGCGGGTAAGCTCTGGTTCAATCCACGACCGCTAGGTTGCGCTCAAACACACTAATAAACCTATTGCCGCGTTACAAATGCAAATTTTTTTCGTCCGAACGAATTTTTTCGGATAAACTTTAATGGCTCGGGGATATGTGTGTTATTCAGTTTTCTTTTAAGTGTTATTAGCAAAGACACCCTCCTGAGGTCTACAGCTCACAGTGCCACTAGTGCTTGTACTATTATTTATTCTGTGCTAGTGTTTACTAAATAGACAGCAAATACTCAATTAAGTAAAGGAATTGTATTAAAGACTGATTTTCAAATTTTTTTATATGTAAGAGTGTATACCTACTCCTAAAGCAGTCCCATTGTAAATTCATGAAGATCCGATAACGAGTATCTCCAAAGATATGGAGATAAACACGTCAGACTGGGAACTGAAAATGACAATAGGCAATACTTAATCACTTCAGTAATATTTTTAGGACTTCAGCTTGTGCACCAAGGTAGTACAACTACTCTTTAATTTACTTAAAAATAGAGGAGGTTCGAATTCGACTGTTTTTTTAAATGTTTGTTACCGATTAACCGTATTCAATTCAAGTTGGCCAAACAATATTATTCGTATTTCTATATCAAGGAGGTGATATTATCCTTGAACAAATTTTGACATTACAATTGACAAAATCTATTACAAAATTAAAACCACTCGCTGTTTTAAAACCTACCTTTCATGAGACATTCCATTCATAGCCCGAAGCCCAGCCTCCAACTCCTTTACTTCTTTTAACTTTCCTAACGTTTGATTTCTCATTACCAGAGATCGAGGGTTAAACTCCACCCACTCAGGCAATGCGGGCAGATTTGGAAACTCGAAACTTTGAGATAGTGGTACTCGTATCATGCAATATTTTCCCTGTAATTCGGACGTTGATATATCTTCATTTATATCAAGGCATTGGTGGTAGTTGCCAAGGTCTAGTGTGTTTCCTATGAGAATGCCTCGAGGTGTTCTTATGCCGGAGTCAAGGACTGTAAAAATAAAAAAACGTAAAATAGAATGTTATACTACACACTAGGTCGCAATGAAAGCGGGTCGCTTATAAAAAGTGATTATTTTTCGAATATTTGAGTAATCTTTTTAAAATAAAATAATCTTAAAAAAAGTGTATTTTTTAAAGTTGCAAATTTCATAAAGCATATTTTTCGCAATCCAGTAAAAAATATTTATTCATATTTAACTTACTTTTATTTAAAATAAAATGTATAATCTTGATCTTTATGACTTTTAATAATAAATGGTCTATATTAAACTCCTTGTTTCATAAAGATAGCCCCAATATTTTTGAATTTATTGGAGTTTTTGTTACGGACCCGTTTTCTTTGCGGCCCAATGTATATGTCGCAGCCAACTAGCTTAATTAGCCGTTTAATCAACAGCCTAGCCTCATTACTGAACATCACCTGTACCTTCATTTAAACGCCATGGCGTCAATTCTGGTCACGCGGTGGTCACTGTTCTCTAATGTTTTGCCGTAGTGTCAGATTAAGCCAGTTTATTAAATGTTGTAATAAACGCTACGGCTACACCTATTGGACTTTTGCATGAGAACGTATTAAATTAATAACCATAATTAGATGAGTAGTGTAAAGGACACTTACGTTGAATGAAACTATCGAGGCAGTAAGTGGACCCAAGTGAAAAAACTGACTAAAACTGATCACGATCCTCGATAAATCAATAATAGACAAACGCTGCTAGACAATTATTACTTACCAACAATACTATAATGAAGTAAGAGTTTTTTTCTAATAGAGGATATTTTAAATAGACATAAATCAACAAATGTTTTTTTTATATCTTATATCGCCTGGTGGCAAGCGATGAGGTGGTCGAAGATGGTAAACACGCTAGGCCTAGAATACTCTGACTCTCAAGAGCTGTGCACTGCCGGAACACCGTACGGTTATTGTGGCAGATTTTCTCTTTGATGGTGCTATGCTAATTTTTAGTAGCAACTCACGAACATAGATATAATTTATACTCCTTCCACCTGTGAACGAATACCCGTGCTAGGCTTCGAACATGTACCAATGGAGATGTTAACGTTGTAATCCGCAAACATTATTTTCTGCCGATACTTACGGGGGACGAGGTAAACACGCATTGCACACACACAAATCACTCACCTTAGCGATCCCGCACACTAGCTTGAAACACGCACACAGTATTAAAATACAGCGTAGTTACGCACGCTCATATGGCCAAAAATGGCTATATGGCCAGCAGAGGGGTACGCTTTGCCTTAACATCTCCATTGGTAAATGCTCGAAGGTGCTAGGATTTGAACGGGCAACCTCTCGCCTAGAAGTCTATCCATCACGCCAACGGGGCTTGAGGTAAAACTTATTTATGATTATAAAAGTACCGACTATTATACTGCTCACTACTATTTACTGTCAACTGTCTTGACCTAGGTTTCGTCATGTCCGAGGTCGTCGCGATCTTGCTACGTAAACTCCCGAGGAAATGCATCGGACATGCACGAAACCTAGATCGACACAATCTACTACAAATAGTAGTAAGTATAATAGTATGTAGGTACTTTTATAAGCATGATTCAAACTCACTATAACTATAAATCTAAAACGAATATACTTACATCTTAACCTCAGAAAAGAGTCACGGGCGACGTATCTCACTTGTTCATCACATAACTCAGGATCTAACACTTCTTCGTAAAGAGCATTATCAAGGGCATCATTTGGAGTTTCCCAAACCAGGTGACTCTTCACTACTTGTATACAAATGGCCACTTGTAAAAGACATGTAAGAGGACTCATTTTAATTCTTTAAGATTAAATTAAAGCATTCCTTATATTTTACAACCCTATAATTTATTTAACATGTAATAAAATAGACTGTTATATTAATTTTAAAATTGATGGCTTTGGCGACACATCGAATGCAAGTCTTGTATGTGTATAAATTAACCTTCAAAAATCTACTGAAATTGAATGGCTTGTAAACCCAGGCCGATTAGAGGTTTGATTTATTATAAAGAACATCCGATTTCCTATTGTAAATAATGATAGGTACGATAACAATGGAATTTAAAAACTTATCTTATCAATACATTAAACATAGTAATGCAATGGAAGATAAATTATTTAATAAAATAAGTTATTTTTTAAAAAAAATAAAACCGACTTCATAACCACAAAAAGGCACTCAAAAGCGAAAAATAATTTACTTAAAATTATTATAAGCGTTACCCACTTATCTATTTGAAGTCGGTGCCAACCAAGTCTAATAGGTAGTAGATAGATAATACCTACATGTATCTACCTACTTACTAACCTACATGTACCTACTTACTACTACTACATACATAGTATCTATTATATGAAATTAATATATCTCTACGCTCTATTTTATTTACCCCCGACGCAAAAAGAAAGGGTGTCATAAGTTTGACGTGTGTATTGTGTGTATGTTCGTGGCATATCGTAGCGCCCAAACGGCTGAACCGAATTGTAAAGGAACAGATTACACATACATAGATAAAACGGGGGTGGTTTTTAATTGTAAATTTATAAAATTATGTTTTTTTTTGCTAAAAATTTAGTCTTTTCATTCTTTATAGTTATTTTATTTTTGTTATTTTTCTAGCCACAAAAAGCTTATTGAGCCATTAATACTATCCTAAAATTGAGTTTGTACAAAAATAAAACTACACTTATATGAGAATTAACTATATCTCAAGACGAAATTTTATCTTAATCATTGCGCCGTTTCCGAGATAGGTATGCAAATATATAATTTGCATACCTATCTCGATCTATCAACACCAATTTCATAAATGTGAAATAAAGTCTGTTTGTATATTACTACTATTTGTACAGGGATAGCCAGTATTATGAATTACGCTATTAGGGATACTTTATAATGCGGGCGAAGCCGCAGGGAACAGCTAGCAAACATGATATTATCAGCTTAATATAAGGTTTCAACAAAGATAATAATATACAAATATTACGTAAGAGGTTTAAATTTTAATCAGGCATAGCATAACAGATTATAGCGCTTAAAGTGACTAGTTGGTAATTATTTTTCCATTTTGGAGGGAGACAAGGAAACAGTTTCAGGGCTGCTTACATCTCAAACAATTGATATATATTTGTCGAGGTAGAACTATTCAAGACTAAAGGTCAAAAGCAAACGTGTAGTAGGTACATTTCATGGATATTATTGAGTAAAGACATAAACTGGAAGAGAAGGGCAGAAAATCGGTGAAGTCTGTTAGGAGAGACCTACACATGTCTATTGGAGGGCGGGTAAGCTAGAATTAGGTGTGTATGTAGTATCAAATATTAAATATTTATGTTTGTGCAAAATTATTATACTAGCTGCGCCCCGCGGCTTTGTCCGCGTTTAATCCTGGTTATAAACGTTCCTCTTGAATCACTCTATTGCTGAAAACTGCATTCGAGCTCGTCGCGTAGTTTAGAAGATTTAAGCGTACAGAGGGTGGGACAGACGGCGAGAAGCGACTTTGCACAGAAGTATAAATGTGTCTTATTATTTAGACTTCTGAGCGACTTTGTTTTATACTATGTAAAGATAATCCAAATTTCCCGCTGGATGGTGATATTTTGGTTTGTATAAGTATAATAATGTACAAGTATGTAGTAGTATGTTGGTAATAATAATAACAAAACGATGTTGTGTGTACAATGTTTAATGTCTAAATTTACACTTGAACATCAAATCGATTATTAAAAAAACTGGCCAAGTGCGAGTCAAGCTTTTGTCTCGCACACGGAGGGTCCCGAACCGCAGTATAATACCACAGTAATATTGTATTATATTTAATATTCTAATATTATATTATATACAACATCATCAAACGAATATCTAACGAAAAATTAACACCAACTAAGTGAACGTGAACACAAAGGTGTTAGGGTAGGTGATTAATATTATTAATAAGGTAAACAATCGTTCATAGATGGCTATAGTAAAAAACACCTTTAATTTTTAACTTTGTTCTGTTTTAGTATTTGTTGTTATAGTGGCAACAGAAATACATCATCCGTGGAAATTTCAACTGTCTAACTATCACGGTTCATGAGATACAGTCTGGAGACAGACAGACAGACAGACGGACGGACGGACAGCGGAGTCTTAGTAATAGGGTTCGGTTGGTACCCTTTGGGTTTGGAACCCTAAAAAAAATTACAGCTACAAATTGAAAAAATACATTTTTAAATCTCATAAATGAAATTGTACCGTTACTTTGCATTCAAATCAATAAACCGTTCTTTAAACAGGTGAAAAATTAATCGCTTATCTTATAATAAAAAAAATAAAATCTAAAAATAATATAGTGTAAGTTTGCCATGTTACGATACATTTTTTTCTAAGTCTTCATGATTTTCATATCCTCCATTATTATGACCAGAATTGATATCTTTGCCTACATTTTCATTGTTTTCTCCATCTCTAGCGTTGCAGTTAGTTTCTACTTCTTGACATTCTGACTTTTTGCTGTCCAAAACAGGTGGGCCTGGTTTTTTTCTATCTGTAGAGGTAAAATAAAACTAATGTAACACAAATAAATATCACTATCAAAGACATCGGATTCACTACGCTACATTAACGTAGTGAATCCGAAGTATATGATCACTACTGTATGCCTTACTTTCCTATTTAATAATATTATACATGAGACATTTTGTGTTATTTTACTCAAAATGTTGCCACACAGATAGTCAACAGGGTAGAATTGGACAAGAGATACAGTTGTCGTGGGTGCAACCGCAGGGAGCAGCTATTTAGAATATTTAAAACGTCATCTTTTTGGTTCGCTTATTAGTGACGTGTGACTTCACGGCTAAATAGGTTTTTTTTAAACTCCATACAGGCAAGCTTTTGTCCACTATCTGACCTGTGTGCTTAGTGGGAGTTTCTTTACATTTGTTAACTTACTCATACAATTATGGAAATTAATAAACGCTCTCGTAGGGTTCCGTACCACACTACAGTATTTTATAAGATCGTGCAAAAAATACCAGTATCATTTTTCGCCAGCAAAAAATAATAAATTATAAACATTTTATTTCTTATAACGCCATCTAACGTCTAACAAAGGTGTTATGGGTCGATATTTCAATATAACGCCATCTATGGGACGTTTACCTAACTAAGCGTTCATAGATGGCGTGAAATGCCGAAAAAAACACGTTTCTTGTATGGGGACCCTCTATTATTTTTAACTTTATTCTATTTTTAGTATTTATTGTTATAGCGGCAACAGAAATACGTCATCTGTGAAAATTTCAACTGTCTAACTATCACGGTTCATGAGATACAGCCTGGTGACAGACGGACAGACAGATAGACAGACAGACAGACAGACAGACAGACAGACGGACAGCGGAGTCTTAGTAATAGGGTCCCGTTTTACCCTTTGGGTACGGAACCCTAAAAAGCGCCATCTAGTTTGCATAATAGGCAACACAAATAAATCAACAAAAAATCTGCGTTTACTGCGAGTAAGTTAACAAATCTAAACTCGCACTAGGCACTCTGATATTAAGCGACGATGTAGCATGCTTGCCTAGAATGTATCTAATTTCACCGTACCTTCCGACGGGATTCAACTAACCCACGCCTCCTCAACATTGGTCCAGCACCAGGAAACATGCCGGTGCTTTTTTTAATTTTTATATATTTTATAGGCTAGCGTTTGACCACTATCTCACCTGTTGGTAAGCAACGATGCGGTCTAAGATGGTAAGCACGCTAGGCCTAGAATGGGAACTGGCTCTCAAGGATAGCTGCCGGAACACATTAGATATTTTTGGCGACAGATTTTCTTACTTGAGGGTGTTAGCTAGCCAAGCGGACATTATACGGTAGTGTCCTACCACCATACGGGGTTGTTGGTTTCTTAATGATGGTTTTCCTTCACCGGAGGGCCACTGTGAAAAGCGCACATACATTTTTCGATAGAAAAATCAATTGGTGCACGGCGGCGATTGAACTAAGTACTTCTGGCATCAAAGCCGACCGTTCTTCCGATTACGCCACCGGGCCTTCAAAATTTCACTGCTTGGTGCTGGGCCAATTCAGCTACAGATACCCTACCGACACGACGAAAAGCATGTTTCCCAGGAGGCTACGGTAAAATTTTGGATTGTATATAACAATACAGATCTTTTTAATTTGTAAAACTAAGTTGTTACAAAACTTACTGCCTTCCAACAAGATCTTAGAGAGTGTGGAGCAAGGCGCATCTATCAACAATGTAGCAAAATATGCCACTACTAAAGTTAACGCCATATGAGATAGGAATCTAAATGTCTGAAACATAAAATAAAATTTCGTGTTAATTATCATTATCAATTTTTCTCTGTCCAATGTTGAATTATGTACGATGAGTTGTTGTTGAATGAATGTTTCCAGCAGTAACAAACAACACAAATTTTACTAGCTTTTATTTGTTTCACAGGTTTAGATAAATTTGAATCACTTCTCGTTGTTTTTCCATACCTTTGCAGTATGTAAATCGGATGTAATGAAATGTCATGGTACCATCGAGCTGGTCTGACGATGAAGACGAAAAGTAGCCAAGTATAAATTTGACTCGCATACCGAGGCTTTCGTACCAACATATCAAACTAGGTTAAGGGACAAATTTCATTTTGAAGTTCCATCCATAGAAAATAAACTGCACCAACCGCAAATAATATGTTTGTAATAGTTTTCTAACTAAATAGTTAGTAACTCATTTTTATGTTATTAAACTTACATATTTACGGTTTTCAGATTCATTTCTATATAACTGCTTCAAGACCTTGCTTCTTGCCAAATTTCATGATTCTAGGTAAAAGGTAGTAAGTACCCTATAGGTCATGATTTCCTTGTGAAATTGCAAAATATGCGAATTAAACGGTCATATCTTTTGACTGCGTTGACTTAGGTTTAAATTTTTCACAGCCAAAAAAAACCATAGTCCCATACTTGGGACTATGTTTTTTTTTTCAATCAATTATCAAATTGAAACTTGTACTAAATACTTTTAGTACAAGTTTCAATTTGATACCTTTACGCATTCCAGACATAAAGGGTTTTGACAGACAGACAGCAGGAAAACTATACTATGAGGGTTCCTTTTTTCCTTTTAAGGTACGGAACCCACAGGTTGTCTGTAAGAAATCGCTGTTAGCAATAAGACTGCCCATTGTACTACCTTAGTTATTGTTTTCTTTTTTTTTTTCTTTTTCTGTATGTTGGTATACAATAAAGAGTTTTTGTATTGTATCGTATTGTATTGTATTGTATTGTATTGTATTGTGTTGAGTTGTGTTGTGTTGTGTTGTATTGTATTGTATTAGAACTCTAAAAAATAGAAAGATAATAATACCCCGCGCGGGCAAGCAGACTTTCTACGAAAATATATAAATACTTACGAATCCAGGTACATTGAAGTAAACAGGAGCTATAGCTGAACCGTTTATGGTGAACATAAGCGGATAATGGAACAAGAATATCGCGTATGATATCCTCGCTGGCAACTTCCATATATCTAGAGTTAGGAACCAATTAACCGGGCCTGAAACGAAAGAAACCATCATTATTATTTGCAAAATTACCATTATAATCTGCTTGCATTATTGAACTTTACCATTCAACATCACTCCATCCACAAAACATACTCCTGAGCCTGATCTTATGCTGTTCTTCCAATTCCTGCACTTTGATCTGCGTATGTTATCGCTCTACCTGGTCACAAGGCGTACGCTCTTTGTTGCCTATTCGCAGTATCCACTCCAGAACCTGTCTTCCTCGACGGCTATTATGTCTACGGTTGATATAACCAGCTTACTACTTTCAATAAACTATGTCGATCAATTTAATCTCTGCTGAATTACTTCATCTTTAGTGAGATCTCTCAGAGAAACAACACACTTCTTCAGCTCTTTGCAAATCTCTCTGAGTGACTTCAAATTAATGAACTGAAAAGTAACTTACCGCCATCAAGGAAAAAATCTGCCGCCATACCCTTACGATGTTCCAGCAGCACACATACCATTCTAGGCCTAGCGTGTTCTCCATCTTCGACCACATTATCACTTACCACCAGGCGAGATAGTGTTCAAACGCTAGCCTATCAGATATTAAAAAAATAAACTGGCCAAGTGCAAGTCGGACTCGCACTCGTAGGGTTCCGTATCACACTACAGTATTTTATAAGATCGAGCAAAAAATCACTATCATTTTTCGCCAGCAAAAAATAATAATTAATAAACATTTTGTTTCTCATAACGCCATCTAACGTTTAACAAAGGTGTTAGGGATCGAAATTTCAATATAACGCCATTTATGGGACGTTTACCTAACTAAGCGTTCATAGATGGCGTGAAATGCAGAAAAATACACGTTTCTTGTATGGGGACCCTCTAGTATCTTTAATTTTATTCTGTTTTTAGTATTTGTTGTTATAGCGGCAACAGAAATACATCATCTGTGAAAATTTCAACTGTCTAACTATCACGGTTCATAAGATACAGCCTGGTGACAGACGGACGGACAGACAGATAGATAGACAGACAGACAGACAGACAGACAGACAGACAGACAGACAGACAGACAGACAGACAGACAGACAGACGGACAGCGGAGTCTTAGTAATAGGGTCCCGTTTTACCCTTTGGGTACGGAACCCTAAAAACCAGTCTGGTTAGTAGCTAGTCGCAGTTGTTATAGAAGACTGGTTTGATCCAAATTGTATTACATTACATTGTTTATCATTGTTACCTCCATATCCATGTGTACAAGCAAAGACCATCCAACACAACGCAGCGCCCCACGCTGGTCTCATGAAAGAGTTCATTATATTGTCCACGAGTTGATTATTCCAATCCCATTGAGTAATAAAGTGAGGGTAGATAAACACAGTAGTCGATACAGTTGCCGCACAGAACCATAAGATCGCTACTGATATCTGAAAAAAAAATGTATTGAAATAAATACTGAAACAAGCCAGATATTCAGCTGTTGCGGATACAGGCATAAAACAAAATAAATGCCTAGTGGCGAAGTAGGAGAATAATCGGCTTTGGCATCAGAGGAAGTTGGGTTCAAATCCCCACCGTGCACCAATTAGATTTTTTCATCAAAAAATACGCACTTTACAGTGGCCTTCCGGTGAAGGAAAAATATTGTTGAGAAACTCCGAACCCGAACCCATGGTAGTTGGACTCTATCTAATGTCCGTCTGGCCAGCTACCACCCTCAAGTTAGAAAATCTGTCGCCAAACATCTAATGTGTTCCGGCAGTTGTGCTTGAGAGCCAGTTCTAGACATGTGTCCGCTATAGCAAAACGTACGTACACGTACCGTATCGATATTGATATGGCTAGCAACGGTTATACGGTTACCGACTATACTTATAGGTAGAGATCTTCTACGATAACATGACCCGCCCCTCCAAAATTCAAAAACGTTTGAAAGTATTTTGAAAGTATCGGTAAACGGTCTGTCTCAAGACAGTTTTGTCTATCACCCTGCGCACACTGCGAACAAAACTTTTTTGTCTGCGAGGATGCGACACAGAACAAAATATAGAATGGACACTTTGATCACTCCACCAATACATGTATTATGTACCTACCTACAATTTGTCTTCTTAAGTTATACAGTAACTAGATATCTACTTTATCATTTTTAGGGTTCCGTTTCTCAAAAGGTAAAAAAAGGAACTGAGCGCTCATACAATTTAGAGGTCTAGCTTAATTGGAACCAACCATAAAATATGTTAATAAATAAAATAGTGCTATTGAGTGATTTATTTACGTCGCGTCGTTCGCGTGTGGCGCGTCCTTGCTCAAGTTAGTTCCTCGATAGCTCAAAATCGGTAGGGAGGTGAGTAAGCCTCGATTGTTGGGGCGAACAGAGTGTCCATTCTATACGTAGTATCTGTTCTGTGTTGCATCGGTTTTGTTTGTCGGCACCGAGAACAAATAATAATACTACGTATAGAATAGACACTCTGTCCCACCCACCAATCGAGGCTTCCTCACCTCGCCTCTGATTCTGGAGCTGCTGAGGAGCTAGTTTAAGCAAGGCACCACACGCGGACGACAACAGAACAATAATACTACTCACGTGAAAATTAACGTCAACTTCATACATATATGTTGGGACCAGTACACACAGGAGGTTCAAATTTACGTAGGTACTATAATAATATAAAAACCAGCAAAATCGAGTTGAACTCGCCCACCGAGGCTTCCGTACCAACTTCTCAGACTAGTTTAAGGGACAAATTTATCTTTGTAGTTCGATCCATATAGGAAATGTATTGCAACAACTACAATTAATCATAAGTTAAATATTATGTTTCATTGAAGTGTTTCACACTTTATATTTTTGTAAATTGTTAAACAATTATTTGTTTAACAATTAATCATAAGTTTGTAAAAGTGAATTAATCGTTTTTAGGGTTCCGTATCTCAAAAGGTAAAAAAGGAATCCTTATAAGATCACTTTATTATCCGTCTGTCCGTCTGTATGTCCGTGTGTCATCACCGATTTTCTCAGGAACGGGTGGACCTAGCAAGTTAAAATGTATACCAGATACTGATGTTTATGGTCCTAATTAGATATATAAAAATCAAGATCCAGAGTCAACACGATAATAAGATATAGACATATTTAGATTTTCGCCGAAATTTGTAAGTACCTAAATTTACCTTAATTTTCGAATTTTTTATTTTTCGGATTTTTTCCATTACTTGTGCTGTAATACCTTGATTTTGACCATAGTTGACAATTCTAGGTCAACCGGAAGTACCATATAGGTTTTGGGTCGAAAACCTGTAGGGTACTTCCCGTTGACCTAGAACCATGAAATTCGACAAAGAGCAAGGTCTTACAGCACAAAAAAAGGGGAAATTTCAAAAACGAAAAAAATATTAAAGTAAATGGTGTCCCATACATACATAATTAACGCCAGTTAAGATATGCCTCTGAGTTACATGAGCGCTCATACAATTTAGGGGTCTAGCTCACCAAACTTAAGTTTGGTGCCAACAGATAAATATGTAACTAAAATTGTGCCTCTGTGTAATTAATTTTATTCATAGTTGACGCTAATTAAGATAGGCTTCTGAGTTATATGAGCGCTCATACAATTTAGATGTCTTGCTAACCAACCTTAAAAAATGTAAATAAATAAAATAGTGCTATTGAGTGATTTATTTTCGTCGCGTCGTTCGCGTGTGGCGCGTCCTTGCTCAAGTTTGTTCCTCGACAGCTCAGAATCGGTAAGGAGGTGAGGAAGCCTCGATTGTTGGAGCGAACAGAGTGTCCATTCTATACGTAGTATCTGTTCTGTGTTGCATCGGTTTTCTTTGTCGGCACCGAGAACAGATAATAATACTACGTATAGAATAGACACCCTGTACCACCCACCAATCGGGGCTTTCTCACCTCCCTATCAATTCTGAGCTGTCGAGGAGCTAACTTGAGCAAGAACGTGCAACACGCGGACGACGCTACGAGACGATTGTTTTTAAAACATAACCCTCCTTCTTCCGCAGTCGGGTGACTGCGAAAGGAGGGTTAATTTTGTTTCGAGTGTATGTATATATATATATATATATATATATATATATACATACATATTATATATTAAACGTATACATATGTATATACATATAAATGTATGAATGTATGTATATTTCTTTGGCACGCCCTAGAGCCTGAATGGCTTATCGTATTTTTATGTTAGCGGTGTCAACAGCAAGTATTAAAAAGATAATTATTGTTTTCACAAAGAGCTTCGTCAATTGCAGCCGAGAATACTATCAGATCTGTATATACAAAGTTTTGAATTCCCACCATATTTGCAGGGGTATGTATACTCCATGTAAAGAAATCAGTAAAAAAATATATATTAAAATATATATATAATTAACTAGGTACTTGAAATCAAACCTTCTTAAATCGACTCGCTCTTGGCGAACTACACGCACTCAGTCATAGCAGTGCCACAGGCGCCGCATTGCCTTTCGGCAAAAATCAAAGGGGCCGCGTCCGTCGGCGGCAACCGGTGAAACATGTTTGTGTTATTATTTTCGTTTTTTCGCTTCATTTTTAACCGACTTCAATGGTTTCTCAATTCGACCGTATATATGTTTTTTTTTTATGTTTGTTCGCGGATAACTTCGTCGTTTATGAACTGATTTTGATTATTCTTGTTTTGTTGGATAGGAGATATCTCAAGTGTGGTACCATGGTAATTTTATCGAGGTCTGATTAGTATCTCCAGAGATATGGAGATAAACACCTCAAAATTGGTACTGAAAATTAATAGTGCGACATCGAAGTCGGTTCTTTTTAACCGACTTCAAAAAAAAGGAGGAGGTTTCTCAATTCGACCGTATATATGTTTTTTTTTATGTTTGTTCGCGGATAACTTCGTCTTTTCTAAAACGATTTTCATTATTGTTTTTTTGTTGGAAAGGAAATATCCCAAGTGTGGTACCATGGTAATTTTATCGAGGTCTGATAAGTATCTCCAGAGATATGGAGATAAGCACCTCGTAATTGGTACTGAAAATTAATAGCGCGGCATTGAAGTCGGTTCTTTTTTAGTTTTTTAAACGATCTTATTTTGCTAGTATTTAGTTTTTAAACGATATAATAGCCTAGTGGTGAGTCGTAGTCACTTGTTATTGCCAAGACAAAGTTTGTAGAGAAGACAAAATAAACGAATAACATCGTTTAAAAAACTAAAACATTCGACTTCAAATGCCGCGCTATATTTTCAGTACAAAGTTTGAGGTGTTTATCTCCATATCTCTGGAGATACATGGAGGGAAGGATAGCTGGAGGGGATTGGATGTGGAAGTGAGGGGAAGGGGGAGGGTAGGTAAGCGAGGGGGAGGTTGGGGGGCTTAGGTGGAAGTGAGGGGGGTAGGGGGAGGGGAGAGCATGTGAGGGACGGAGGGAAAGGGGTAGTAGCGTGGCGTGGTACGGCGTGGTGTAGTTGGGATACGTATGTGTCTTATTAGTTAATGCTACCCAAAGACACTATTCCACGCGGACGAAGTCGCGGGCACAGCTAGTATTTATTATATATAAATATATACATATATATATATATATATATATATATATATATATATATATATATATATATATATACATTTTTAAGGTTTGTTAGCGGATAACCGCGTCGTTTATGAACCGATTTTGATTATTTTTTTTGTTGGAAAGGAGATATATATAAAGAGGTCTGATAAGTATCTCTAGAGATATGAAGATAAACACCTAAAAATTGGGACTGAAAATTAATAGCGTGGCATTGAAGTCGGTTCTTTTTAACCGACTTCACAAAAAAGGAGGAGGTTCTCAATTCGTAAGAATCTTTTTTCTTTTTTATTTTAGTTCACCGATTACTCGAAGATGCCTGCTAGGCTATGCTGTAAGCTACCTCGACAGCGGAATCCGCGGTGAGTTTCGAATTTCGTACTACAAAATTCAACCGTATTACGAACGTGATACGATTGAATTTCGTGGTACGAAATTCGAATCTCACCGCGGATTCCGCTGTCGAGATTGCTTACAGAATAGCCTAGCTGAACCGATTTGGAAAATTATTTTTTTGTTTCAAAACATACCCTTCCCAGGTGGTTCCATTTAAATTTTAACGAAATCGGCCGAACCTTTTTTAATATATCAACATTTGTATTATGACGCATTTACTTATCTCGACGACTTACTACTTGGCTGGCACTTTACCTACTGGCACAGATTATATAATAGTTACTACGTCTACTGGCTACTTTGACTAGCGCGACGTTTGAAGTCGTTTCTTTTAGTTTTTTTAAACGATCTTAAATTATTTAGTTTTTAAACGATCTTATCTGAAGTCGATTAAAATAAAATAAATAGTTTTTCTTTTTCCATACAAGTTGTTCGTACCCGTCAAACAGGATGCGTTTATTGCATTTGTTAAGAGCCCGCTTGAGATTTTTTTTCCCACGCTTGCTCCGCCTACACACGCCGCGGCACCCCCGGTAACGATACAGGCGCGGGGGAACGCGCTGTAATTTCGCGCATGCGCGCTCCACACTCGACTTGCGACCTCGTTTGCTAGCGGACACGGCGAGCCGAGCGGGACGGTAATGACCGCGTGGCCCGTGGCGCGGCAGCCGAAGTTACTTACTAACTACAGAGCTATACTATACATAAATACGTACATTTAAGGTTTAAAATTACGTATAACGGCTTAAAAAGGATTTTCCAAATCGAACATACATAGAAAAGAGATATATATATATATATATATTTATATATTTATATTCTGACTAATTGAGAACCTCCTCAATTTTTGTGAAGTCGGTTAAAAATAGTATAGTCTTATTTTTCGTACAACACTCCTTGCGTTGTTTTTGTAAACTTGTATTTATTTGAGAACCCAACTTCACAAAAAAGGAGAAAGTTCTCAATTCGTCGGATTTTTGTTTGTTTTATGAATGTTGACCTATTACTCGAAGACGCTTGAACCGATTTGGAAAATCATTTTTTTATTTGAATGAGTATAACAGATGATCCCATTTAAATTTCATCGAGATATGTTTAGTTCTGCAGAGATATGAAGATAAACACCATAAACCTAGTACTGAAAATGACTAGACTAGACAGAATATGTCCGTCCGTATGTCACAGCCATTTTATTCCGAAACTATTACGAATACAGACTTGAAACTTGGTAGGTAAATGTATTCTTGAACCGCTTTCCGATTTTTATACAATAATAAAAAATATAAAAGTTTAAGGGGGGGTATCCGATAAATGAAACTGGAACAAAAAAAAATTTTCTTAAAACCTATAAGTGTGTCAAAAATAACTTTGTTAGGGTTTCGTAGCCAAATAGCAAAAAACGGAACCCTTATAGATTCGCCATGTCTGTCTGTCCGTCCGTATGTCACAGCCATTTTATTCCGAAACTATTAGGACTACAGAATTGAAACTTGGTAGGTAGATGTATAAACCGCTTTCCGATTTTTGTACAAAAATAAAAAATATAAAAGCTTAAGGGGGGCAGACAGACAGACATGGCGAATCTATAATGGTTCCGTTTTATGCCATTTGGCTACGAAACCCTAACAAAGTTATTTTTGTAGTTGCGAAAAATAAAAGTTATAGAATACTCTACTGTGTTACGGAACCCTACGAGTGCGAGTCGACTTGCACTTGGCCAGTTTATCTCAAAGTAAATCATTTAAAAGATAGGCGCGTCTAAAGTGGTAAAATGTGTCCCCCCCCCCCCCTAACTTCTAAAGTAAGGGAGTGAAAAATCTAGAAAAAATATAATATATATCTGTAGATCTCAACAAAAACTTTCAACGAAAATTGGTTTGAACCAGATACAGTCAGTAGTTGTTGAGATATAGCGACCGCAAGTATAACTTTGTTTTTCATACAAACACTATGAAAAACAAAGTTATTTTTGTAGTTGCAAAAAATCATGGTTATAGAATACTCTACTGTGTTACGGACCCCAAGAGTGCTAGTCCGACTTGCACTTGGCCAGTTTTTTTTTGTGTGTATCACATTCCATCCCATTTCACCCTCTTAGGGGTAGAATTTCAAAAAGACCTGAAACACGTATTTACTTATTTTTTTACTGAAGCACTTGTGTGAAGTTTCGGATAGAAAAGACGATCTAATCTTGTTTCCCCATACAAACTTTGAGCTCCGTTTCATCCCCTCCGAGGGTTAATTTTGGAAAATCCTTTCTCAGAGGGAACTAACGTCGTAATAACTACTTGCATGCCAAATTTCAGCGCGATCCGAAACAATATTGATTTTCACACTTTATTACCCCATTTCACCCTCTTAGGGGTGAAATTTCAAAAAAACCTGAAACACGTATTTACTGGTCTACCCTCCCTTCGCGTTCTCTTCCTTCTTCTCCCTCCTATTCCTCCCCTACGGTACACTGTGGGGGCGCCTCGTGGTATTGGGTCGTTAGCTGGAGGGCGGGGACGGATGGCGGAGGTAGATAGTCAAAGTAACGCAATATAAACCTTACAGTGCGTAATATAAAGTAATTTTTGGCTTAAGAATAATTGCGCCCGGTTCTTTAAAACGTTAGCCGATCGTGTCAGAGCCTAAAATAAGAAGCCAATACTGCCAAAATGGTAGGTAGGAACCTGCCACATATGGTCACACTAGCCGTATCGCGCCAAGTGTCTCCGCCACTTCAGTATAATTTACAAAACTACGTGATAAAAGTTGGCGCCACGCCACAAGCCCTCGCCAAGTCTCTTCTGTATAAACCGCGCCTAATATTCGCGAAACAGTCGTCAAAGCGCCGCTTCGCCTTTTGCGGCAAAGTTCAAAGAGGCCGCGTCCATCGACGGAACACGTGTACACTACTGTAGGGCTATTCTGTAAGCTAGTTTACGCATCTCGCAAGCGGAATCCGCGTCGAGAAGAGAATTTTGTATGCTGTAAACTCGGACGCGCTGGTAGCGCTGCACATCCGAGTGCGGATGTGAGGTTGAACTGTTGTGAATGACCTATTTTGACATTTATTGTATGAAAACGGCATTTTGTAAGGAAATGTACCATCTCGATCGTCGATTTTTTTTGCGTAGAACCAAGAATTCAGTTTTCTTAATTTTAATAGTCTTGAACATATTGAGATTGAAAAATCGGAGATTGATGTTCTGTTTTTATGTTAAATTATAAGTTTCTAGCTCTAAAGAATAGCCCCAGGGCTATTCTTTAAGCTAGTTTATACCTCGCGAGAGCGGAATTCGCGGTGAGATTTGAATTTCGTATCCTGTAAACCCGAACGTACAGGTGGCGCCGCACGTCCGAGTGCGTAGGTCAGAGTTGAACTTTTGTAAGCGAGCTATTTTGACATATAATGTCAGAATACTGTATTCTTTAAGTAAATTAACCACACGATTGTCGAGTTTCTTTGCGTTAAAACACGAATACAACTGTCATAATTTAAGTAGTCTTGAAGCTATCGAGATTAAAAAATCGATCGAAGTGATATTCAACTTTGAGGTTAAATTATAAGTTATTATGATACCTACGTTGTTTTGTACTAGAATAATTAACGTAGTTTGAAAACTATAAAAGCAATGTGAGCGCGTGTCAGTTTCAATAACAAGTTTGAGATGTTTATCTCCATATCTCTGGAGGTCATACTCATCAGATCTTGATAAAATTTACTAAAGAACCACGCCTCCTTACGAATTGATTAAAATAAGTTAATTGACAAGTTTGAGGTTTGAATCTCCATATTGTCCTATCTATAATGTACTCTATGTCTCCATATGTATAGACACTCTACCCATAAAAAAAAACATTCTAATCGGTTCACAATTTGGCAAGGTAATCGCGTAAGAAACAAAAAAAACCAGCAAGACGAATTGAAAATCTCTTCCTTTTGGAAATCGGTTGAAAAGTTAATGCTATTGACTTAAAATGTAAGTCTTCGGCTAAGTATCTATATTATTGACATACAATCATTTGATTGCTGTCTCACCTGATGATAAGCAAAGATGCTGTCTAAGATGGTATCGTGCTAGTCTAGAATTGAAAGACAGCACCGTTTACTGACATGTCTCTATCCATTGGTCCATGGTGGTTCGAGCTAAGGCCAAAGCCTACCACAAATGGTCAATACTACAAGTGATCCACATGTTTAATATTTTTAATCGGAATAAAAATATTAAATAGTAGTGCCATTGCTGAATGCTGTGGATAAAACACCAGCCAAGGCAATAAATAATAGTACAAGGTAGTTAATCTTGTTAGTCAAAGATTTGAATAATAGTTTATGACAGGCAAGGAATTTTAAATAAATTCAATTACATTTATTCATTAGATATATATATTTTTTGACAAAAATGTCAGTCCCTATGCTATGGCATTCAGGGCCCCATCGTTGCTCGATTTCTCTCCACCTGACGAGTCACGAACACCTCCATCACTTGAGAGTTGCGGCGAATAATATCTCTATTCTTTGCTCTTTCAAAACCAAGAACCATTGGTTAAGCTCATTAGCTTTTAATTCATTCATTTAAATCTGTTCAATGATTCATTAATAATTAAGACTGACAAGACGAGACTGCCTTCTAAGTTTCTGGTGAAGTTGACACGAAGACGCTGAAATAAATATATAATACGAATATTAATACATTTGTCAGAAAGGTAACCTAAATATGTAATACCCACTGTATAACCCAATATTTTTTAAATTATTTAATGAGATATTTCTTGTAACATATTAATTTCAGCAATCATTTTGTATTATTTTTTCTTTTTAAACAAATTACATTTTTAAATTTATTATTATTATTCTTTAATGTTAAACGCCTACAATTTTATGTGCATGCAGTCTTCGCCTGTAATTATAATAACATTTAGCATAATAGTACTAAGATTTTGATGTTAAAAGGTTTATAACGATGATTATTATGTTGGCGATCTATTAATAAATAATTAAATCATCATGATCGGCCTGTGTCAGTCCACTGCTGGACGTAAGCCTCTCCCAAGATCACCATCATCTCCCAAGATGCGCCACTGAGCCCGATCTTCGGCTCTTCTCTTCCAGTCACTACCCACCTCTTTGCGTATATTGTTGCTCCACCTGGTCACAGGAGGTCCTACGCTACGTTTGCCGATTCGCAGTCTACACTCTAGGACAAGTCTACCCCAACTAAATAAATAAATAAATAAACATGCCAAATTACAGCTATCTACTACTTATTAGTTAAAGAGCTAAGCCACCGATTAACTGACGGACAGATAAAGAGGCTAAACTACTAACATAAAGGTTATAATAACCTTTATGACTATGGAACCATATAAAGCAATATTCCTACACATGTACTCTTACTAACCTCTCATATATGTTGGTTAAACATACATGTTATCTTGTTTCGTTTCTATGCTTTGTTATCTACATCAGAATGTTCAATTATTTGTTAATAAATGAAATAATTACTTGTATTGTGAAGTGGTCATGGATAATAAAGGTTCAGTCGACAGCGAGCCAAATAAGTGCCTTTTTCTGAAGGTGTTGCTAGATGTATCGGGCTTGTGGCTCACACTATTCATGGCGAGCAGGACACTGAGTCACTTTTTGATGGCTAAGGTTCACCTAAAACCATACATTTATATTAGCAATGTAAAGATTACTAACTAGAAACAAGAAATTTTATGTATTTTATCAAACATATATGTATACAGTATGTGCACAACACTATGTCTCACAGATGTTTCAGGAACTCAGCTCAAGTACAGAGTTGTGTGAGAGAGTGAATAAACACAAACTATTGTCGTGCTAGGGTAAAAACAATCTCCCATCTCACAGGTGGTGTTCAGGACATGGAAAACTGAAATATTAACCAAAACCAAGAACTGACTTAATTTTATATTGTATTGCTGTATTATTTACTATTATTAGGTAAACATGTTATTATGTACGTAGGTGATTAAATGATTTATTACTTCTGATACACTTGCAAGCTCGTAACTCGTTTTTTGTCAACCTAAAGTAAAGTTTAACCACTCAGGCGTGGACCGAAAATTAAAGTAAGTAAACATCACAGATAACTGTATATTAGTCCGAGAGTAAACATTAAACCGTAGACAGAGTATATTAAACTAGACCTGGCATTGAAATAACAATGATAACATGAGAAGGATAAAATTACACAATCACTAGTATGAGAGAGCGAGATGAACAACATTTTTTTATTCTTCTCTACATATAAGATTTTTTTGCTTGGAGCCAGCTCTGGCTCCCAGTTCTAGTGCGCCCATTAGTTTTCACCCGCTGTCATGTAAGACCCTGTATATTTATTTATTTATTATGTTTCATTATTTCACAATTTTTTGGATAAAAATTGTCTGAAGTACTGAAACATCCACTGGGTTGCGGGTGCACGTAATACGTAAGTCCGGTTGGCAACCCTACATTAATCAGGGGCATTAAACATGTGTTTTAAGTGTGACGTTCGACGTCTAGATGAAAGCTGAATGGCTCAATACCTTTTTTTTTTGTAAATTCGAAGCAATAAGTTATGTTTCTGTTATATCCTTCGAGCATTTACCAATGGAGATGTTAACGCAAGGCGTTCCCCTCTGCTGGCCATATAGCCTTTTTTGGCCATATGAGCGTGCGTAACTACGCTGTATTTTTAATACTGTGTGCGTGTTTCAAGCTAGTGTGCGGGATCGTTAAAGTGAGGGATTTGTGTGTGTGCAATGCGTGTTTACCTCGTCCCCCGTAAAGTATCGGCAGAAAAAAATGTTTGCGGATTAAAACGTTAACATCTCCACCATTGGTAAATGCTCGAAGGTTAAATCTATAATATTTTTTATTGAATACTAGCTGTGCCCCGCGGCTTCGGCTGACCTACGTAATAAGTAGAAACCTGTTCGGAGCATATCCGAAGTAAATACACGCGAACAAAAGCCGGTACGTTCACATTAAAATGAATAATTTTCGCGAAAACTTTCAAACTAAAATTTTTAATTTTCCCATATACTGAATAAATGCTTTTATTATGATATTTATTATGAATATTCTGATTATGAATAAATACTTTTGACCCGACCAAATTACGCTATTCAATTTGTCTTATAGCTGGCATATGCATTACGTGTTCATAATTTTTGACGGGTTATACCTATATAATTCGCATACGCTAATGTCTTATCTATTTAATATTCCGTATACGCATTAAACAAACTAAACCAGAGACAAAACTCTCTCACAAAAGACACTCTCGCTAGGGCCTCCGATCACAGAATTAAAATAATTCTAATATCTGTATTATATCTTATTTTAAACGTAAAATATATGTGTAATGCATTATATACGATATTGACATAGAATACTTATTATTGTATGTTTATGTTGTAAATTATTAATTCATTCATTTATAAATTCACAGTTTCAGCATAGACAATAACTATCGACATAGTTAAATCTCTTGATTCAATCCTTAGCAAAGTGAGCTTCGATGAATGTGTCACTTCTCTTCGATAGCTTTGACAGTAAATTACAGAATGACAGATTGCAATCCTAAATTATCGTTTGCGAAGCGAGGTTAGATCACTTAGGCGAGATCGGCAAGTCAAAAAGTTATGGCGCAACTATACCAACCCATTTTCCGTATGGAATGGAATAGCCTGTATAGGCTGGCACCTAACATCATTCGGGAACTCGATGAACTAAGCCTCTACATCTAATGTTCACACTGAAAATTCGCTTCATTCTTATGTGGCTAAATGCACAAATGTGCGATGCAAACTTCGAAGCAAAAAAAAAATTAACCTGTCCGTCAAATCGAAGTTTTTTTAAATTTTATTATGGCTCCACACGATAAGTGTATTTAGCCAGTGTCAAGTATAAAAATTCTTTAAGTTTTTGAGAATTCTGATTTGAAATATACCCTAACGTCCCCCACTGGGAGACGTTTTAGCGGTGGAAGTTGGGATAATACCAAGCCTACCACCCATGGTCACTCATAAATGAATCTTTTGAATCGAAACAAAAATATTAATAGTGTCAGTGCTGAATGCTGTGGTTGAAACACCAGGGCCCCTAGACAAAATCCAATTTCCATTCAAGCTAACGCAAGTTCAAAATGTATGGAATGAAATTTATGTTTCCGCAACAAAGATGTCATTCTCATACATTTTGAACTTGCATTAGCGTGAATGAAAGCAGGAAGTTGGATTTTGTCTAGGGCCCAGGGCCCCTAGACATAATTAAGATAGTTTAAAAACTAAACTACCGACTTCCATGCCGCGCACTTTCAGTAGCAAGTTCGAGAAGTTTATCGTCATATCTCTGGAGATACTTATCAGATCTCGATTACAATTACAATGGGACCACCTCGGGATTATATCCTTTCAAACTAAAAAATATTTTTTAAATCGGTTCACAATTGGCAAAAATATTAATGCACACACATACAAAAAAAATACATACAGACGAGCACAGAACCTCCTCCTTTTTGGAAGTCGGTTATAATCCAATTTCTGTTTTCATTCACGCTAACGGAGTTTCAAAATGTATGTGAATGACAACTTTGTTGCGGAAAAATAAATATCATTCCCATACATTTTGTACTTACGTAAGCCCGACTGGAGACAGATATTGGATTTTGTTTAGAGGGGCAGCCCAGGCAATAAATAATGGTACAATGACAGGCAAGGAATTTTATTATAATAATAAATTCAATTCCATTTAGTCAATTTTATTTAGTCACTAAAATATATTTTTATTTTGTAATGCTAAGACAAAAATGTTAGTCCATCAGTGATGGCATTCAGGGCCCCATTACTGCTTGATTTCTCTCCACCTGTTGAATCACGAAAACCTCCATCGCTTGAGAGTTGTGGCGATGAATACCTTTATTCTTTGCTCTTTTAAAACCAAGAACCATGGGTAAAGCTCATTAATTAATTAATTAAAATCTGTTTATTGATTCATTAATACTTGAGACTCATTGAGACCGAGGAGACTGCCTTCTACTTCTCTGGTGAAATCAACCCGAAAACGCTGAAACAAATATATAATACCAGAATCATACATTTATAATTATTAGGCAGTATGCACTAAAAAATCAACCTATTTCACTACTGTGAGGGCCAAGTTTATATTGAGCCTCACATTGTGTAGAGTTCCATGGTTACCAAACCCGTCACAATATGAAACTAATATGTTGGTCTACTATTACGTGTGAACTAGTAAAGCCTACCTAGCTCTAATAATTTGCCATTTAATTTTGTTATTAAATACTACTATTGTGAATTTTTACCTAATTCAAAACAATACTTCGCAGGCAGGTGGACACTTAACTCTAAAAAAAAAGCACTTTAAAGCTTATTAAGATATCAATGTTTATAAATGACCCATACACCATAGAATAAACAAGAAACAAAAATATTAACCTCACTTTTATGGACGAGGGAATAGATCTTATAGATATAAAGATGTTATACCTACTGCATACTCATGCCTAATTACAGCTACTTATTAGTCTCTGAGCTAAGGCCATCAATAGACTGACACAGATGGAGGGAGGGACATGGTGAAACTACTTACATAAAGGTTCTTTGTTGACTATGGAACCATGACAAGAAATATTCCGACATATGTATTAATTCTCATTTATATGTTGGTTCAAAATACATGTCATTTTGTTTCCGTTTGATGCTTTGTAATCTGTATCTGAATGTTCAATTATTTGTTAATTAATGAAATAATTACTTGTATGGTGATACGGTCGTAGAATAAAGGTTCAGTTGACAGCAAGTCCAATAAGTGCCTGTTTCTTTTCTGAAGGTGTAGCTGGCTGAAATAGGCATGCGACTCTCACTTTTCATGGCAATCTAGAGACTGAACCACTTCTTGAGGGCTAACGTTCACCTAAAATCATAAATTTGTGTTAACAATGCAAAGATTACCTACTAACTAGAAACAATAAATGTTAACTAGCTTATCGAACAGTATCGTAGGTTATAATTCGATGTCGAACAGATATTTATGTACACACCATGTGTACAGCACTGGTCTTGGGTCTTGCAGATGCTTGGCATGTTCCAGGAACACAAGCCAAGTGCAGAGTTTGAGAATAAACATAAACTATAATCGTGCTATAGGTACTTAAAAAAATCTTCCATCTTAAAAAATATCAAATCAAAAGTCAGTAAGTACAGTTGTTCAGGACATTGAAAGGTAACCAAGAAGCTGACTTTATTTTGTATAGTATTGCTGAATTTTAACAAATTACTATTATTAAAAGTTAAAATGAACCAATTTATATAAATGCGATAATGTCATGTTATCAAATGCATAGATAACAATGAATACTTACTGCTTTAGCATTGCTTTTCTTCAACGTACGTACGTAATCCACTATTACACGACACGAAATTGATTGATACAAACAAAACAATAGTAATAATATTAATTTGAAGACTTTGTTGTGAAAATAAAAACAAAACAGTGTAGAAAAAGAAGTATAAACTACTAAATACTAATGATAAATGATTACTAAACTAACCAGGGTGACCATATCAAAAATGGCGAATCTGCCCGACATTGGCAAAAAACTGCTAAAATCTGCCAAACCACCAACCACCCCAGAGAATATATTAAATTATTTAGTATACCATTATATTATTGCCTTATAGAGAGCTGGTTATAATCAAACTTTTATAAATTTCCAACCAAAATCCAAATATATGCATATTAAAAATATTATACATTCAATACAAACAAAAAATTGTCAAAATTCTATTTTTGTTTCAAAATTCATAAAAATCCTTGAAATCTGCCACTTTTTGGAATCGTCAGCGTTATCTGCCAGAGTTAAAATGTAGGTTCCAAATCTGCCTAAATGAGAGAAATCTGCCACAAATGGTCATACTAACTACTAAGGACTACTAAACGCAAACCAGCCAATTTAGACTTGGGTAACTCCGGACACGGACATATCTATATCTTTGGATATATATCCCTAAGCGGATATATATCCTTCCCTCCCCTTGCCAAAACCTTCATATTATTATATTCCATATCCGGTATATCTTTATGAAACAAAACTTTTTTGTGAACTCGGACTGACATGGATATCCTAATATATACGAAGCAGATATACTAATGTGAAGAAAATACGATGGTTTCCACTCCTCTGTCAGATAAAGTAAGCCCAAGCCTAGCTAGCTCATGACTGGTAGGCTTGGTTTATCGTATATCCTTCCATATAAGGGTGTATAATATCTAACATTATTAGGCCGTATCTGTTGTGTGTTGTGTTTGAACTTGCATTAATTATTAACTGTTGTGAGTGACGATGTGATCCAAAATAATGATATAGCGGTTGCCTAGAAAATACCTATTCACTCACGACTTGACTTTTTGACCAACTTAACAAGAAATGTTGTTTCATCAAAATATACCGGATGCATGGAATATATTGAGGTTTTGGCAAGAGGAAGGAAGGATATATATCTGTTTAGGGATATATATCTGAAGATATAGATTAGATGTGTCCGGAGTTACCCAAGCCTAGCCAGCCAGAGACAAAACAAACTCTAGGGCTTCCAGCCACAGAGTTAAAATGAATTCTAATATTATCCGTATTCTATCTTATATTACATGTAAAAAATATGTGTGTTATATAACACGCTATATTGAATATGAATACGTATTTTGTAATTTTTACTTGAAAGTTATCAATTGATAAATTTATTATTTCATAATTTTAGCATAGACAAAAACTATCGACATCGTTAAATATCTTCATTCAATCCTTAGCAAAGTGGGCCTCGATGAGTGTATCACTTTGCTTCGATAGTTTCAACATAGTAAATTACAGAGTGCTCAATTGCAATCCCGAACCGTCGTGTGCGAAGTGACGTTGATCACTCACGCAAGATCGCAAAGCGAAATGGTTTTTTACAGAATAGCCCTACTGAATAGGCTTGGGCTAACTATATCCAACAGAGGAGTGAGTACATCGTATATCATTCCATGTAAGGATATATATCTGCTTAGTATGTCCGCTTAATATATTATCCGCTTAGTATAACTGCTAAGTATGTTCGGTATATCCATGTGAAATGTGTTGCAGACTTTGCAGATAAATAGATAAATAATACTTCAATGATTAGTATATCCCATATCCAAAATAAAAAATATCCGCATTTCATAACCGATATTATGTAACATTATAAGACCGTACCTGTTGTGTTTTTGCATTGTTTTTGTACCCGTTGTTAGTGATGATGTGATCCAAAATAATATGGCAAGGTTGCCTAGAAAATACCTATTCACTTACGGCTTTACCTTTTTACCGATTTCACATTTTTTTTTGTGTTTCATAAAGGTATACCGGATATATGGGATATACTATTATTAAGGTTTCGGGAAGTGGAATGATGGGTATATATTCGCTTAGGGATATATATCCGAAGATATAGATGTGTCCGGAGTTACCCAAGCCTACTAACCGAGAACGACAAACGATAATTGTTAAATAACATTGTTATTCTAATATGTACAGTAATGTTTTGGGTTGCAATGATGAATAACAAGGTTACATGGTGTGGACGTGTTATATAACACAAGTTAAATAACATGTTACATAGTCTGTACGCACCTTTATCAAATCAGACATTTTTTAGGGTCCCGAAACCAAAGGGACCCTAGGGACTACTGAGACTTCGCTGTCCATCCGTCCGTCTGTCTATCCGCCTTTCTCAAAGCTGTATCTCCTTTACAGTAATAGGTAGATACTTGACATTTTCACTAAGTATGTATTATTATGGGGATTTAAGAACAAATAGGTACTAAAAACTAAAATAAAGTTAAAAATAAAACTGGCTAAGTCGAGTTGAACTCGCCCACCGAGGCTTCCGTACGAACCAATTCAGCTAGATCTCTAAATTGTATCAGCGCTCATATAACTCAGAGGTCTACATTAATTGGCGTAAACTATGTATGTATGTACACCTTTTAATTTTCAACTTTTTTATTTTTTGGAATTTTTCCATAATTTGTGCTGTACCTTGCTGCTTGCCAAATATCATGATTCTAGGTCAACGGGAAGTACCCTATAGGTTTTCGACCCAAAACCTATAGGGTACTTCCGGTTTACCTAGAATTGTCAATTTTGGTTATAAGCAAAGTCTTAGAGCACAAGTATAGGAAAAATTCCGAAAAATAAAAAATGTTGAAAATTAAGGTACATTTTGGTACTAACAAGTTTTCGCGAAATCTAAATTTGCCCATATCTTTTATTGTGTTGATTCAAGACCTTGATTTTTATACACCCAATAGGGACTATAGACTTCAGTATCAGGTATAAATTTCAACTTGCTAGGTCCACCCGTTCCTGAGAAAATCAGTGGTGACACACGGACAGACGGACAGACAGACGGACAGACAGACACACAGACAGAGAGACAGACGGACAAGAATGTGATCTTATAAGGATTCCTTTTCTACCTTTTGAGACACGGAACCCTAAAAACGGTTAATTTACTTTTACAAACTTATGATTTGTAGTTGTTGCTATACATTTCCTATGGATCGAACTACAAAGTTAAGTTTGTCCCTTAAACTAGTCTGAGCAGTTGGTACGGAAGCCTCGGCGGGCGAGTTCAACTCGATTTAGCTGGTTTTTATATATAATATAGAACCTACGTAAATTTGAACCTCCTGTGTGTACTGGTCCCAACATATATGTATGAAGTTGACGTTAATCTTCACGAGAGTAGTATTATTGTTCTGTGTCCGTCCGCGTGTGGTACCTTGCTTAAACTAGCTCCTCAGCAGCTCCAGAATCAGAGGCGAGGTGAGGAAGCCTCGATTGGTGGGTGGGACAGAGTGTCTATTCTATACGTAGTATTATTATTTGTTCTCGGTGCCGACAAAGAAAACCGATGCAACACAGAACAGATACTACGTATAGAATAAACACTCTGTTCGCCCCAACAATCGAGGCTTACTCACCTCCCTACCGATTTTGAGCTGTCGAGGAACTAACTTGAGCAAGGACGCGCCACACGCGAACGACGCGACGAAAATAAATCACTCAATAGCACTATTTTATTTATTTACATTTTTTAAGGTTGGTTAGCTAGACATCTAAATTGTATGAGCGCTCATATAACTCAGAGGCCTATCTTAACTAGCGTCAACTATGAATAAAATAAATTACACTGAGGCACAATTTTAGTTACATATTTACCTTATGGCACCAAACTTAAGTTTGGTGCAATTGAGCTAGACCCCTAAATTGTATGAGCGCTCATATAACTCAGAGGCATATCTTAACTGGCGTTAATTATGTATGTATGGGACACCATTTACTTTAATAATTTTTTCGTTTTTGAAATTTCCCCTTTTTTTGTGCTGTAAGACCTTGCTCTTTGTCGAATTTCATGGTTCTAGGTCAACGGGAAGTACCATACAGGTTTTCGACCCAAAACCTATATGGTACTTCCGGTTGACCTAGAATTGTCAACTATGGTCAAAATCAAGGTATTACAGCACAAGTAATGGAAAAAATCCGAAAAATAAAAAATTCGAAAATTAAGGTAAATTTAGGTACTTACAAATTTCGGCGAAAATCTAAATATGTCTATATCTTATTATCGTGTTGACTCTGGATCTTGATTTTTATATATTTAATTAGGGCCATAAACATCAGTATCTGGTATAAATTTTAACTTGCTAGGTCCACCCGTTCCTGAGAAAATCGGTGGTGACACACGGACATACAGACGGACAGACGGATAATAAAGTGATCTTATAAGGATTCCTTTTTTACCTTTTGAGATACGGAACCCTAAAAAAGATTAATTCACTTTTACAAACTTATGATTAATTGTTAAACAAATAATTGTTTAACAATTTACAAAAATATAAAGTGTGAAACACTTCAAAGAAACATAATATTTAACTTATGATTAATTGTAGTTGTTGCAATACATTTCCTATATGGATCGAACTACAAAGTTAAGTTTGTCCCTTAAACTAGTCTGAGAAGTTGGTACGGAAGCCTCGGTGGGCGAGTTCAACTCAATTTTGCTGGGTTTAATATATAATATAGAACCTACGTAAATTTGAACCTCTTGTGTGTACTGGTCCCAACATATATGTATGAAGTTGACGTTAATTTTCACGTGAGTAGTATTATTGTTCTGTGTTCGTCCGCGTGTGGTGCCTTGCTTAAACTAGCTCCTCAGCAGCTCCAGAATCAGTGGCGAGGTGAGGAAGCCTCGATTGGTGGGGGGGACAGAGTGTCTATTCTATACGTAGTATTATTATTTGTTCTCGGTGCCGACAAACAAAACCGATGCAACACAGAACAGATACTACGTATAGAATGGACACTCTGTTCGCCCCAACAATCGAGGCTTACTCACCTCCCTACCGATTTTGAGCTGTCGAGGAACTAACTTGAGCAAGGACGCGCCATACGCGAACGACGCGACGTAAATAAATCACTCAATAGCACTATTTTATTTATTAACATATTTTAAGGTTGGTTCCAATTAAGTTAGACCTCTAAATTGTATGAGCGCTCAGTTCCTTTTTTTACCTTTTGAGAAACGGAACCCTAAAAATGATAAAGTAGATATCTAGTTACTGTATAACTGAAGAAGACAAATTGTAGGTAGGTACATAATACATGTATTGGTGGAGTGATCAAAGTGTCCATTCTATATTTTGTTCTGTGTCGCATCCTCGCAGACAAAACAGTCTTAACGGTCTGTCTCAAGACAGTTTTGTCTATCACCCTGCGCACACTGCGAACAAAACTTTTTTGTCTGCGAGGATGCGACACAGAACAAAATATAGAATGGACACTTTGATCACTCCACCAATACATGTATTATGTACTTACCTACAATTTGTCTTCTTCAGTTATACAGTAACTAGATATCTACTTTATCATTTTTAGGGTTCCGTTTCTCAAAAGGTAAAAAAAGGAACTGAGCGCTCATACAAATTAGAGGTCTAACTTAATTGGAACCAACCTTAAAATATGTTAATTAATAAAATAGTGCTATTGAGTGATTTATTTACGTCGCGTCGTTCGCGTGTGGCGCGTCCTTGCTCAAGTTAGTTCCTCGACAGCTCAAAATCGGTAGGGAGGTGAGTAAGCCTTGATTGTTGGGGCGAACAGAGTGTCCATTCTATACGTAGTATCTGTTCTGTGTTGCATCGGTTTTGTTTGTCGGCATCGAGAACAAATAATAATACTACGTACAGAATAGACACTCTGTCCCACCCACCAATCGAGGCTTCCTCACCTCGCCACTGATTCTGGAGCTGCTGAGGAGCTAGTTTAAGCAAGGCACCACACGCGGACGAACACAGAACAATAATACTACTCACGTGAAGATTAACGTCAACTTCATACATATATGTTGGGACCAGTACACACAGGAGGTTCAAATTTACGTAGGTTCTATATTATATATAAAAACCAGCAAAATCGAGTTGAACTCGCCCACCGAAGCTTCCGTACCAACTTCTCAGACTAGTTTAAGGGACAAACTTAACTTTGTAGTTCGATCCATATAGGAAATGTATTGCAACAACTACAATTAATCATAAGTGAAATATTATGTTTCTTTGAAGTGTTTCACACTTTATATTTTTGTAAATTGTTAAAGAATTATTTGTTTAACAATTAATCATAAGTTTGTAAAAGTAAATTAATCGTTTTTAGGGTTCCGTATCTCAAAAGTTAAAAAAGGAATCCTTATAAGATCAATTTCTTATCCGTCTGTCCGTCTGTATGTCCGTGTGTCACCACCGATTTTCTCAGGATCGGGTGGACCTAGCAAGTTAACATTTATACTAGATACTGATGTTTATGGTCCTAATTAGATATATAAAAATCAAGATCCAGAGTCCACACGATAATAAGATATAGACATATTTAGATTTTCGCCGAAATTTGTAAGTACCTAAATTTACCTTAATTTTCGACTTTTTTATTTTTCGGATGTTTTCCATTACTTGTGCTGTAATACCTTGATTTTGACTACAGTTGACAATTCTAAGTCAACCGGAAGTACCATATAGGTTTTGGGTCGAAAACCTGTAGGGTACTTCCCGTTGACCTAGAACCATGAAATTCGACAAAGAGCAAGGTCTTACAGCACAAAAAAAGGGGAAATTTCAAAAACGAAAAAATTATTAAAGTAAATGGTGTCCCATACATACATAGTTAACGCCAGTTAAGATATGCCTCTGAGTTATATGAGCGCTCATACAATTTAGGGGTCTAGCTCAATTGCACCAAACTTAAGTTTGGTGCCATAAGGTAAACATGTAACTAAAATTGTGCCTCTGTGTAATTTATTTTATTCATAGTTGACGCTAATTAAGATAGGCCTCTGATTTATATGAGCGCTCATACAATTTAGATGACTAGCTAACCAACCTTAAAAAATGTAAATAAATAAAATAGTGCTATTGAGTGATTTATTTTCGTCGCGTCGTTCGCGTGTGGCGCGTCCTTGCTCAAGTTAGTTCCTCGACAGCTCAAAATCGGTAGGGAGGTGAGGAAGCCTCGATTGTTGGGGCGAACAGAGTGTCCATTCTATACGTAGTATCTGTTCTGTGTTGCATCGGTTTTCTTTGTCGGCACCGAGAACAAATAATAATACAACGTATAGAATAGACACTCTGTCCCACCCACCAATCGAGGTTTCTCACCTCGCCTCTGATTCTGGAGCTGCTGAGGAGCTAGTTTAAGCACGTGAAGATTAACGTCAACTTCATACATATATGTTGGGACCAGTACACACAGGAGGTTCAAATTTACGTAGGTTCTATATTATATATAATAATATCGTTTAAAAACTAAAAAACAACCGACTTCAATGCCACGCTATTCATTTTCAGTACCAATTTTGAGATGTTTATCTCAATATCTCTGGAGATACTTATCATACCTCGATAAAATTACCATGGTATCACACTTGGGATATCTCCTTTCGAACAAAAAAAGAATAATCGAAATCGGTTCATAAACAACGAAGTTATCCGCGAACAAACATAAAAAAAAAAATATATATATATATATATAGACGGTCGAATTGAGAAACCTCCTCCTTTTTTTGAAGTCGGTTAAAAACCAGCTAAATCGAGTTGAACTCGCCCGCCGAGGCTTCCGTACCAACTTCTCAGACTAGTTTAAGGGACAAACTTAACTTTGTAGTTCGATCCATAGGAAATGTATAGCAACAACTACAAATCATAAGTTTGTAAAAGTAAATTAACCGTTTTTAGGGTTCCGTGTCTCAAAAGGTAGAAAAGGAATCCTTATAAGATCACATTCTTGTCCGTCTGTCTCTCTGTCTGTGTGTCTATCTGTCCGTCTGTCCGTGTGTCAACACTGCTTTCTCAGGAACGGGTGGACCTAGCAAGTTGAAATTTATACCTGATACTGAAATCTATAGTCCCTATTGGGTGTATGAAAATCAACGTCTTGAATCAACACAATAAAAAGATATGGGCAAATTTAGATTTTCGCGGAAACTTGTTAGTACCAAAATGTACCTTAATTTTCAACATTTTTTATTTTTCGGAATTTTTCCTATACTTGTGCTCTAAGACTTTGCTTATAACCAAAATTGACAATGCTAGGTAAACCGGAAGTACCCTATAGGTTTTGGGTCGAAAACCTATAGGGTACTTCCCGTTGATCTAGAATCATGAAATTTGGCAAGCAGCAAGGTACAGCACAAATTATGGAAAAATTCCAAAAAATAAAAAAGTTGAAAATTAAAAGGTGTACATACATACATAGTTTACGCCAATTAATGTAGACCTCTGAGTTATATGAGCGCTGATACAATTTAGAGATCTAGCTGAATTGGTTCGTACGGAAGCCTCGGTGGGCGAGTTCAACTCGACTTAGCCAGTTTTATTTTTAACTTTATTTTAGTTTTTAGTATTTGTTCTTAAATCCCCATAATAATACATACTTAGTGAAAATGTCAAGTATCTACCTATTACTGTAAAGGAGATACAGCTTTGAGAAAGGCGGATAGACAGACGGACGGATGGACAGCGAAGTCTCAGTAGTCCCTAGGGTCCCTTTGGTTTCGGGACCCTAAAAATGTCTGATTTGATAATGGTGCGTACAGACTATGTAACATGTTATTTAACTTGTGTAATATAACACGTCTACACCATGTAACCTTGTTATTCAACATTGCAACATAAAACATTACTGTACACATTAGAATAACAATGTTATTTAACAATTATCGTTTGTCGTTCTCGGTTAGTAGGCTTGGGTAACTCCGGACACATCTATATCTTCGGATATATATCCCTAAGCGAATATATACCCATCATTCCACTTCCCGAAACCTTAATACTAGTATATCCCATATATCCGGTATACCTTTATGAAACACAAAAAAAAAATGTGAAATCGGTTAAAAAATAAATCCGTAAGTGAATAGGTATTTTCTAGGCAACCTTGCCATATTATTTTGGATCACATCATCACTAACAACGAGTACAAAAACAATGCAAAAACACAACAGATACGGTCTTATAATGTTACATAATATCGGTTATGAAATAATGCGGATATACTTTATTTTGGATATGGGATATACTAATCATTGAAGTATTATTTATCTATTTATCTGCAAAGTCTGAAACACATTTCACATGGATATACCGAACATACTAAGCAGTTATACTAAGCGGATAATATATTAAGCGGACATACTAAGCGGATATATATCCTTACATGGAATGATATACGATGTACTCACTCCTCTGTTGGATATAGTTAGCCCAAGCCTATTTAGTAGTGTACACGTGTTCCGTCGATGGACGCGGCCTCTTTGAACTTTGCCGCAAAAGGCGAAGCGGCGCTTTGACGACTGTTTTGCGAATATTAGGCGCGGTTTATACAGAAGAGACGTGGCGAGGGCTTGTGGCGTGGCGCCAACTTTTGTCACGTAGTTTCGTAAATTATACTGAAGTGGCGGAGACACTTGGCGCGATACGGCTAGTGTGACCATATGTGGCAGGTTCCTACCATTTTGGCAGTATTGGCTTCTTATTTTAGCCTCTGACACGATCGGCTAACGTTTTAAAGAACCGGGCGCAATTCTCTTTAAGCCAAAAATTACTCTATATTACGCACTATAAGGTTTATATTGCGTTACTTTGACTATCTACCTCCGCCATCCGTCCGCGCCCTCCAGCTAACGACCCAATACCACGAGGCGCCCCCACAGTGCACCGTAGGGGAGGAAGAGGAGGGAGAAGAAGGAAGAGAACGCGAAGGGAGGGTAGACCAGAAAGCGCCGCGCCCACGGCAGCATCCACCTCGGTCCACCTGAGGGGGGCCTCAATGCGACCGGCCAACTTCACACCATTCCTGCCCAAGATGCAACCACCACAAGACCCAAGGCTACTTGCACCCACAGTAACCTATGTGCCGTCTAGAGCCTCCATGGCGCACTACCCTCCACTACCCGAGCCAGCAACAACCAGACCTCGCTCAAGGTGGAGAGCCCCAAGAAGACGGCAAGCACCTGCTAGTACTCCAGCAGGAGAATCGGACACTGCGATAGAAGGGGCACCCCTGCAACACCAACCGCAACAGCCCACCACTAATACAACAGAAGTACCAAGACCAGCACAAGCACTAACAGAGACCAGACCGAGACCAGAGTCACGAGTCCACTTCGTGCCAGTAACTCAGGTTGTTACGGGTACCACCACCACAGCATCGGCAGTGACTAGACCCACACCGAGACTGGCCAGAGGGACCACCAGGAGCACCATACTATATGCAAGCAGGTGCGAGTGCTTTTGCCCAGCCACGCCCATGCTCTGCAGCAAGGTTTTCTACAAGACCCATGCCAACAGGTCCATACCCATGGGCCCCAACATACCAGCCACAAATGACAGCCGTCTTTACTAAAGCCGGATACCCCTGCTACCAAGCAGGTCAACAGCAGAGTACCTTCCTGGAACCCATCTCAGCATTGGTGGGAGCCCTGGTGGGCCTACTTGCAGCCATAGCAGCCGGACGATCTTCGGACGGCAGCTATGCGAGGACTGTCCGCACTATCCCGGTTCCAGTATGCATAGATAAGACCTCCGCATACTGTACTGGTACCCGGGCGGCATCAAGACCAAGACCGACAACTTACGCATTCTCACCCACTCGCAGGATGTTCATATCATCCTCCTGGGTGAGACCAAGCTGAAGAAGACGGAACAATTTAAATTCGCCAACTACTTCGTGTACCGGCACGACGATGTCTCACCCCAGGGCCGACCATATCGTGGAACGGCTGCCTTAGTGCGGAGGGACATAGTGCACGACGTAGTTGGTGACCTACCCGATCAAATCACCAAAACCACTGCCGTCGTGGTCCAACTTGGAGGACACGATGTGAAGATATTTGGCGTATATAGCCCACAAGAACCTGCCAGCCCCAATTCATCTGGAGGTCCTCTACGATCTGGATGAGCAGCACCTACCACTGCTCATCACGGTTGGAGCTTGGGCAGAAGCAACTCTTTGTCGGGGTACTTACACGAAGACCAATTGGCACCAGTTCCAACAACGACTGATGACGATGATAGTAGGCCGATTAACCACATCGGAGGACGTGGAGAGATGCACGGCTGAAATAACTGCCTCCATCAAAGAAGCAAAAGAAGCAGCATCTACTACTGAACCTCGAACAAGCTGGCGCGAAGAACTCCCAGGCCGCTTAACACATTTAAGGGCAAAGAAACGTGCGATGCGTGAACTATGGGCCCGCACCCGCTGCCCAACAACAAAAGCACGACTAAATGCTATAACTGCATCGCTCGCCAATGATGTCAAGAAGTGGAGAGGTGACGCATGGGATTCTCGTATCGCCCAAGCCACTGAAGACGAAACCAACCTCCATGCCGTGAATAGGAGTTTGTTAAGGGCTAAGATACCAGTCTACCCACTAACGGACTCATCCGGAAGCCGGAAATTTGCCCCAGCGGAAAGAGAACTGTTGGTTGATCATTTAGAATCACAGTTTCAGCTGCATCCCGTTCCTCTCAATGCTGACCCTGTTGTCGTGCCCCACTACAACGCAGTATCCGCGGAAGTAGTCCAACTGCTGCAGACTTCGGCGCCCACACTGGGAGGGGATGATCTTATCTCCCCAATGGAAGTGGCACGAGCTGTACGCTATTTACAGACGAAAAAGGCACCCGGTCTAGATGAGGTGTCGAACGCGGAACTCAAGCAGATGCCGCGGAGAAGTCTGGTGTGTATAGACAGACTCTTCAGCGGTATCTTAAGAACAGGATACTTTCCCACAACGTGGAAGACAGGGAAAGTCATAGTACTACCCAAACCCGGCAAGGTCCGTCGTCTACCCTCCAGCTACCGCCCTATTACCCTGCTGTCACACCTCGCCAAGCTGTTCGAGCGATTACTGCTGCGGAGACTGCGCCCTCACTTCACCCCACGAGAGGAGCAGTTTGGTTTCCGCACGCGTCACTCCACAACGCTCCAGCTGACGAGGGTGATCCACCAGCTCACCAGTGAACTGAACCGAAATAGTAGAAGCGTCGCCGTGTTCCTGGACATCGAGAAGGCCTTCGATAGAGTGTGCCACGAAGGCCTAATCTACAAGTTATCCAGGACACCGACTCCAACGGCGCTAATCCACATCCTCTCATCGTTCCTGAGAAACCGACAGTTCTGCGTGTCCGTCGAGGGCGCCACTTCCGGCAACCGGCAGATCGCAGCGGGAGTCTCCCAGGGGAGTTGTCTCTCACCGTACATGTACGCGGTTTACACAGACGACATACCGGTTCTGGCGGACGAACACCTTGCACCAGGAGAACGAGGAGTAACCCTAGCACTTTTTGCCGACGACAGTGCGTATATAACGTCCTCTGTCAAAGCTACTATAGCCACCAACAGAATGCAGAAGGTTCTGGACATCCTGCCAGTCTGGCTGGATAAGTGGCGCATGGCCGTCAACGTGAGGAAGACGGCCACGCTGCTGACCAGAGCCCAAACCCATCCTGCCACCTCCACTGCAGCTCCGAGAACAAGACGTCAAGTGGGAAACGAGTACAAAGTACCTGGGCTTCTACATCGACCGGACGTTGAGGATGCGCCCGCACGTGGATCACGCAATCCACCAAGCGAGAGCCGCTAAGGCCCTCCTCCATCCGGTCCTCCGATCGAAGCTGCCACTCTACACTAAAGTCGGCATATACAAGACGTATATACGCACGAAGATGACGTATGCTGCTCCTGTGTGCCCTATGCTCGGAAACCCAGCGCAAGCGTCTTCAGATCATTCAGAACGTCACCCTGCGGATATGCACGGGAGCCGGTCGATACGTACGCAATGACGCCAACGCCCGGGACGTGAAAATCGAGACGGTGAGGGAGTTCGTGGTCTGGTTGGCGCGCTGTCAATATGACCGTGCAGACAACGGACCACACCCTCACCTCCAGAACATTGCACCGTACCACGCCCGGCCGCCTGATGGCGCTGTATCGACCTGGCGTGCACTCCCACGCGACTTAGTCCCGGTGGATGAAGACAGCAAAGAGGAGGAGTAGCGGTTACCACAGCAGCACAAGACCACCATGCCAAGATGGCCAACATGACCACCACGCCTCGAAACCCTCACACGAACCCAAAATGGGAACGAACGTCCACACTGACATCCGTCCGCGCCACGTTTCTTCTGTATAAACCGCGCCTTACCGTGTACACGTGATTCGCCGATGGAAGCGGCCCGCTTTGAATTCTGCCGAAAAGCGAAGCGGCGCTTTGACGACTGGCGATGTTATTTGAACATGTTTTATGAGTGTCCACATCATCTGAAACATGTTATCTCACCATGTTATACAATACGTTATGTTACATAGTCTGTACGCACCTTAACAAATGAAATAAGCGCATCCTGTTTGACGGGTACGAACAACTTGTATGGAAAAAGAAAAACTATTTATTTTATTTTAATCGACTTCAGATAAGATCGTTTAAAAACTAAATAATTTAAGATCGTTTAAAAAAACTAAAAGAAACGACTTCAAACGTCGCGCTAGTCAAAGTAGCCAGTAGACGCAGTAACTATTATATAATCTGTGCCAGTAGGTAAAGTGCCAGCCAAGTAGTAAGTCGTCGAGATAAGTAAATGCGTCATAATACAAATGTTGATATATTAAAAACGGTTCGGCCGATTTCGTTAAAATTTAAATGGAACCACCTGGGAAGGGTATGTTTTGAAACAAAAAAATAATTTTCCAAATCGGTTCAGGCATCTTCGAGTAATCGGTGAACTAAAATAAAAAAGACAAAAGATTCTTACGAATTGAGAACCTCCTCCTTTTTTGTGAAGTCGGTTAAAAAGAACCGACTTCAATGCCGCGCAATTAATTTTCAGTCCCAATTTTGAGGTGTTTATCTCCATATCTCTGGAGATATTTATCAGACCTCGATAAAATTACCATGGTACCACACTTGAGATATTTACTTTCCAACAATAAAACAATAATGAAAATCGTTCTATAAACGACGAAGTTATCCGCGAACAAACATAAAAAAAAACATATATACGGTCGAATTGAGAAACCTCCTCCTTTTTTTGAAGTCGGTTAAAAAGAACCGACTTCGATGTCGCACTATTAATTTTCAGTACCAATTTTGAAGTGTTTATCTCCATATCTCTGGAGATACTAATCAGACCTCGATAAAATTACCATGGTACCACACTTGAGATATTTACTTTCCAACAATAAAACAATAATGAAAATCGTTCTATAAACGACGAAGTTATCCGCGAACAAACATAAAAAAAAACATATATACGGTCGAATTGAGAAACCTCCTCCTTTTTTTGAAGTCGGTTAAAAAGAACCGACTTCGATGTCGCACTATTAATTTTCAGTACCAATTTTGAGGTGCTTATCTCCATATCTCTGGAGATACTAATCAGACCTCGATAAAATTACCATGGTACCACACTTGAGATATCTTTTATCCAACAAAAAAAGAATAATCAAAATCGGTTCATAAACGACGAAGTTATCCGCGACCAAACATAAAAAAAAAACATATATACGGTCGAATTGAGAAACCTTTGAAGTCGGTTAAAAATGAAGCGACAAAACGAAAATAATAACACAAACTTGTTTCACCGGCCGCCGCCGACGGACGCGGCCCCTTTGATTTTTGCCGAAAGGCAATGCGGCGCCTGTGGCGGCGCTATGACTGAGTGCGTGTAGTTCGCCAAGAGCGAGTCGATTTAAGAAGGTTGGATTTCAAGTACCTAGTTAATTATATATATTTTTTTAATATATATTTTTTTACTGATTTCTTTACATGGCGTATACATACCCCTGCAAATATGGTGGGAATTCAAAACTTTGTATATACAGATCTGATAGTATTCTCGTCTGTAATTGACGAAGCTTTTTGAAAACAAGAATTATCTTTCTACTACTTGAATGTTGACACCACTAACATAAAAATACGATAAGCCATTCAGGCTCTAGTGCGTGCCAAAGAAATATACATACATTCATAGATTTATATGTATATATATATAATATGTATGTATATATTATGTATATATGTATATGTATGTATATATATATGGGCTTTCTCACCTCCCTATCAATTCTGAGCTGTATATATTATATATATATATATATATATATATATATATATATATATATATATACACTCGAAACAAAATTATCCCTCCTTTCGCAGTCACCCGACAGCGGAAGAAGGAGGGTTATGTTTTAAAAACAACCGTCTCCTGGCGTCGTCCGCGTGTTGCACGTTCTTGCTCAAGTTAGCTCCTCGACAGCTCAGAATTGATAGGGAGGTGAGAAAGCCCCGATTGGTGGGTGGTACAGGGTGTCTATTCTATACGTAGTATTATTATCTGTTCTCGGTCCCGACAAAGAAAACCGATGCAACACAGAACAGATACTACGTATAGAATAGACACTCTGTTCGCTCCAACAATCGAGGCTTCCTCACCTCCTTACCGATTCTGAGCTGTCGAGGAACAAACTTGAGCAAGGACGCGCCACACGCGAACGACGCGACGAAAATAAATCACTCAATAGCACTATTTTATTTATTTACATTTTTAAGGTTGGTTAGCTAGACATCTAAATTGTATGAGCGCTCATATAACTCAGAGGCCTATCTTAACTAGCGTCAACTATGAATAAAATAAATTACACTGAGGCACAATTTTAGTTACATATTTACCTTATGGCACCAAACTTAAGTTTGGTGCAATTGAGCTAGACCCCTTCAAAGAAACATAATATTTCACTTATGATTAATTGTAGTTGTTGCAATACATTTCCTATATGGATCGAACTACAAAGATAAATTTGTCCCTTAAACTAGTCTGATAAGTTGGTACGGAAGCCTCGGTGGGCGAGTTCAACTCGATTTTGCTGGTTTTTATATATAATATATTGTGTTTAACAATTTACAAAAATATAAAGTGTGAAACACTTCAAAGAAACATAATATTTAATATAGAACCTACGTAAATTTGAACCTCTTGTGTGTACTGGTCCCAACATATATGTATGAAGTTGACGTTAATTTTCACGTGAGTAGTATTATTGTTTTATTGTCGTCCGCGTGTGGTGTCTTGCTTAAACTAGCTCCTCAGCAGCTCCAGAATCAGAGGCGAGGTGAGGAAGCCTAGATTGGTGGGTGGGACAGAGTGTCTATTCTATACGTAGTATTATTATTTGTTCTCGGTGCCGACAAACAAAACCGATGCAACACAGAACAGATACTACGTATAGAATGGACACTCTGTTCGCCCCAACAATCGAGGCTTACTCACCTCCCTACCGATTTTGAGCTGGCGAGGAACTAACTTGAGCAAGGACGCTTCACACGCGAACGACGCGACGTAAATAAATCACTCAATAGCACTATTTTATTTATTAACATATTTTATGGTTGGTTTCAATTAAGCTAGACCTCTAAATTGTATGAGCGCTCAGTTCCTTTTTTTACCTTTTGAGAAACGGAACCCTAAAAATGATAAAGTAGATATCTAATTACTGTATAACTGAAGAAGACAAATTGTAGGTAGGTACATAATACATGTATTGGTGGAGTGATCAAAGTGTCCATTCTATATTTTGTTCTGTGTCGCATCCTCGCAGACAAAAAAGTTTTGTTCGCAGTGTGCGCAGGGTGATAGACAAAACTGTATTGAGACAGTCTTGAGACAGTCTTAAGACTGTTTTGTCTATAGTCTGCGCTCAGCCTTAAGACTGTTTTGTCTATAGTCTGCGCTCAGCCTTACAACGCACCACCACGCATGTGTGCGTACTGGTACTGCCGGTTCCGCGACATTGCATACATAATTAAATAACTCATAATTATGAACGTACTTTGTACCAACCAACACTGCAAAAAAGTTTCTATGAAATATATAAGTAATACTTTCCGTTAAGTTAGGTTGGCTACAAAGTACATTCATAATTCGGGTATCAACAATGTATGGAAGTGCCTACTCTTATAACGTAGTACAACATAATTATAACTACATACAAACTCTTTCGTGAGGATGTGACTACACACATTAAAAGAGATTAACATTAACTACACAAATTAATTTGGAGGGGCGGGCTATGTTATCGTAGAAGATCTATAGTTAGGTACAATAACTACGATGACGCGCGCGACGCTGCCAACAATAACCAACATAATTATGCCATCTCGCTTATTCTATGTGATTCATCACGTTCAAAACAGAGACAGATCGAATATTGGCTATCGCCTTAATAACCATTATCAGCAACATTTTACGACTACTGATATATAAATATAAACCAAAGACGACCTTATCTCTACTACCCTAAGGCTAAAAGTAATGAGTTTTGATAGATCAAACGGCAAAGGATAGTGGTATTTTGCAGTTGCACTCTTCGCGCATGCGCGAAAACCGTTCATTACCGATGCGCGTTTTAATTAGTGAAAAACCGGCTTTCATACCGATATTTGGCAACGGTTATCAACACCGATGTTGAAACCAAATATCGGCTGGATAACCGTTGCCTCAAATAGCCGATAAGGCCCATGTCTAGCCAGTTTCCATTCAAGGCCTAGCGTGCTACCGTCCTCGACCGCATCATCAATAACCAACAGGCGAGATATTGTCCAAACGCTAGCCTATACGATCTAAAATGGTAAATAATAAAATTAAGGTTTTTTAAGATATGTCGGACCATCCAAATGAGGGATCGCGAGACATATATTAATTTTGAACTTACCCAGGGCATTTGTATCTTCTTTCCTCTATTGACATGAAGCACGTATCCCAATATCATTCCAACGAAGAAAGGCGAAATCCTCGTTAAAGTATTGAAATAATACCTTATAAAGTATTCATCCATATCAGGTCGACTGTAACGAGACAAAATATATTCATAAGTACATAATTTTCAAAACAATTACTACTACAGTCTATTGTCAGCCTCATTGGACAACAGACGTTGTGATTCGCAGTAAATTCGTGGTGGATAATGGAAATTTAGATCAACTATACCACAGAACAGATAATAATACTACTTACTATACGCATAAAGCGTTTTGCTTCTTCGTCATATATCATACTGCCATGGAATGGAATTAAGGTTGCGAGGGGACTACTATAGGTAGTCCAGTATTTATATTATTATTATTATTTTCTTTGCTTTTGGCTTTTGCGATAATACCACCACAATTTCGCAAATGTCAAGTTTAGTTTGGTTTAGTCGAGTGGAAACTGGAAAGACCTTAGGACGCTTTTTATAAACACAGATAAAAAATAAAAATTTAAACTTACTTTCTGCGGAATCAATTCTACAAAACTAGTTACAGTATGGATGAAAATTTAAAAAAAATAGACAAAAAGAACTCGTTTTGAATATTTACAAGAAAATTATAATAAAACATGGAAATTAGTAGGTAGGTATATACATAATATTTACAACTTAATTTTATTAATTTCAATATATTTACATAAAAAACCAGTAAAGCGGGTGAAAATGAGAGAAAGAAGATGTTTAAAAGAGACTGGACGAGATTTTTGAGGAGGAAGAAAGTCATAAAGAGAGAAGCGCGTATTAGGACAACTGAAAAACCAGTATTTATATTCTCTTTGCTATAGTCTTCTGAGCAACCGTCACTAAGTCTGTTTGCACTTTAACCTACACGTGCTACTCAGTTTATATTAAAAAAACGACCACTATAGTCTGCCCATCGACTTTCACTTCCAGATAAGCACGATTCCATTCTAATTGCATGCCTCATGATTGCTTTACATCAGGTAAGATTAAGTCGAGGTCCTAACAGAAAGAAACAACATCTTGATTGATTTTTGACATATTTATTTTTACTCTCTATTGTAGGAGTATAACAAGTCACTAGTCAGTCACACATAGTAGTATATCAAAAAGGTTGGTTAAAATTTAGATTAGATAGTGTAAATAGTGTATGTGTCCAGGGAGAGTAGAGCTCTGTAAATTACATTATTAAACTAAACCTTTGAGTATTCACCAAATATTCAAAGAACTAAACAAACAGCTCGCAGATAATTGTTCTGTATTATAAACTACATTGCACTTATTGGAATGTAATCTGTATTTTCGAACCGACTAGTACCTTTATATCATGTAACTTTTTGGTGACTGATCTTCTTCTAGAAATGTACTACTAACTTTGTACTGTAAGTTCTGGCTGAATACTCAAAGGTAAGATTAGATTAGAAAGCAACATTGTCTTGTGGCGACCTCGCATTATTTTGTATGACGTTCAAACTCTTTGACGACGGCTCGTTTTTTTATCATTCGATAGTTTTGAATACTTTCGTATGTCGATGGTAGAATGGTTGTCAAGAAATTTGACGTCCATTTTTATTCAGTACGTACGATTTTCTTACCACAAAGAAATTGTTTTTCTTTGTTTTTTTTCCGCTTGTCATTGTGCAATTGTTTTCTGTACTTTAAATTTTTTCAGATTGGCATCTTCTGGAAGCTTTTTCTTCCGGACGTGCAGTTGAGATAGAGAACGTGTGGACAATGACGCGATTCGATGCCCAGGTGTCAACAATTGGAACGGTCAGGTAGAAGAGGAACAGGTGAGTATAAACCCTCCTTCTTTTGATAAGGCGTGACCCGCTTTATGGTTCGCGTCTTCAGTTTTCATTTCTTGCGTAATTCCAGCTATTTGGAATTACGCAAGAAATCATCAATTACTACCATACTGTTGCAAACTTGGATGTCAGTTGTGCTAGGGCGGTCGAAGCATTAATCGACCCCCTGCCATTTCCCCGTACACCAAGTTAAAACAAGCGATTGTCTCGAGTTTCTCCAAATCTTATGAGGAAAAAATCAGACAATTATTAGGTGGCGAGACAATCGGTGACAGGAAGCCGTCTTCGTTTTTACGACAGTTGAGGACGCTCGCGAATAAAAATTTTTCGGAGGAGGTTCTCAAATCGATTTGGCTTAGACGAATTCCTCTGCAAATCCAAATTGTTTTAGAGGCGCAGCCATTGCAAGAATTAAATTTATCAGCATTATTGGCGGACCATTTATTTAAATCTGTCGCAGTCTTGCAGTGTGCGTACAGCCGAACCGTCCAAACCTTCCGAGATTTCGGAATTGGACGAAGTTAGAAGCCAGCTTTCCACGCTGGCAGGGATGGTTGCATCGGCCATGGATAGTAAGTAGTTCTCAAGATGTCCGGTCGCTTAGTAAGAATCATTCCTGTAACAAACAAAATCGCGGCCGAAGTCGTAATAATAATAATAGTAGGTCGCGTGCCAAAAATCAGAATTTGTGCTGGTACCATAATCGTTTTGCCGGTAGGGCTTCGAAGTGCGTTCGGCCCTGCAATTGGAAAGCAGCACAATCTGGGCAACGCATACCGCGGTCGGTAGCAACTATGAGCGACCGCGGATTTAAAAGTCGTAGGTTGTTCATTAGTGACCGTGCAACTCAAATAATTTTTTTAGTAGATACAGGTTCGGATATCTGCTGTTTCCCGCGACGTTTAGTAAAGGGTCGTTTAGAGGAGAGCGGATACGAGTTGTTTGTCGCAAACCAGTCATCTATTAAAACCTACGGCACAACCACTTTTCATTTAGACCTCGGTGTTGTTGTAGATGTTAGCACTCCAATTATTGGCTCAGACTTTTTGAGCCACTATAATTTGTTACCCGACTGCCGTCGACAACGGATAATCGATGGGGTTACCAAACTGAACGTTGTAGCAACTGCAGCAAACGTTGCACAGTCCAGTGTTAGGGCCATCGTACTCCCGAGTAACAATTATACGGATTTGCTTTCGGACTTTCCCGATATTACGCGCCCACCAGGTATGACAGGGTAGTCAGGCATTCGACTAGGCACCACATCGAAACAACAGAGGGACCACCCATTTCATGCAGACCACGACGGCTGGCCCCCGATAAACTTCGTGTGGTGCAGCAAGAGTTCGACGCAATGGTTCGAGCTGGTACAGCTAGGCCTTCGGATAGCCCTTGGTCATCACCCTTACACCTTGTTTCTAACAAGGATTTAACCTGGCGTCCGTGTGGCGATTAACTTAGCTAAGTCAACGGTATTTACGACCATAGATTTGGTTAAAGCTTACAATCAAATTCCCGTGTTTAAAGGGGATATTTGCAAAACTACGATTATAACACCGTTCGGGTTATTCGAATTTCCCTACATGACATTCGGCTTACGAAATGCAGGTCAGACTTTTCAGCGATTTATCGATGAAGTCGTGCGAGACCTCGATTTCTGTTACGCATACGTAGATGACATTTTGGTACATTCCGTGGATAAGCCGAGTCATGCGGAACACCTCAAAATACTGTTCGGTAGGTTACGACAGTTCGGTGTTGTTATTAACCCGGCAAAGTGCGTTTTTGGTACATCTGAGGTTACCTTTTTAGGTTATCAGATCAATGCAGAAGGCACAAAGCCACCTAACGAGCGAATACAAGCGCTCGCAGAGTTCCCGCCTCCTAAAACTGTGCAGGGAATGCGACGTTTTTTAGGAATGTTAAATTTCTATCGCAGATTTTTACCCGGTGCAGTGAAATATCAGGCACCTCTGGTTGATGCGATTTCATCCACTCAAGGGAATGGTACACAACCATTTCCTTGGACGGATGCCTTAGAAAAAGACTACATAGCTTGTAGGGATAGCCTTTCAACAGTTACCTTGTTGTCACACCCTGATAGTAACGCGCAGTTAGGTTTATTTACCGACGCGTCAGGTACTCATGTAGGCTCGTGTTTACAACAATGTAAGAGCGAGAATGAGAAATGGCATCCCTTAGCCTTTTTCGGTAAAAAATAAACAGAAAAGCAGAAGGAGTGGCCCGCTTATAGGGAACTTCTAGCTGTTTATGAGAGTGTTCAGCATTTCAGACATTTCTTGGAAGCGCAACATGTGACCATATTTACGGATCACAAACCTCTAATTTTCGCGTTTAAACAGCGAAGAGAAAAGTTACCACCGGTGCAACTAAACCAGTTGAGTTTCAGTAGCCAAATTACCACTGATTTCGTGTACGTTAAATGCGACGATAATGTAGTGGCAGATGCGATGTCGCGTATAGAGGCAATTTATCTCACAGACGACTACGCTGCTCTGGCTGACGCTCAGAAGGTGGACGAGGAACTTGTTACGTTGCGAGCAGATTCTTCCTTGAAATTAGACCCGTTCATATTCCAGGAACTGATATTTCTGTAACATGCGATGTATCAACGGGGAAACCGAGACCGTATTTACCCGCATTCTTTCGACGGCCTGTATTTCTCAGATTGCACAATCTCGGCCACCCTAGCGCGCGCACAAGCGCACGCCTGGTTGCAGACCGTTACATCTGGCCGTTACTTAGGAAAGGTTGTATGACTTGGGCACGTTGTTGTGTCTGATGTCAGCGTAGCAAAATTACCAGGCATGCTTCATTTCCGTTAGGCAATTTTGCCAGCACAAGTTCTCGTTTTCAGCAGGTACATTTAGACATAATCGGACCGATGCCGCATTCAAACGGTTTTACGTACTGCCTCACCGCAATCGATAGATTTACGAGGTGGGCAGAGGCATGGCCGATGTCGTGTATCACTGCTGAAGAGGTAGCAAATACCTTTGTCAACGGGTGGATTTCGCGATTTGGTGTACCACTCGTTGTCACTACTGACCAAGCCAGACAGTTTGAGTCTACCTTGTTTAATGAGTTGTTACAGTTTTGCGCAACTAAGCGAATTAGGACAACCAGTTATCATCCGCAAGCTAATGGGATGGTAGAACGTTTACACAGACAGCTTAAGGCCGCTTTAATGTGCCATGCAGAGACATGGAGTAAAGCCTTATCGCTGGTTCTGTTAGGTATTAGAACAGCACTCAAGGAAGACTTGAAATGTTCTGCTGCCGAGTTATTATATGGAGAGCCTTTGAGACTTCCAGGGGATTTCGTGGTACCATCCTTGCCAACCACTGATAGTAGTGCGCATGATTTTTTGGCACAACTACGAAAGGTTTTGGCAGATCTTCGACCAATTCCTGCGTCTCGGCATTCGTCTGCTTCAGTTTTTACTTTTAAAGAGATGTCGACCACTACGCACGTGTTTTTACGTGACGATACGGTCCGACGTTCTCTTCAGCCACCCTATACTGGACCATATAAGATCCTCAGTAGAGGGGCAAAAACCGTCACGATTGATGTGGGGGAAAAAGGCAGGAGGTAAGCGTGGACCGAGTTAAACCAGCACATCTCGAGGCTGAGGATGATCATGAATCGACCTCAGTGCAACCAGGCAGTAACCCATTGGACGCACCTATCACGGTGCCTGCAACGAACGGAGGAACGTTTGGAAATTTAATTCCATTGCCTGCCTCGAAGGAGTTTTCTCCACCAGCCTTGGGTCCTGTCGTTTCGACGCGTTCTGGACGTGGAGTCAAATAATTTGAGAAAATTTGAGTTTTAGTTAATGTAAATTATGTTATTTTGTATAATTTGGTTGACCTGATGTCCTGAATTTCAACTTCCTCTATGGTCATCTCAGATTTGTTTGATTCTGAATGACTATGGGACAATTTTGTTCATCCTTCCGTTTACGGGCGGCCCCCCTTTTTGGTGGGGATGTTCGTCTTCGTGGGGGGGTGATGTGGCAACCTCGCCTTATTTTGTATGACGTTCAAACTCTTTGACGACGGCTCATTTTTTTATCATTCGACAGATTTGAATATTTTCATACGTCGATGGTAGAATGGTTGTCAAGAAATTTGATGTCAATTTTTATTCAGTACGTACGATTTTCTTACCACAATTGGTAATGTTTCTTTAGTTTCCTTAATAATATCGTTTAAAAACTAAAAAACAACCGACTTCAATGCCGCGCTATTCATTTTCAGTACCAATTTTGAGATGTTTGTCTCAATATCTCTGGAGATACTTATCATACCTCGATAAAATTACCATGGTACCACACTTGGAATATCTCCTTTCGAACAAAAAAAGAATAATCGAAATCGGTTCATAAACGACGAAGTTATCCGCGAACAAACATTAAAAAAAAAATATATATATATATATATATATATACGGTCGAATTGAGAAACCTCCTCCTTTTTTTGAAGTCGGTTAAAAAGGAAAACACAAAGGCGTATAGATAAATACCGTGAGCCACGCCTGGAAAGTGGCTAGGCCACGTAGTGTTAATAAAACAATAAATCTATATTTCTATTCTAATATTATAAAGAGAGAACATTTGTATTTTTGTATTTCTGTATGTTTGTAATGATTTGGCTCAAAAACTACTAGACCGTTTAAAAAAATTCTTTCACTAATATATAGAATGGACTTTCTAAATGAAAATAAACTCTATATTATCCCGTTTAAATCAAAGGTACATTCGCGGACACCCAATTTGCAACCTAAGTCGGCAAAAAAACGGTCGAAAATACACGTTTCTTACGAACGCTGCTCAATTGAAAATAGATAGGAGAATATTTTCTATAGTAGAGTTATACAACTTGATAAGACCTACAAAAAAGTCCGAGACAGCACATCTATCTCTTAAGGTTGAGTCACAGTAACCATTTTATTCTTTAATTTTTTGTTATAAAATATTACATATCTTCCAAGGCTATTTTCAAGTATATAGTAGTAATCCTTATCCAAATAATTACGTTAATTAGCTTGGCCACATATTATAGATTAAAATTGTTCTTTACAGTATATAATTCAAATGAAAACTCTAGAAGATATCACGGATTTCACATACACGCATCGCAAAATTAATAAATTATTTGCAGTCAAACCACAGAATAGGTCATAGTTACTACGAAAATATTATTATAAGCTTAGCTTTTCTGTAGATCCCCACCGATCGCAATCAATTTGAAGTCAATATAGTATAATAATATGATCTATTGTATAAAATAATAATCTATACTGATATTATAAAGAGAGAACATTTGTATTTTTGTATTTTTGTATTTTTGTATCTTTGTATTTTTGTATTTTTGTATGTTTGTAATGATTTGGCTCAAAAACTACTGAACCGATTTTAAAAATTCTTTCACTAATACATAGAATGGACTTTCGAAATGAAAATAGGCTATATATTATCCCGTTTAAATCAAAGGTACATTCGTGGAGACCTAATTTGCAACCTAAGTTGGCAAAATAACGGTCGAAAAAACACGATTAGGTCATAGTTACTACGAAAATATTATTATAAGCTTAGCTATGCTGTAGATCCCCATCGATCACAATTAATTTGAAGTAAACATAGTATAATAATATGATCTATAATTGTATCAAATAATATTCAATATATTCAAAAAACCAGTGTTTTTCAACGTGTGGGTCGCACCACTTGTGAACCCCTGGGGGGTAGCGAAGCCTCCATAAGGGAGTCGCGAAGCCTCAGTAAAAGAATAAAAAACAAAGTTTGAAAACATACTTTTAAAGAAAATATTAATTAAAGAGTGAGTAAAGTAGGTGTTTTGACTGAGAGTGCTTATAATTTTTGGTTTAAAAGAAAATATGTAATTTGTTTCCTGTAGGCCACACGAACGAAACCGCGGGTAGAAGCTAGAAATACAACAAAATACAAGTTATAAACAGTGTAAGTAAGTCGAATTTTTTTCATACTAAGGGGGTCGCGTCGCGTCATACAAAAGGTTGAGAAACACTGGTAAAGAATCGTTCATAGATGGCGCTATAGTAAAAACACGTTTTTTGTATGGGGACCCCCTTTAATTCTTAACTTTGATCTGTTTTTAGTATTTGTTGTTATAGCGGCAACAGAAATACATCATCTGTGAAAATTTCAATTGTCTCTCAGTAATAGGGTTCCGTTGGTACCCTTTAGGTTCGGAACCCTAAAAAAGCTCATAGTGTTATAACGATTGAACGAATTTTCATAAATCAAAGCTAAGAACACTCTCGATGAAGATCGACGAAGATATATCAAACAAAAAAAAACTATCATTAAGAAAATCAAAATTGGTTCATCCGGTTGGGCGCTAAGATGCTACAGACAGACACACGTAGACGTAGATACACACGTTAAACGTATAAACCCCTACTTTTTTTGTTACGTTAAGGTTACGGCGGCAGATGTTCTCCTTGGTGGTAAGCTATTTTTCAACCGACTTCCAAAAATAAGGAGGTTCTCAATTCGTCTGTATGTTTTTTTTGTGTGTGTATGTTACGTGATTACTCCGTCAATTGAGTACCGATTCGAATGATTGTTTTTGTAACGGTAGGGTACGCTTTTGAGGTGGTTCCATTGTAATTACATCGAGATGTGATAAGTATCTCCAGAGATATGACGATAAACGTCTCAAAGTTGCTACTGAAGTTGACTCGCGGGGCATTGAAGTCGGTTGTTTTAGTTAAACTATCTTAATTATTGCTAGATTAAATTATCCCACTACCTCTGTACGAAAACCCATGATTCATGAATGCACATAAACTTTCATTGGTAGGTATATAGCTAGGATTAGAAACAACGACCGTCGGGTCAGAATCAGGGTAACTATCCTTTACGCCAAAGGGCCGTCCAATATCACTACGTAAGTATTATAAAACAAAGTCCATCACTGCGTCTGTCTGTCTGTGCGCAATAATCTCCAATAGCTACTGAACGGATTATCAAGCAGTCAGTATTCACCAATAGGCAGAGAGTTTATGAGGAAGGTTTAGGTGCATAATTCGTTAAGGTTTTGTGTAAATTTGTTGAAATATGACAATAATTATTAAATATGTTAATATTTTATATTCGATGCAACAAACTAATGCAAATTTTGTAAGCATATATGTTCTACCCGTGCGAAGCCGGGGCGGGCTGCTAGTGTTATATAAAACTACATCGCCGCCTTCTCATTGAGGAGAACCTCTCAAAAGCATCCTGCGGTCACTACTATTAGACCGCCTCCGATAAAGCTAAGTATACTTGCACAATCTATGTAGATACAATTCACATTGGACGATCTAGCTCTGTCCTCCACCGGGATTTGTGAACGAGTAGCAAATCGCCGGAACAGCAAGTGCCATCCCGCTTCCTGGCTCAGTATCAAGTAGCAGTTGCTAGGGAAGGCATGCGTAAGCAATTGGGATATCCTGGGAGTTTTCCCGGAGGTCCCAAAGTCTCTATGTACACACATGTTTCAAATAAAACGTTTGCGGGTTAAATTTTTTTGGTTGCTGCCATCTATTGACTCAGTTCTGAACTTGTACAGTAACAGGAGGAGAGTTCAGTAGCATAGGAAATAGTTATTGGTAAGAATACACAGGAATCAAGTAAAATACCAAAATAAACTTACAATGCAGTCGGTCCTGATGCGAAGTTATTGATAAAATTGTAGACACTGGCCGCTGTCAAAGAAATCAGCAAGCCTCCAATAAGAGCAATCCACGCCGATTTGCGACTGCGACCCAACACCCAGAATAACACCAAGGGTGATATTATGTATGCATGTATATCTATCGCGATATACCATGAATGAGGGACACACTGGAAGCAATAAGACATTTTCAACACAATTTTCGTCAAGCTTAGCAGTAAATTCATGCCGTAGGAAGTAGCGGTGTGGCAGATAAATTGATAAACTACCTTTTTAGTGTAAGTATGGCCGTCGAGTCAGGGGCCTAGATATTTTTATTTGAATTTTGTAAATATAAGACCTCTTCTTGAATAACCGGCTTGACCGATTTGCCTAAAATGTTGTATAAAGACAGTTCATAGGGCAGAATAGGACATAGGATTCTTTTTTTTGGCTATCGAGTCTGAGTGTTAAGTGTTTTATTATTGAATGTATGAATGTGGGGCCTCTTCTCAGCTAAACAGCTTGACCGATTCAGCTAAAATCTATACATATTACAGTTCATATGGCATACAAGCACATAGGATACTTTTTTCTGGCAGTCAAGTCGCTGTGCTCGCGCAAGCATTTCTTTTATCTTCTCTGTAAGTAATATTTCAGCAACTTTTGTAAATTAATTACCACATGCATCAAAACAGTACAATACAACGTTCAATAATCAATCATAACGAATATTTACATTAGAATAAGTGGATATCAAGTTTAACCTTTGTGTCATTGGTGTTGACTTAGTAGGTCAGAAAAACTCATAAAAAATGTTCACTCGCGCAGCTACCTTATTTTCTTTGTTAGATATGTTACGGGATTTTTTGTGTTGACTCAAACATTTAAACAGCACAACTTCGTTTACCTAACCAAAATTGATTAATTACTTTAGCAATAAAGGATATTGAGTTCAACTTTGGGGTCATCTGTGGTGATTTGGCCTAAGAGATCATCGATCTAGACCTCAAAGGTCATAAAGACTCAAATAACGCGGGCGAAGCCGCGGGTAACAGCTAGTTGTCTATAATTGCTCTTTGCCATATTAAGTAGGTACATGTACTTCATCATCATCATCAGCCCGTGTCAGTCCACTGCTGGAGGTAGGCCTCTCCCAAGATGCGCCACTGAGCCCGAACTTCGGCTCTTCTCTTCCAGTCACTGCCCACCGCTTTTTGTATGTTGTCGCTCCACCTGGTCACAGGACGTCCTACGCTACGTTCACTCTAGGACAAGTCTACCCCAACGGTTAACAGTCCTTTTTTTTTTTTTTTTTAACGTGGGGAAAATCCTCATTGATACCACTCCAGCACGGGGGTGCCGGAGTGATTATACCGGACTCTTACCGGCTAAAAACCCCACGTAGAAGCAGTCCTCCGCCAAGATGGGGCAAGATGGGGTCGCTCTGGCATTCACCATTTTGCCCCGGCGGTAGGCCCGGATCAAATATCCAGGCCCCGGCACAAGTAGGGGTGACATCGCTCACGAAGGCCACCCCTCAGACGTGTGGGGTCCTGCAAGCCGGCCGAAAGTCCCCCGACCTTCAGCCAGTGCCCCACTATGAGTGAGGGGAGAGGAGGCGGGCAAACCGTCTCCTCCTTCCCCCCGTACGTCTGCGCCGGAGCGGGTCAGCAGAGGCGTCGTCCTCCCTGGCCCGCTCCGCGGCCTCCTTCTGCGTCATGACCTCTTCGCAGAAAGATACCGCAGCCCGCCACGATCTCTCGCTTTCGAGCATGGCGTTTAACACGCTCGGCAGAGAGAGATCCCGTCCTATTACCGCTGAAAGTGTGTGCCGCTGCGGGCTCCATGCAGCACACACCTCCAGCGTGTGGAGCGCCGTATCTTCTGGCGCCCCACACTCGTGGCAGGCTGGAGTCGCCTCCCGTCTCGCGATTTGATGCAGGTACTTACCGAAACATCCATGTCCGGAGAGCACCTGCACCAATCGGAAGGTCAGCGACCCGAACCGCCGCCTCACCCACCTCCAAAGGACCGGCCTGACCGCATCCACCGTCCACTGTCCAGGGACCGGCAGGGCCAGGTCCTCCATCCACCGCCGCAACAGGGCACCCTGCGCCTGCCTCCGCATGCATGCGACCTCTTCCCATGCCGGGGGCTCTCCTTGGGATCTCCTCGCCGCCACGAAGTGGTAAACTTCGGCGAGGATCTCAGCTTGAAGCTCCCAGGGGGGATCACCGGCCAGCACGCAAGCCGCCGTCCAGGACACCGTCCGGTATCCCCGGATTGCCCTCGTCGCTATAACCCGCTGCGGACGTCGCAGCAAGGTTTTGTTGGCGCGACTGAGAGCGTCCACCCAGACGGGTGCCCCATACATGGCCATACTCCGGATGACTCCGGAGTACAGCTGACGGCAGTTGGCACTTGGGCCGCCCACGTTCGGCAGCAGCTTTCCCAGAAAAGCGGCAGCTCCCACGACTCTTGGGGATAGCCCGGCAAAGTGGGCCCCAAAAGCCCATCTCCCGTCCAGGATGAGACCCAGATATTTCATCTGGGTCCCAACCCGGACTGGGACCCCGTCCAGTAACACTCGCGTACCTGGAGGGGGGCCCCCCCGAGGCCGATGGAACAGTAGGGCCTCGGTCTTGGGAAGGGCAACCTCCAGTCCCAAGGCACGTATACGGTCGACCACGAGTGTTGTCCCCACCGTGGCCGTCCGCACCACCTCCCTGAGGTCCTTCCCTTTTGCCACGACTAGGGTGTCATCCGCGTAGCACGCAACCCGCACGTTTGCGGGAAGCGTGCCGCGAAGCACCCAGTCGTAGCCAACGTTCCACAGGAGCGGTCCCAGCACCGACCCCTGTGGAACCCCGCATGAGACGTGACGGCGCCTCAAACCGTTGCGTCCATGCACCAAGACCTCGCGGTCCTGGAGGTAGTCGCCCAACAGCCTCCGCAGATACAGGGGCCCTCCATGATAACGGAGCGCCTCCTGTACGTTGCGTGCGGGAGGCTATTAAAGGCGTTGGCTATGTCGAGCGAGACAGCCAACGCCCTTTCCCCCTCATGGACCGCCGTCTGCGTCCACTCCTTGAGCCAGAGCAGGGCGTCTATTGTAGACCGCCCCGCTCTGAGCCCGTACCCGCCTCGGAAAGTCCAGGCCCAGTCCCCTCCAGATGTCGGATAATACGGAAAGCCACCACTCTCTCGAAGAGCTTACCCGTGTCATCCAGCAGCACAATGGGCCTGTATGCGGAAGGCGAGTCAACAGGACGTCCCTCCTTCCGCAACAGGCACAACCTTTCTTCTTTCCACGACTTCGGGAATCGCCCAGACGTGAGGCACGTGCTGAACAATTCCCGAAGCCGATCACCCATTTCTGTAAGGGCGATTCCCAACACCCGGCCCGGGATGCCATCCGGGCCAGGCGCCGTTCTCCTACCGCGCAGGCGGCGGACTGCGACCTCCATCTCCGCCTCTGAAACAGGCTCGATGGAGGCCCCGTCAAACTCCTCAACGAGGGAGACGGACATCGGTGGAGGGGAGTGGTTGGGGTCCCTGTCAGGGAAGAGCCCCCCTAACACCCTGTCCAGGAGCCTGGGCTCCATGGACTCCGCAACCGGGGGTGTCTGGTGCCGGAACTTTTTCCGGGCAGCCTTATACGGAAGCCCCCACGGATCCCTGTCAAGGCTCGCCAGGGCTTCACCATAGGCCTGCGATTTGGCCCTGACGATCGACAGCTGTAGCTTTCGCTTGGCACCACGGTACACCTCGTAGATCTGGCGCTCTTCCTCCAACTCCACGGCCGGCATCTGCTCGTCGGTCCGGCCGTGACGCCGTCTCCTGCAATGTCCGTAAGGCCGCCGCGCTTCTGTACAGGCAGCTCGGAGCTCCGCGATCTCCGAGCTCCACCAAAAGACCTCGCGGCCATGGGGGCGGCGTCGGGACCTTGGCATGGCCGTATCGCACACGGCCGTCACCACTTCGCGAAAGCGGCCCGCAGCTACGTCCACCTCTTGGTGCGCGGGGGCGGCAAACCACGACTGGAAGATTGCCGCTTCCCTTGCCAATTCAGCGTCGAGGCGGCTGAAGGCCCAGCGCGGGACTACGCGCGGAGGTCGTCCTTGGTTATGGGAGGTGGAGATCTCGAATCTCACATACTTGTGGTCCGAGAGAGTTTCCACCTCCGATAACACCCTCCAGGCCCGCACACGTGCGGCGACGGACGGGGTGGCGAACGATAAGTCTACCACGGACCCCCCGTTGTGTCGCACGCACGTATGGACCGACCCAATGTTGAGCAGGGTCAGTCTTGTGGCAACAGCCCACTCCTTGACTATCACTCCGCGAGTGTCAGTGGAGGGGCTGCCCCAATCCCGAGCCTTGGCGTTAAAGTCCCCGAGAAGGAGGACCTAACGTGGTGCCTGTCTCTTAACCGCAGCGGCTAGGAGGTATATATGTGGGAGTATACAGCATACTCCCCCCATTTGGCCACCACGTACCCTGACCCTCTCTCTTCAACTGAGAGGGGCAGGCCGTCTCCGCCGGGTTGCCTCACAATGGCAACGGAGCCGTCCAAGTCCCCAGCCCAACAGGGATGGGGGAACGGAACGAAATACGGCTCCGCCGCCACCACCGTCTATTTGCCACTGCGCCAGGGCTTGCATGAGCAAATCTTGGGCCTGGGCGCAATGATTTAAGTTCGTCTGAAGGAAATTGTGATGCCCGATCCGATCCATTATTCAGACATCACAACCTCCTCTACGCCTGTCACTCGGCGTACAACTTCCTCTGGGGTGGCTTGGCTAGCAGCCGTAGGGGTGGCCTGGGTCCTGGTGGCCTTGCCCTTCGTCTTCGGGGGCACGCAGCTGCGTCCACCCATCACGTGCTCGGAGGGCCTCCCCGACTCCGCGCATATCGCGCAGCGTGGTGTGGCTTTTTTGCAGTGGGCTACCTTGTGTCCGGCGCTTCCGCACCGGAAGCACAGGTCCCCCCTGTCTGCTGACGCTGGGCACTGAGGGCGCGTGTGTCCTAGCCCCATGCACCTAAAACAGCGCATGGGCCGCGCCTCCAAGGCTACCACTCGTACCGAGCTCCATCCAATCAATAGCCTACCTCTTTGCGACAGCACTTTTGCCGCCGCAATCGGGCAGGAGACGATAGTGGAGCCGGTGCCGCCAAAGCTTGGGCGAATTTCCCCAGCCTTGACCAGACCTATGTTGCATCCTGTCGCCTTGGCTACCGCTGCAGCCACCCTCTCCTTTGTGGCTGTATCGTCCAGGCCCGTCAACTTCAAATCAACAGATTTCATAGGCCTGGCGATATTGGCCACCTCAGATAGGATCCCACGAAGCTTTTCCGCAAGCCTATCCGCCTTTTCACTGTTTTGGGAGCCAGAAATCTCGAGCATCCTGGCTCCCGTGGCCGTCTGGCGGAAGCGGAGGCGGTCGATCGCCAACTCCTGCAGGTCAACCTTTTCCTGTGCCATTTGGAGGATGGCGCTGTACGTGATCCCCTTCTCCGCGGCTTCTGGCTGTAACAACAGCACGACAGCCGCGGACTTAGGGGATTTCAGCGGATTTAGGGGATTTCAGCGGAAGATTTCCCTTTCCCCTTTCCTTTACCCTTGCTCTTCCTCATCACTGTGGTCCACGTTTCCTCCTGAGGAACAGCGGAGTTGGCCTTCTTTGTGGCCTTTTGGGTCCCCCCACTGTTGGAGGGGCCCGCAACCGGTGCCACTGAAGGAGCGGCGGCCGTCTTGGGGCTTTTGGTGGGCGCAGGCGTTGTCTTTGGTGGTGGCACGGAAGCACCCGCCGCTTTCTTAGCGTCCGCCCCTAGTGGTGGGCGGACCGTCGGGGCCGGCAAAAGTCGGTCCTCAATACCTGCAAGTCGGGCATTTATTATTTCTCCGAGTGTGCAGGTTAAGGACCGCTTCAGTTCCTCAACAAGCTCTACCCCCGTCACGGTTGCAGGTGGCGTTCGACTCCCAGTGACGACGGCGGCAGCGGCGGTGGCGGCCGCGGCTGCTTCCGATTTTGCCTCGGCGAACCCGCGCCGCAGCGCCTTTACCTCAGCCTTACAAGACTCGACTTCGAGTTTTAGACGGCCATTCTCCGCCCTCAGCCGCCTCGTCTCTTCCGCTTCGCTCCTGCACGCCAGAGCATCTACCACCTCTCTTAAGGTTGACGCGGACCTTTTCAGGCGTGCCACAAATTGATCCTTGAGGTGGCCAGAGTTCTTGGCAACCTCCAAAATGCTGGCAAGTCCTTCATCCGCATGAGCCCTCAGCTCCTGCGCGTTCAGCGTGCTGATATCAACGGCCCTTGCGACGACATCCGAATCATTGCCGTCTGTTGTATTATCATCAGTGACAATAATAGTCTCCTGTCTGTACTGCCTGTCACGTAGTACAGTCTCAAGCTCCTTATCCAACGGCACCGGAGCAGACTTGAGGAAATCCTCTCGCAAAGGGCCCGCCTTGGTGCCTCTAATCCTTCCTCTCCTTACCGTACTGACCTTCGCGGCCACTGTCTCCTCGGTCTCCGTGTCTGAACCTAAATATCCAGGCACGAAGAACGAAGAAGACGGCCGCTTACGTCCCTCTCCAACAGCAGACTCTACACCACAAGACGCAGTGTCCATATCTGACTCCTCAGATGGGCCCTGAGAAGGGCCTTTTGGTTGGCCCTGAGAAGGGCCTTTTTCAACCTCGACGATGGGGGCCGCCGAGACAACGTCACCGTGGACGTCCTCGACGACCACTACCTCCGTGGTGTCTGAGAGGTGGCCCTGAGAAGGGCCTTTTATAAACCTCCCAGACGCATCTCTAAGTTGCTTCGACATCGCACCGAATTCACCACACGCCCAAGTATTGTACAAAACAGGATTTAGTCACCCGCCTGCCACCTGCGTTACCGGGGTCAGGACGGGGTCCAGGGGAGACGACGAGGACGTACCTGTAGACACTTGGGGGCTCCCCCAACGGTTATCAGTCCTGCGGCAGATATGACCAACCTACTGCCACTTCAGCTTGCTAATCCGTTGAGCTATGTCGATAACTATAGTTCTCTGGCGAATTACTTCGTTCCGGATTCTATCCCGCAGAGAAATACCGAGCATAGCTCTCGCTGAGCGACTTTAAACAGGTGGACCAGTCGAACTGTGAGTGTCCACGTCTCGGCTCCGTATGTCATTACAGGTAGGACGCACTGGTTAAAGACTTTTGTCTTTAGACACTGCGGTATCGGCGACGACAAGACTCGAAGGAGTTTTCCCAGCCCGTGAATATATCCGGAGTTTTCCCAGCAGAATACTGCCCAGCCCAGCTGAATTCTCCTCTGAATTTCCTTCTAAAAGTTGTGTTTGCCTAGTTGGAGTGTCAACTTATTACTTACAATACTTAGTGACAACTTCGAGTGGGATTCCATCTACGGCAATCGGTTCCGGAACAACGTGCTCGTTGTACATGACTTTGGTGTGACTTATGGTTTTATCCACATTCATCCGGAGACCGATGTGACGAGAAGAATCAGCAAGGCCATTCAACATCCTTTGCAGGTCCTACAGCATCTCTGCCATAATGACGATGTCATCTGCGAATCGTAAGTGAGATATGTCCTTGCCGTTGATGTTAATGCCACAATCTTTCCAGTCCAGCGTCTTAAACATATCCTCCAAGGCGTTAGTGAACAGTTTCGGGAATATGACGTCCCCCTGTCTCACTCCTCGACGCAGGTGGACATGTTCAGTATAGCTATTCTGTAAGCTAACTCGTCAGCGGAATCCACGGTGAGATTTGAATTTTGTATTACGAAATTCAACCGTATTACGATCATGATACGATTGAATTTCGTAGTACAAAATTCGAATCTCACCGCGGATTCCGGTGTCGAGATAGCTTACAGAATAGCCTAGCAGTTGGCTGGTTCTATACTTGTACAGTCATCGTTGCCGCATTATATAGACATCTCATCACTTCGATATATCGCCAGTCGACTTGGCAACGCTGCAAGGACTCGAGAACAGACCAGATTTCGATTGAGTCAAAGGCCTTCTCATAGTCCACAAATGCTAAGCACAGGGGCCGATTGTACTCTTCAGTCTTCTGTACAATCTGCCGCACCGTGTGGATGTGGTCTATGGTGCCGTAACCGCTTCGAAACCCTGCCTGTTCTGGAGGTTGGCGGTAGTTTTTCAATAAGGTTTTGTCTCCTTTTTTGAAAAACAGAACCACCATGCTACTGTTCCATGCCTGTGGAGTTCTCCCAGTGAAAAGAACGGAATTAAAGAGCTACTGAAGCTGTTGAACTGCTGGAGTCCCTCCGGCTTTTAAAAGCTCTGTTGTGATTCCGTCTTCTCCTGGGGCTTTTCCATTTTTTAGTTGTTTAACGGCCATCACGATTTCGTCTCGGCTCATTTCGGGCAGATCTTCTGTGAAGTGGCGGGTTAAGGTGGCTCTAGAATCCTCAGTATCGGGTTCGGGTCTTGAAGCATGCGATGCGTAGAGCTTTCCGTAGAAGTCTTCAACTTCCGACAGAATCTCCGGCTTGGATGCGACGACGTTCCCCGTTGACGTTGTCAGCTTTGTAAGGTGGCTTCTACCCAGTGGCTGGACGAACACTTTCGACCCCCGATTCTGCTCAATTGATTATTTAATCAAGAGCGTCTTAGAGGATTGGAGGTCGCGTCGCACCAGCTTTTTAATGGATTCGTTGCGCACCAGGTTAGTTGACAAAGCTGACAATGGGTCTGTTCGTCTCTCTTCCATTAGCCGAAGTGTTTCTGCCGAAAGGTTGGACTTTTTGCCCGTACGCTTGCTCCTGCAAAACTTCGTCCCTTCATCCCTGAGGATTTTCACCACTTCTTCGAGTTTCTGGTCTACGTCATTTGTGGTTTCCAAGGCAGCGAATCGATTTTCCAATTTGAATTGGAATGTTTAGGACCCAACAACAGTTTGGAGTAGGTTTGGACAGAGCGTAGACTTCATCTAGCGTAGAATCTCTCGGCCTTAAAGTCGATATCCAGAGAGCCTCGTACAAGTCGGTGATCACTTCCTTAAACCTAGTGATCACTGAGACGTCTCTGAATATGCGCCATTTGTCCGTAATGATGAAGTCAATCTCGTTTTTAGTCACAGTGTCGGGGCTTTGCCAGGTCCACTACCTTTGGGGCTGTTTCTTGAAGAACGAGTTCATCAAGAAAAGCCTCGAAAAAGAGGGCTTTTTCGAGGAAATTGACTAGCATTTGCCCCCTGTGATTCCTACTCTCAAATCCGTGTGGGCCTATAGACGATTCACCGCAAGTTTGTACTCCCACTTTGGCGTTAAAGTCTCCCATGACAACGTTGTAGTGAGCCTAGGAGGTGGTGTGTAAAGCTCTGGAGATATCTTCATACATGCACTCAACCTCATTATCCAAGTGTGTCGAAGTCGGTGCGTAGACTTGGATAACCTTGAGGCTGTACCTCTTGGTTAACTTAATTATGAGGTACGCTACCCTGGTCGACACACTGGAGATTTCTACAACGTTGTCACTGAGAACGTTTTTGACCAGAAACCCGACGCCGCCTTGGGATGGCTGATCTTCTTCTCTGTAGCACATAAGATGGCCCGATTCTAAGGTTATGGTGTCCTCTCCCTGTCTTCGGACTTCACATAACCCCAGCATACTGGGGTATAAGATGGCACATATGCCATCTTATGTGTTTCAGTTATTCCTCCAGCTGCGCCAGATGATCGTCCAGCCGAATCGTGCATCCATTGTAGGTTGCGAGGGTCAGTTTGTTTTGGCAGCCTACCATAGCCCGGGGATTCTTAGCACCCCTGCCCTGCCGTTACCGTGACCGCCGCCGTGGTCAGAAATAGCAGGGCGGCCGGGAACTAGGGGCCTTGGCTTTAGGTTTCCTTCCATACTGCTTTGCATCCCTTGGGAGGTATATGCCCTAATTGCCACGCTGGGCAGGCGTGTTGGCCATCGCAGGACGTAGCTTCACGCACCAGTGACGCTGCTGCCCGTCACCGGCCTGTAGAATTTAGCTACGCCATAGATATGAAATGGTTATACCGCCATTTGTCAGTCGCCAGAGTCCCGTCTGTTGGTCAGCAGGATGCACTACAGGCAGATGAGGTTGGCTGGGAGCAGCGAGGTCGTATTTGTGCCCCCCATACATCTTACATACTTGTTCTTATTTCAATAAAATATTCACAACAAATCGTACGCATGCCCTTACAGTGCAACATAAAAGAGTAGAAATTAATTATTTAAGAACTAACTAGTCACTCTTACAGTCAACACCAATAATTTGTATTTATTGCGCGACTACTGAATTTTGATACTTGTTTTCACTTATTAAATAATGCAAGTAAGAAATAAGCATACAAATAAATAAAGAAGAATTTGTTTAGAAATAATATGTATATAAAATTTATATACGTACTATAAAATGTATAAAGATACTTATAGGTTTCCATTTAATTTAAAATTCATGTAATATTTGCAAAAAGAATACAAGACTTGTATTATTTTTGCAAATATTACATGATTTTTTGTAAGAAACAAACATTTTTTACATTAGTAAGAAACAAACGTTTTTGAAACACGTTTTTGATACTAAGTATCAAAAACGTGTTTCAAAAACGTTTGTTTTTTACTAACTGTGTTCCTACATACAAGATACAAAAGAAATAGTGGCACCCTCATTTATTGTCAACTCTTTTATGTCGCACTGACTCCATTCGTTCGACATGGCGGCGCATTCGTGAATCGCGATATGCTTACCGAGTGACTATCGTACTGAACTTGAGGCGCGTAGGAATGACTCGCGTTCCGACCGTTTGTATGAAATCAGAATACTGTATAAATAATTTTATCGTGTCATTTAGTAAACAATTATTCAATGTCTAATTAAACAAGTTCAATATTTACTTTAATAAACGTGTTTTTTTGTCGTACCGTATTTTGTTCTGCAGTCCAGCGTTACCAAGTTGACTGGATATATCAAAGTGTCTCAATAGTGTGTGTGTTATCTCTATAATGCTGCAACGATGACTGTACAAGTACAGAAACAACGTCCTAAACATTAATCCACCTACGTAAGGTGTGAGACAGAGGGACGTCATATCACCGAAACTGTTAACTAACGCCTTGGAGGATATATATAAGACGCTGGACTGGAAAGATTGTGGCATCAACATCAACGGCATGTACATTTGTCACTAACGATTTGCAGATGACATCGTCATTATGGCAGTGACGCTGCAGGACCTACAAAGAATGTTGAATGGCCTAGCTGAATCTTCTCGTCACATCGGTCTCCGGATAAATTTGGATAAAATGAAAGTCATGTACAACGAGCACGTTGTTCAGGAGCGTATGCATAGTAGTAGGAACTAGGCAAAAACAACTTTAAAAATCAGATCCAGAGAAGAATTCAGCTGGGCTTGGCAGCATTCGGAAAACTCCGTCGAGTCTTCTCGTCGCTTATACCGCATGTGTCTAAAGAGTAAAGTCTTTCAGTGCGTCTAACCCGTGATGACACACGGAACTGAGACTTGGACACTTACAGTTCGACTCGTCTACCAATTTAAAGTCGCTCAGCGAGCTGTGGAAGAGCTCGGTGCTTCTGTGCGGGATTGAATCCGGAACGAAATAATTAGACAGAGAACTAAAGTAATTGACTAGCTCAACGGATTAGCAAACTCAAGTGGCAGTGGGCTGGTCATATCTACGCAAGACTGATAACCGTTGGGTAGTTGTCCTAGAGTGGAGACCGCAAATCGGCAAACGTAGCGTAGAACGTCCTGTGACCAGGTGGAGCAATGATATACGCATTGCGGTGTGCAGTGACTGGAAAAGAAGAGCCGAAGATTGGGCTCAGTGGCATATCTTGGGAAAGGTCTAAGTACAGCAATGAACTAACACCGGCTGATTACGAAAATGATGATGTACCATATTTCATTATTAAGTTAAAAGGTACACTTTAATGAATATATGAGTAGATATAAAGACGAACGTAACGAACTTTTAATAGTACTACGGAACTCTATAGACTTACCATAGTCAAAGGTCCAATAAAATTCTGCACTTGCAAGAGAGTTAACCACCAGTGACTTCTACAATAGTTGGTTTGGTTTTCCACCTGCTGCCAATAAGGCCCATCGGCCATTCTATTCAAATAAGAGGCTTGAAGCAAAATGGTCGTGGCTAGTAATGGAATAATTCTGAGAAGACGGTTAAAGTAGAATAATGGAAGATTCTTCATCAGCTGGCCTGTAAAGGAAATGCATCCAGTTTTGTTTTGTGCCAAGGCATCCTCTGTGAGGCTTTTCTTCAGGGAAATCTAGGCATAAGTAATGTTGAAATTATATCTACAATGTAATAAGTGCTTCCATCTGTGTGGTTGTAGCGTATAAGTTATCTGTGGAATAAAAGTCAGTCGACATTAAATAACTGAGCCCAACGTTGTTTCATTATAGGTTATGAGCTATTTCGCTCCATAGTCGCGTTTTTTTAGTCTTTTTACAAGGATTTTGCAGTATCGCAAGTGTTAAAAGACTCTTTAAGTTGTGATAGAACTGTGTCGTGACGGATTTTTTAAATTATCGCAGTGTACAAGTTGTGATTGAGACGACGGAACTTTACAATGTCGTCAACGAACTATCTTGTAAATGTGCCTAAGCTGAGAGGACGCGATAATTATAGTGAATGGTGCTTCGCGGCAGAGAATTTTTTAATTCTTGAAGGCATGAAACATTGTATTCAGCCAGATTCAAAAAAGAAATTATAGCTGCAGATGACGAAAAGACCAAAGCTAAATTGATCATGACGATCGACCCGTCTTTATATGTACATGTCAAAAATGTCAAATCGTCGAAAGAATTGTGGGAAAACCTTAAACAATTATTTGACGACAATCGTTTTTCACGAAGAATAAGTTTGCTGCGCAATTTGATTTCGATTTGCCGAGAAAATTGCAGTTCGATGACGTCGTACGTGACACAGATTATCGATACAGCTCAGAAATTAAGCGGAACGGGATTCGAAATTAATGATCAGTGGACAGGATGGTTATTGTTAGCAGGATTGCCTGATCGTTTCTCCCCTATGATCATGGCAATTGAGCATTCCGGCATTTTTATAACGGCAGACGCCATTAAAACAAAATTGTTGGACATGGAATATGCAGATCATAATGAGAGTGATGTTAGCGGTACATTCGCCAGTCGTACGAAGTACAAAGGAAAACAAAATATGGATTTTTTTTTTTTTTTTATACCGAACTGGGTAGCACTTGATCACTATCTCACCTGATGTTAAGTGATGATGCGATCGATGATGTAGCGTGCTTACCCAGAAGATACCTATTCACTCGCGATTTGAATTTGTCTATGGCCAGAAAAAATTGTGATGTTGGTAGCACTGTCCCGTCAAAGCCCAACGTCAAAACGGTGAAATGTTACAGATGTAAACAAACCGGCCATTACAGAAATCAATGTACTTATAACGAAAACAACTCATCAAATCAGATATACAAGGAAAGAATGCAGTCTAACGCATTTAGTGCAGTATTCCTGAGCGGAAACTTTAACAAAAACGAGTGGTATATCGACTCGGGTGTAAGTGTACACCTAACAACAAATGAAAGTTGGGTCTTGAATGCACAATATGAAAGGAATAAAGAGATTGTTGTTGCAAACAGTGCAAAGGTATCAGTAGTGTGTTCTGGCGATGTTAACATTACGACTAAAACTGACAACTGCGAGTACGACATCATGGTGGAAAAAGTGTTTTGTGTACCAAGTCTGACAACAAACTTATTATCTGTCAGCCAACTGAAAAGGAAAGGCAACAATGTATCCTTCTCAAATGATGGTTGTTCAGTATACAATAGAAAGAATGAACTAGTAGCTACAGCAGTTTTGGTCAACGGTGTGTACAAAGTAAATCAATCAAACCAGGAACATTTGGCTACATCAGTTGTGTCAGGCGCAACATGGCATCGCAGACTGGGGCATGTCAACAAATATTATTTAAATCAGATGAAGAATGCCGTGCTGGGTATGTCACTCGATGAAAAAGTGGATATAACCAAGTCTTCATGTACTACATGTTGTGAAGGAAAGCAGTGTCGGCTACCATTTAAAAGCACTGGCCAGAGAAGCAGTAACTTGCTAGATATAGTGCACACAGACATCTGTGGACCGATGGAGAATGTGTCTATAGGTGGCTCGAGGTATTTCTTGTTGTTTGTTGACGATTACAGTCGTATGACATCTGTTTATTTTCTGAAGCACAAGAATGAGGCTTTGAAGTATTTTAAGATTTATAAAGCTCAAGTGGAAAATCAAAGAAAAAGAACAATCAAAGTATTAAGAAGTGACAATGGGCTAGAATACTGCAATAAAGAATTTGAAAATTACTTGAACAATACTGGTGTAATTCATCAGAAGAGCAACCCATACACCCCACAACAAAATGGTTTGTGTGAAAGATTCAATCGCACAATAGTCATAAAGGCAAGATGCCTACTCTTTGATGCCAACCTTGGCAAAGAATTTTGGGGTGAGGCCACCAATACGGCAGTGTACCTGCAGAATAGAATTGTGGCAGCGGCGCTAAATAATAAAACTCCATATGAGTTATGGACTGGTACCAAACAGGATATTAGTCATATCAGAATATTCGGTAGCATCGTGACGGTCCACCTTCCTAAAGAAAAACGAAAGAAGTGGGACAAGAAGTCTATAAAATGTATTCTCACAGGATATCCAGAAAATGTTAAGGAATACAGGGTCTACAATCCAGAAACGAGGAATATGTTTACTAGTTGAGATGTGATCATTATTGAGAAGGAATCAAAATCTGAATGTATAATTGAAGTACAAGATCAGAATGTTGATTCAGTGGGGGTTAATACCACATCTATAGAATCAGATCAAACAGTCAATGAATCAACATCTTGTCAATATGACTCTCAAAGTTTTTTTGATACCCTTCAAGATGAGGATGAGACATATTTTCCCAGTGATTTTGAAGATGCAGATAGTACACTAATAAATGAAAAAGAAACACAGGTCCAGACCTAAACGGACTAAAAAAGTACCGGAGAGATATGGTTTGTCAAATCTGTGTGTAGGCAGTGAAACCTATGTTGATGCATCTGGTTTGTCTCTCAACGAGGCTTTAAATGGTCCTGAAAAGGATCAGTGGATGTCGGCAATGAGAGAAGAGTTACAGAGTTTTAAAGAAAATGATGCGTGGGAGTTAAGTGGTACTCCAAAGGACGGTAAAGTTGTGCAGTGCAAGTGGGTGTTACGTAAAAGAAAATAATGTTCGTTTTCGTGCGCGCTTAGTAGCCAAAGGCTTTTCGCAAGTTGAAGGTGTGGACTTTACGGAAACTTTTCTCCAATAGTGAGACATACTACTTTAAGGTTACTTTTAGCACTGTCAGTTCAACTAGGCCTTGATATAACGCACCTCGATGTAACAACTGCTTTCTTGAATGGTACCCTTGAGGAGACTATCTATATGCAGATACCAGAAGGTTTTACTGAAGGGACACAAAATGGTCAAGTACTTAAATTGAAAAAGGCAATTTATGGGCTTAAGCAATCCTCAAGGGCTTGGTATAAGAAAGTAGATGAATGTTTATTAAGCATAGGTAATATAAGATCTAAAATAGAACCATGTATGTATACTAAAATGCAAGATAAGTTGAAAACTATTGTCACACTTTTTGTAGATGTTTCCTTTATTTTTTCAAATGACACTGCAGAAACCGAATATTTGAAGCGTGTCTTAGCTAGTCATTTCAATCGATTTAGGTGAAATTAAGAAGTGTCCTGGAGTTAATGTAAATATTGATAAATCTGAGAAAACAATAGCTTTAAGTCAGACTGATTATATTGATCCATTGTTGTATAAATTTAACATGAGTCAGTGTAAACCTGTTCAAACTCCAATGGATACTAAGTTGAATGTGTCTAACAATGAGAATTATGAAGGCAAATTTGTATATCAGCAAGTAATCGGTTCTCTTATGTATTTAGCAGTGCTGACCAGACCTGACATAGCATATACAGTAGGATATTAAAGTCAATTTAATAATTGTTATTCTAAAGAACATTGTTCATATGTAAAACGCGATATTTGCAACTGACTAAACACTATGGTTTAAAGTATACTGCAGATGGAAGTTCAATATTAGAAGGATTTGTTGATGCCGATTGGGGTGGAAATGTTATCGATAGAAGGTCATATACTGGACTCTGTTTTTCTTTATCTGCCTGTGTAGTTTCTTGGGAAACCAAAAAACAGCAAACTGTAGCTTTATCAAGCAGTGAAGCAGAGTACATGGCGATAACCGACGCCTGTAAAGAAGCGGTTTATTTGCGGAACTTACAGTGTGAGATTACTCAAAAATTATACACAATTGATCTTTTTAATGATAATCAAAGCGCACAAAAATTAACTACAAATCCAGTTTTTCACAAAAAGACCAAACATATTGATATTCGATACAATTTTGGTAGAGAATGGTGTGTAACAAATAAAATTGTAAATGTAAGATATTTACCAACAACTGAGATGCCTGCTGATTTGTTTACAAAGAGTTTATGTTCTGCTTTAGCATTATAAATTTTTGAACAAATTAGGTGTCCAAAATGTTAATATTTAAGTTTATTTGTATTGTTAGATATAGTGGGGGTGTTAAAATTATATCTACAATGTAATAAGTGCTGCCATCTGCGTATAAGTTATCTTGTGGAATAAAAGTCAGTCGACATTAAATAACTGAACCCAACGTTGTTTTATTATAAGTAAATTAAAGCGGTGCGAGTATAAGATTTCAGATCTGGTCCTTATCCATAGATACACTCAAAATGTAGGCAATGGTTCAGTACACTTCAACACAATTAACTTTTGCTTATCTTTGTATTCAAATACAAATATTTAGTTAATTAGCTCTTGTTACATTAAACCAAATGATTTGTCTTATTGTGGCCAAGATGTCTCAGAGAAAAATAGGACCCAGCCTAAACTTACTACCACAGATCAAGGACCACCAAAAATTACCAGATTACTATCGATAATACCATCTCAAACTGGTTTCCCTTTTTCTGCTAAAGTTACCAGACGTACTTATGGGCGAAACGCATGGACATTCCATCAATACGCACGAAATTATTTGCTCCTAAATTCCTCATGCGCACTGCCAAGGAATGGAATACCTGGCCTGAGTCTGTGTTTTCCGATAATTGTTAATTCTAATCCCACCTGGGAGTCTTCGAGCCGCAAGTATTTTCTAGGCAAACGAGCTACATCTTGAACCATATCGTTACTTGAAATCAGGTGAGATTGGAGAGAAGAAGAGAGAAGTGGTCAATCGCTTGCCTATTCAGTATAAAAAGAAAAAAATCATAAAATTAGTATATAATATGATACAAATACAATATGATACAAATATATATTATGGTGAAATCCGTATTAAGAAGAGCTTACTTCCATTCATCTTGCCTGCAGTTGTGTAAACTAAAAGAATTCCAGCCAAGCAGAAAAATGTGTCTACTGTGATTGGCGCCGACGTGATCCAGAGAGAGCCGAAACTTGGCATCCACTGAAACAAACTATAGTATCAGTATGATATACGAGTACGAGTACTTTGTCCAACTGTTACGTTTTTTAAGTCATACTTCTTAGGCTGAGTGACCAGTGAACCAGAGGGCGGAGAAGCCAGTAAACGCAAATAAAACTAGAGTAGTGGAGCAGAGCTGTGCTGTGTATAAACCAATAGAATTACATAAAATCTCCGCTCCGCTTCAGTGCACCGGGATTTGCAAACTAGTTCAAAAATGCATACAAAACTGGAAAACGGAGCGAAGACAACTGATCTCTCGCCGCTGCTCACTCAAATTATTCGTCGCGTGACCTCGCTCTAGGTCAATGGACAGGCAGCCCAAGGCTGCCTGCCTATCCGTTGCATTTAAGATATTAATTGATATTGAGGCAGCGGAGCGAAGCGAGCGAGTACTTATCATTTCTTTTTTGCTCCGCTTCTCCACTCCGCTTTCTCTCTCCACTTCTGATTCTCTGGTCTATCGTGCTTTTAAATTCCTCTCTATAGAATATTTTTCCGATTAACAATTTTAATTAATATTTAAAATTAAGAATTATCGTTTAAAAAACGAAAAACATGACTTCAAATACTGCGATAATCAAATTCAGTACCAAGTTTGAGGTATTTATCTCCATATAAATGGAGATACTCATCAGACCTGTAGGGCTATTCTGTAAGCTATATCGACAGCGGAATCCACGGTGAGATATAAATTTCGTATTACGAAATTCAACCGTATTACAGTCGTGATACGATTGAATTTCGTAATACGAAATTTATATCTCACCGTGAATTTCGCTGTCGAGATAGCTTACAGAATAGTCCTACTGTACGAAATTAAGACCATTTCGGAATAACCCTTTTTGAACAAAAACTATTTTGCAAATGATGGCATTATGCTGGAACATTAAAAAAAAAACAAATTGAGAACCTAATTTTTTTAAAGATGGCTAGAAATACTTTCGGTTGAATACTTACGCTAAACACATCTGAAGGATTTGCCAGTTGTACTACTGTTTCAAAACTGTGACCAATCACGACCCAAGCCATAGCCCAGATTCTGATGCCATCTAAACAATGCAACGTTCCGGGTGCAGAACTAAAGTTCATCAGACGACGACCATTGGTGTAAACGGAGAAACTCGTGTACATAGGATTTGACTGCTTTGGATCTGAAAGAATACAAGAAGAAGTGATTAGCAAAAGAAAGCAATGTGGTCCAGCAGTCAGTGGCATCATACTATATTACGAGTATGTTGTTGACTGTGAAGACTAATTATTGATGGTTTTTTATATAAATTGTGATTACGCCTGCGTATTCTCAGCGTAATGTTGGTATTATCTGAATGAAGAAATTGCTATTGCTCATTACATAGGCACTTTTACTAGCAAACGTATAAGTGACGGGCTGACGGCATCGTAACTTCGTGACAAGAAATAGAGTTCTTTAAATCTGAACTCTGAGAAAACTGTAAAATAAGTTGTCTCTAAATGTTTTATAAACATTTAGAGAACGCAATAAACGAATGAATTATAAATTATGAATAACTTTTTTTTAAATTATAATAGACTGGCGTTTGACTGCCCTATCTTGCCCGTTGGCAAGTGATCATGTGGTCAAAGATGGTGAACATACTAGGCCTAGAATGGTCTGGCCCTGAAAAGCTGTGCTGCCAGTGCACCGTAAGAATATGGTGGCAGATTTTCTCCTTGATGGTGGTAAACTACTTTTTGGTAGCTAGTCACCTGACTTGCTACGAGCTATGCTATCATGCTATATGCTATGCTATTGATACGGTTTCAACTCACCCCTTTTTAGTATAAGAGTACTAATCAGATCATAGGTTGTACTTGCAAGAGTCAGAAGGCCAATCAGGGAAAATATGACACTGAAACATGTAAAAAGTAATATGTAAGGAATGTTTTACCCAAATATGCAACCATTTGAAGACTACGATTATTACATTCAGCCTGATACGTCCCACTGAAGGGCAAAGATATATATCTCTCTCTCTCTGTAATCTTTCCACACAAATTACATCACGGTTGTTTTGTTGTTTTTATGTCCAGTTGAAACGAAACGCTTCCCCAGATCAGTCTGCCTGGGCCTGCCGCGTCGTCGTCTAACGTTTTGTGAAACCCACTCTGCAGAAAATGTTGTACATAGATCATTAGCCATGTGGAATACATGTCCGGCCCAGTTCCACTTCGGCGGCTTTATGACCAACGTCAGCGTTTGACTGCCAGTATACCGTGCTCTACATGATAGTCAAAGTCTGCCAAAACTAAACTAAACTAAACTTCGTTGCCCAGCAATATATACGCGCATTCAGGTAATATCCTTTTTTTTTCTTAAGGCATGGTGGAAGATGACATGAGAAATAATTATTTAGATTGTAACAATCTTTATATGCCGCAACGATGTCAGTACAAGTACAGAACCAGCGTACTAAACATATTCACCTGCGTCGAGGAGTGAGACAGGGGGACGTCATATCCCCGAAACTGTTCACTAATGCCTTCCTTAGAGGATATGTTTAAGACGCTGGACTGGCAAGTTTGTGGCATCAACATTAACGGCAAGTACATCTCTCACTTACGATTCGCAGATGACATCGTCATTATTGCAGAGACGCTGCAGGACCTACAAAGGATGTTGAATGACCTAGCTGATTCTTCTCGTCGCATCGGTCTCCGGATGAATTTGGATAAAACCAAAGTCATGTACAACGAGCACGTTATTCCGGAACCGATTGCCGTAGATGGAATCCCACTCGAAGTTGTCACGCAGTATGTTTACCTAGGGCAAACGATCCAACTAGGCAAACACAACTTCGAGAAGGAAATCCAGAGAAGAATTCAGCTGGGCTGGGCAGCATTTGGGAAACTCCGTCGAGTCTTCTCGTCGCCTATACCACAGTGCCTAAAGACAAAAGTCTTTAATCAGTGCGTCCTACCTGTCATGACATACGGAGCCGAGACGTGGACACTCACGGTTCGACTAGTCCACCAGTTTAAAGTCGCTCAGCGAGCTATGGAGAGAGCTATGCTCGATGTTTCTCTGCGGGATCGAATCCGGAACGAAGTAATTCGCCAGAGAACTAAAGTGATCGACATAGCTCAGCGGATTAGCAAACTGAAGTGGCAGTGGGCTGGTCATATCTGCCGTAGGACCGATAACCGTTGGGGCAGACTGGTTCTAGAGTGGAGACCGCGAATCGGCAAACGTAGTGTAGGACGCCCTGTGACTAGGTGGAGCGACGACATTCGCAAAGCGGTGGGCAGTGACTGGAAACAAAGAGCCGAAGACCGGGCTCAGTGGCGTGTCTTGGGGGAGGCCTACGTCCAGCAGTGGACTGATACCGGCTGATAATGATGATGATGAATCTTTATATTATCTATTTAATTTAAAATCTACTTAAAATGTTAAGGGATTTTCCGCTAATTTGTATTTTATTGATTATACAAATCATACAATCGTTTCGTACTAATCACGATCTTTTGTAAAGAAATATGGCGATAAGATACTAGAAGCTTAGAAGGACGTTTTTATAGGGTTAAGCCATATCTGATTGTAGTGGTAGGACTTCCGCTAGTCCGCCTGAGGCGGTACCACCACCTTGCCAATTAATTTTTAGCCGTGAAATAGAAACGTTTTTCGGTTGAAATGGCAAGGTGTCCAGTGAAATTACAGGGCATGTGAGACTCCAGATCTTTATATCTCAAGGTAACAGAAGCAGTGCAGTGACATGTAAAATTCTGGACTGCTAGAATTTTGTATGCCGCTATATCTGTTATAGGTAGACGTCATCGCTTACCATCAGGCGAGCATCATGCTTGTCCTGTTACCTTATATCATAAAAAAAGATTCATCGTATATCGTATATGCTGTATATCAGTCAAGTATGTAAGGTTTGTTGTTCGTTAATCTTAAAATAATTGAGGATAGATTGGGCTATTTTTTGCTTTGAGCATTCGATGTATATAAAATCGAAACGTTTAGAAGTCCACTTGCCGTCCGTTTGCCTGAGCCATTTTTAACAGTTTTCAACAATTTTCGTTGATATTTAGCCCTTGTTGCACAACATCATTGATGTCTCTTCTTTTCTGGGGCATATGCAGCTATACGGTACTTTAGGATCTTGAAAGAAATAAAGGAACCACCACAGACTCTGAATATACATTTATGTTACGAAGACGGAGCCAGATCGAATTTACCAAGTAAGATGTACTACTGATAAATAGGTACTGATCTCACTATAGTGAGACACAATCTTGTATATAACGAAGTACCTGAATGCAGTATCTGAACATAAGTAAAATAGAATTAAAATATGTCACACTCACACAGCTGTAGTATCAGCCGGTGACCAGGGTTTGTCATCAGGCAGACGACAGAAATTATCGTCATATTGGAAACCTATAGCTGATATGTTGAAGAGTAAGGAAGTGATCGCCTGCTGAGTAGAGCAAGGCTTCGGAATGCATACTGCTAGCTCAAACCGGAAGTTAGGTACATTTGGCATAGATCTGAAAAAAGAAAAATAACAGTTTCCACGTCCACTTTATAAAAATGTAAAAGTCTTTTTAGATAGAAGCTTGTTATCACTTGTTATAAAAAAATCTAATGATAACAATACATACTTACTAGCCCATATTTGAGTGCCCTACGATTTTGCTATTATGAAGGTCTAATTCCTACAGCCGGCTCTATAATCAGGTCAGTTCGATGCCATATTATTGGATTGTCACTAAAGATAAGCAAGTATATCAAATTTGAGTCCAATTGAACCAAGATTTGACCCATTTGAAAATTATCACAGTCACTTTCTTCTCCTTTTTCGTATCACTCTTGGCAGAGAGGACGTGGTCGTCACTTCAGTATTATTAATTAGTGGCACGCTAACTATTCGTCGCCATTCCTTTCTCGCGGTTGTCTTTCTTGTACACTCATTGATGGAATCTTCGTCACTTTAGCGTGATGTAAATATAGACCACTCAATTTTAAATACCTACCTAAAACATTTTAAGCGCAATTGCAGGAGGGACTACCAATGATGAATACGCTGGCAGGCTTTTTTGTCACTTATTATTCACTTATTTAAGCGGCAAAAGCCCAAGGGCTACGGCGTGGGCCTGGCGATCGAGAGGTCGTCGTGAGTTCGATCCGCATCCATTGCACTATTGACGTGAACCCACACCAGACACAGCTTAGTAGGATGAGTTAACAAGTATACCAGTAATGTGCAACCCACATTGCTAGTAAGATTTAAAAAAACATTTAGATTTTGAGTTTTGTTTTTCCCCAACATTCCGTAAAAATGTATGGTCATAGTACCAGAAATACTGTATATCAATGTCGTAAGAAATTCATCGCCCAGCCGCACCAAAAGTCCGATACGAGTCGTTTTATAGTAATACCATAATTTTGACCAATTTTTAACCGACTTCACAAAAAAGGAGGAGGTTCTCAATTCGACTATTTCTTTTTTAGGGTTCCAAAGAAATCCAAAGGGTAAAACGGGACCCTATTACTAAGACTCCGCTTTCCGTCTGTCTGTCTGTTTGTCTGTCCGTGACCGTGATAGTTAGACAGTTGAAATTTTCACAGATGATGTATTTCTGTTGCTGCTATAACACCAAATACTAAAAAGAGAATAAAGTTAAAGATAATGGAGGGTCCCCATACAAGAAACGTGTTTTTTTCGGCATTTCACGCCATCTATGAATGCTTAGTTAGGTAAACGTCCTATAGATGGCGTTATATTGAAATGTCGATCCCTAACACTTTTGTTAGACGTTAGATGGCGTGATAAGAAACGAAATGTTTATTAATTATTATTTTTTGCTGGCGTAAAATGATAGTGGTATTTTTGCTCGATCTTATAAAATACTGTAGTGTGGTATGGAATCCTACGAGTGCGAGTCCGACTTGCACTTGGCCAGTTTAGTTTTATATCTATGCGTGCGCGATCTAGGCGGCGATCAGATAGCGCAGTAGTATTTGTACCGACTGGTTCACACCAAACGCGATCAGAAAACAATTAAAAAGTAGTGAGATCGCGCCCGCAAATCGCAGGACGCCGCGGTGGGGCCGTACCTTTTAGATGTGCTCACTGCTCAATAACAGTGACTGATAACCCCATTTTTTTTTGCCTGTTTTTAGTAATGTTTTTAATATATTTTATATTGCATAGGCGTATACCGCTCCGTGTCTAAAGACAAAAGTTAACCAGTGCGTCCTACCTGTGATGACATACGGAGCCGAGACGTGGACACTCACAGTTCGACTGGTCCACCAATTTAAAGTCGCTCAGCGAGCTATGGAGAGAGCAATGCTCGGTATTTCTCTGCGGGATCGAATCCGGAACGAAGTAATTCGCCGGAGAACTAAAGTTATTGACATAGCTCAACGGATTAGTAAACTGAAGAGGCAGTGGGCTGGTCATACCTGCCGCAGGACTGATAATCGTTTGGGTAGACTTGTCCTAGAGTGGAGACCGCGAATCGGCAAACGTAGCGTAGGACGTCCTGTTACCAGGTGGAGCGACGACATACGCAAAGCGGTAGGCAGTGACTGGAAAAGAAGAGCCGAAGATCGGGCTCAGTGGCGCATCTTGGGAGAGGCCTACGTCCAGCAAAGGACTGACACCGGCTGATGATGATGACATTGCATAGGCGTGTGTTAGTTTATTTGCTTTTAAGGTAATCTAAATATCGGTTAATAACTTAGTAACAGATTATTTTTGCATTTAAATACACGCTTTATTTAAATGTTTAGAAACGTACCAATAACGTTATTTAGTTTTCTTTCCGTTGGCATGAACTTGTTTACGTAAAATAATCTGCATAAAATATCGACACTTAATTAGCTGATACGAGTAACAGTTGTTAGATAACGCTTAAAATAGATTGAATTTTTTTAATGGAAAAAATAAATCTTTCATCACGTTATCACGAATGGTAATAACAGTATTAGAATTGTGATAATAGTAAGCCAGATTGTGATTAGTGATTCAGGAAATCACAATCCGGCTATTGCGAATTATAGTGATTCAACATACCACTATCTAGCTATACAAAATATTCGTGGAAATAACAGTTCCGCCTCAATTTTAGGTAATAAAACATCATCTTTTTGGGAACACAGGAATATAAATACACAGTTACTACAAAAGATGGAGGTAGAGCGACGACATACGCAAAGCGGTGGGCAGTGACTGGAAAAGAAGAGCCTAAGACCGGGCTCAGTGGCGCATCTTGGGAGAGGCCTACGTCCAGCAGTGGACTGACACCGGCTGATGATGATGACTAGAAAATATATTAGATACTAATATTTCCTATTTATTACATACACTGGGTGGTCGAGGTGTGAGACAAGGGGACCTTATTTCCCCCAGATCGTTCACAAACGCTCTAGAGGATATGTTCAAAACGCTGAACTGGAAAGGATGGGGCATAAATATAAACGGCAATTACCTCTCACACTTGAGATTTGCGGATGACATCGTCATCATGGCTGAAACCGTGCAGGACCTGCAATACATGCTGACCACCCTCGCTGATTCTTCTGCACGCATCGGTCTCCGGATGAACTTGGATATAAGACCAAGATCATGTTCAACGAACATGTTATTCCGGAACCGATTGCCTTAAACGGAGTTCCTCTCAAAGTTGTTCATTAATATGTCTACCTTAGGCAAATATTGCAATTGGGCAGAAATAACTTCGAGAAGGAAGTTCGCAGAAGGATACAGCTTGGATGGGCAGCATTCGGAAAAGTTCGTCGAACCTTTACATCGCCCATACCAGAAAGCCTGAAGACGAAAGTCTTTAACGAGTGCGTCCTACCTGTTATTACTTACGGAGCTGAGACGTGGACACTGACAGTGCGACTAGTTCACCAATTCAAAGTCGCTCAGCGAGCTATGGAGAGGGCTATGCTTGGAGTCTCTCTGAAGGATCGAATTCGAAACGAAGTCATCCGTCAGAGAACCACAGTAATCGACATAGCTCAAAGGATTAGCAAGCTGAAGTGGCAGTGGGCTGGTCACATCTGTCGCAGAACCTATAACCGTTGGGGTAAACGAGTTCTAGAGTGGAGACTACGGCTCGGCAAACGTAGTGTAGGACGCCCTCCAACTAGATGGAGCGATGATATACGCAAGCTGGCTGGCGGCGGTTGGAAACGAATAGCTGAAGATCGAGCTCAGTAACGGTGGACGGAAATTGGCTGATAATGATGATGACGATGATTGGGTATATATATTGAGTAATAGATGTAGGTACATCTATTTACATTATTAAAATATTATGATATGAATACAGCAGAATTATGCTAATGATGTACAGCTAAATAATTGTGTTATTTAAGTGCATTGTGAAACGGTGTGAGATGAGTGTGGTAGTTTATCAGATAGGAGTGCGACGTTTATGGTAGCATCATATTCTGTGATAGCGTGTGGAATGTGGAGTATGGGAAGACAATGGATTTGACTATACGGTTGATCACATTCTTCACAAGTTTATTGATATACATCAAGAACAGCGTCGGACCGACGATACTTCCCTGGTGTACGCCATATTCTTCAGCTAGCTCGTCACTCAACCAGTAGTCTATCTAAACCCTCCGCATTCGTCCACTGAGCTACTTAAGCTCAGACAGACCAGGCAGACCTCTTACGCCGATAGCGTCAAGTTTGTTTAATAGGCGTGGTATGGAGACTGTGTCAAAAGCTTTAAGTTTTAAAACAATTTATAAAACACGTGTTCACAATGCGCTTGAAGCGTGACTGAAGCGTGTGGTTTACTTAGTAATTCGGATACCGTATATCTGTTTAGAGCGGCAAGTGAGGCGTCAACTAACAAGTGGCCAGATTGCACCAAGTTCACTTGTGGCGCGTAATAGGGTCTAATGCGTGTTTGAATTTAAACCTGACGCTAGTGAAGCATGAGTTCTGATAAAAGTCAATTTTTATTGCTAGTTTGGGTTAAGGTATAATTATCATACTTACAGTTTTAACTAAAATGCGATGTTCTGAAGGAAAATAGTTGTTTCCGCAAAAACATTACCAATAATTGTTTTTATAAACGTAGTCACATAACTTTTAAGAAGACTGAACTGCTCAACACTGTGGCTTAGGTAGGTATGATGTGTGCGCAGGACGCTGCGGTGTGTTCGTACCGTATAATTTAATTATCTAGGCAATTATTTTATTGTAAACGATTTCTAGCCGTTGCTTAAATGTTGTTTATTTAGCCGTATGGGAGAGCTGTGTAGTTTGCAATAGAACATTCAATGACAAGTTCGTTAACTTCTTATGTCGTTGCGCGTGCCGAGATCGTGGATACAAAGATGCCAGTTTGCCTGACCCTTAACAGAACTTACCTCAAGCGATTGTCCTGAATACCAACAGCATTTAAAATGTGCGTTCTTTTCAAGTAGTATTCCTTCATTTTAGATTTCCAGTCTTCGTCTTGTGTCAAACTCGAGATTTCAAACTCTGTCAAAATCCCCCAGGGTAGCTTCAATTCCTGATTCAACGGAACTGTTATTGAGCAGTATTTCCCTTGAATGGTCATATCATCGGATTGTTGGGTAATACCCAGGCATTGGTGGTAGTTGCCCAAATCTCTCAAGTTACCAGTCAATATACCGCGAGGCATTCTGATGCCAGAATCAGCAACTAAAAAGTGATTGCATGGATTATCCTATAAAATAGAAGGCTGGTGTCACCCCTCGACCGTGGCTGGAACTTACAAAAACAGTTAACTTCTCATCTATCAAGACGGCATAGTGGGTATGTGCTACGAGCACAGCCCAGCAGAAAGTGTGGCGGTCATTCGACTGGCTGTAAGGGCCCTGCCTCAGGCTAACGTGGCAAATATTCCAGCAATCCCACAGAAATTATGGTTATATTATATTCGGTGCATTTACCTATGCCAGTCAGTTTTTAGCGCTTTAAGACATCATAGCCGTCTTCCATTGCCAAACAAGCGCGATTCAATATAAGATTTATGCGATTTTCTTCACTTACATTATTATGATTACATTTGTATTGAAAAACTCAAGTACCACACGGGTAAAAAGATATTCAAGAGTTGTGACTTTGGTTACGACTATTACACTCATGTAGTTTCTTCCTCATTCCTGACTTTCGGCTCGTACTTCCATTTGTAAAAATCATCTCGTTATTTTAGAGTTAACTTTTTTTATACATTGAATCTTATTGTTTAAAGCGGCGAAAGACAATGCTTTCTAGGGAATAAATATAATTATAAGTACGTACTGCCATTTATGCCAAACCGTAGAAAAGATAATAATACTACGTAGCCAAACTGCAAAACTGATAAGTTATGATTATTTGCCGGCAGCGAAGCTTAGAATATAGAATTGGTAGATCACTTTTTTGTTGTTTTCCCAGACCTACCAAATAGGTATACACCAAAAATTTCATAAAAATCGGTCAAGCAGTTTTGGAGAAGTTTGATAACTAACACTGTGATACGAAATTATTATATATTAAGGTACGATTCCACCAAAATAGTGTGCAGCACATTTGTTTACAAACATTTTGTGCAAAACTCCAGCAGTGCACGTACTAAACTGGTATCGCGTCTAGCTGCTGTCTCCACCGGCAAGGTTGTGCGTAACTTTTGTAAACGCACAGTATGGCACACTTGTGCACGGACATGTTCACTGATGTTCGCTCCGGTAGCGGAAGCAAGATTGAGTTCGCGAACAACAAGCGCGTACGCGTCGACACGAGTCCACTGCATGCATGTGTGCGCGCACAAAAGTATACAGATGTGCGCGAACATTTCTAAAATGTTCGCGCACTATTTGTTATTGTTTGCCGGAGTGAGTCGACCAACGTGAACATTTGCGTCGTACACTGTGCGTTACAGTGCCGCACAGTTCGGCACACTGGTGGAATCGCGCCTTTACATGATAGCATGAACTTTTGTCGGTCAAATGAAATCCTAAAATCATGCTAAAATAAAACCTAATCGTCGTAATAAAAACTTCATTGTCGTTTTCTACCAGGCGAGATAGTGGTCAAACGCTAGTCTAAGATATAAATAAAATAAAATGAAATATAAGGTACTTTAGCAAAATCGAACTTACATTGAAACAGCAGAAGCGTGTTATTCCTGATAAATTTTATTTGCTGATCACATTGTTCAGCGTCCAATACATCTTGATACAAAGCTGTATCTAAAGCTGGATAAGCATTATTTATTTCTACCTCAACAAAACTATTTACCACGGAAAGTAAAGTAACGAAAAAAAATATTTTTAATTCCATAATTTTCCACAAACAAGAAGCGTTTCTTTCGCGAGTTTGATAAGTAGTAACGTCAATAATTTAATTATTAATCAATCTTTAAATTGATGTTTTATCTTTCTAGACTTATTTTTATCCTATCAAACTAAATAAATAATGTTTCATTTATCGGGCAATTCACAATAAATTCACAAGTAGGTTCAAAGATTTGTTGTTCCATGGTAGTTTCTTTTCTACATTTTTTTAAAGATTTATATTAAATAGCCCTGCGATTTTTTTTTAAATCTTCTGCTGTATGTTGGTGATGATTTGGATACCCTTAAGATTCCAGGAGATCTCTTGGCATCAGGTCAAGGTTACTGATCTATCGATTACCTGTTCGTTGAATCAATTCTAATGAGCCCCACCACGACACTACTGCTGGAATTTGGTGAGGAGTTGGGCATTCAGCAGATTCCAGGAGATGCCTCAGCATCAAGTTAAGCTCACTGGTCTACTTGTAACGTGTTTGTTCGAAGTTTTGAATACCTTTTATGCTGTAATTCGAAGAACGTCTCTTAAACAGTGTCTCTTTTAATCCCCGACGCAAAATGAATGGGTGTTATACGTTTGATCTGTGTATGTGTGTTGTGTTATATCTTGAATCGGCTTATTCATTTTTTATCATCTTTACTTTTTTATATTTAAACGTGTTCGAAATGATGAGAGAACGTTTTAAATATTTGGATTATGAAATGACAGCTAAAAATCCACAGTTAAATTCAGGCTTTAAGCAGATACAGAACTAAAAAACTGGCCAAGTGTGAGTCCGAGTCGCGTCTCGCAATGCACACTTAAGGAGGGTTCCGCACTACTTTACAACACGAGATTTTTTCAGTTTCATATTTGATAAATTGATATTACCAAGAACATTTTGTTCAGTATTTTTACGGAGAATCTTGATAGCGCGATCTAGAAAGACGGGGCTCGTTTACTAGCGCCATATATGTTATTTTGCCGAAACGAATTAAAAAGGTTGTTAGCTTAACAAACATAGATGGCGTTATACTAAAAAGCACGTTTTTGTACCTCCTTTAATTTTTAACTATATTTTGTTTTTAGTATTTGTTGTTCTAGCGGCAATAGAATACACCATCTGTGAAAATTTCAACTGTCTAACTATCACGGTTAATGTGATACAGCCTGGAGACAGACGGACAGACAGACAGACAGACAGACAGACAGACAGCGGAGTCTTAGTAATTGGGTCCCGTTTTACTTTTTGGGTACGGAACCCTAAAAATGATTTAAAAACCGGCCAAGTCGAGTTGGACTCGCCCACCGAGGCTTCCGTACCAATTTTGGCTGGTACCAATTAAGCTAGACCTCTAAATTGTATCAGCGCCCATATAACTCCGAGGCCTATCTTAATTGGCGTACACTATGTATGTATTTACACCCTTTAATTTTCAACTTGTTTTATTTTGTGGAATTTTTCCTTCATTTGTGCTGTAAAACCTTGCTTCTTGCCAAATTTCGACCCAAAACCGGGTACTTCCGGTTGACCTAGAATTGTTAATTTTGGTCAAAAGCAAGGTCAATTTTTATTGTTTTGACTCAGGACCTCGATTTTATACACCCAATAGGGAATATAGACCTCAGTATCTGGTATGAATTTGAACTTGCTAGATCCGGAGGCATTCTTCACGATGAGGCTGAAATATATGTCGATCGCTATATCGACATCGCGTAAGTCACGTTAATTTCCCGATTTAAATCTTTAAGTATAACTGTAATTTCGTGTTTTCCTTTAGTCTAAGTTCCCTTTATACATGTAGCAAGAAATAGGCGCTCCGTAACGTTACAGTGTCGTTACGTGTCTGTCTGATCTGTGGCATTGTAGCGCTCAACTGATGAGATGAACACATTTTGATTTAGTTTTTGTTTGATAGGTGTCTTAATCGAATGTTCTTAGCTTTGATAAATTAAAACCATTCAGCCCTTTTAAGGCTAGGAGCTATTTAGGGTTCCGTACCTCAAGAGGTAAAAGAAGAAACCGTTATAAGATCACTTTCTTGTCCTTCTGTCCGAGTGTCAACACCGATTTTCTCAGCATCGGGTGGACCTAGCAAGTTGAAATTTATACCAGATACTAAAGTGTATAGTCCCTCTATTAGGTATATAAAAATCAAGGTCCTAGTTCAACACAGTAAAAAGATTTGGATAAATTTTGATTTTAGCGAAAACTTGTAAGTACCAAAATTTAACTTAATTTTCAACTTTTGTAATTTTTCGGAATTTTCTCTTTATTGTGCCGTAAGACCTTGCTATTAACCAAAATTGAGATTTCTAGGTCAACCGGAAGTACCCTACAGGTTTTGGGTCGAAAACCAATATGAAAGTTCCCGTTGACGTAGAATCATGAAATGAATTGGTCAGAAGCAAGACCTTGAACTACCTGTATAGAAATAAATCTGTAAATAAAAATTAAACCGATAATATGTGGTGTAATAACTAAAAAAAGTTAAATATTATGTTTCTTTGAAGTGTTTCACACTTTATATTTTTTTTGTAAATTGTTAAACACAATCCAAAATTTTTCCCGTCGGTACGATAAAATTTTGGATTGTGTTTAACAATTTACTAAAAAAAGTTAATTTTCTATTACAAACTTATTATTTGTAGTTGGTAAAATACATTTTCTAATGATCGAACTGCAAAGTAAAGTTTGTCTTGTAACTTAGTCTGAGCAGTTGGTACGGAAGCCTCGGTGGGCGAATCCAACTCGACTTGGCCGGATTTTTAGGGTTCCGTACCTCAAAAGGTAAAAAAAACCTTAGAAGATTACTTTCTTGTCCGTCTGTCCGACTGCCCGTCTGTCTGTCTGTCTGTCTGTCCGTGTGTCACCACCTATACGTATATATATATATACTATAGATACTGAGGTCTATAGTCTCTAATTCAATTTCAAATTTATTTATTTCATAAAAAGTACATTCTTATGTATTTACAGCTATTTCCGCCAAACAAGGTGTTGGTGACACCTGTATTTTGGTAGAAAGTTCCTTCTCATTGTGAACTACATTTACTGTACATTTTTTAAGTCTTAGTGTCCAAATTAAAAATCTAGTAGTAGTTTAAAATAGTTTTACATTCTTAAAGATACATTAATAAATAATTAATTCGCTTATAAATAACAAATTTCAATTACAATTACAAATTCCATTAAAAAAAATTGGATGAATCCTAACCTATGACATGATGTTAATTATTTTATTACATTTTATTACTAATTAATAATTTAAATAGCTAATGAATAGTATGTTACTTAAACATTTAATTTTAGGCAAGATTTAAGCAGTTCCTCTGTGTCATGATAAGATAGCGATTTGGGCCAACGTGTTACTGTATCTTTGCACCTTATAGTGGTGGTAAGAGGGTAAATGTTCAGTATTTTATTGATTGTATTATAAAGTCTTAAGCTTACAATTACCGCATGACGACGGTCAGGGCTAACTGCATGACTCTGTGGTGCATACCTTATATTTTCTACGGTTTTCTGGTAATTTTCTTGGACCATAGTGTAGTTGTGAGTGCTTGCGCAGTATGACCTGTAGAATAAATAGCTGCCCTAAAGACAAAACTGAACATTCCCTGTACAGTTGTATTTTTTTTTAATATCTTTCAGGCTTGCGTTTGAACACTATCTCACCTGTTGGTAAGTGATGATGCGGTTGAAGATGGTAAGCACGCTAGGCCTAGAATGGGAACTGGCTGCCAAGGATAGCTGCCAGAACACATTAGATGTATGGCGACAGATTTTATAACTTGAGGGTGGTAGCTGGCCAGGCGGACACTAGATAGTGTCCATGCTCCACCATGCGGGGGTTAACGGTTAATGGTTAACGTTATATGGTTGGATAACTGAAAGGTCTACTATTCATTAATTCATCAAAAGCCCCCCCCCCCCCCCCCCCCACACACACACAGTGACGCAGTATGACAGTATTGATTGAGCCAAAGCGAAATAAACCGTCTTAAGTAACTCGGCAGGCGCGGCAGATATTAGTCTTTTAAAACAAACATAAGTTTTCTGACCCTAGGTATCAGCACATCCAGTTGAATATTCCAATTCAAAGTTCTGTCTCTATATACTCACAAATATTTCATCTCAGAGCATCGAGTCACTTTGAGGCAGGTGCATGATAGAGGTGATGCTTGAGTGTATCCACATGTGTGGGCTCTAACACTAAAAGATTCTGCTGGAGGTTACGAGCAAAGAGTTGGTGAAAAGGTAATATATTTAGTTTTTTTCTATATTTAGCGTAAGAATATTATGACTCAGCCAGGATACTACTATTTCGAGTGATTTTTCGGTAAGTTACAATGTTGAAATTTGGTATAGACATTTTACACAGATCGTTTATATAAATATAATATAGTGAGGGACCGAGCACACTACCTTGTGGAACACCATAAATTATTGTTTCGTCTGAGCTTATATTTTGGTCAATTGTTTTCTACATGTTAAATAATCTCTGAAAATGTTATGTGGGATACCCCTTATCCCAATGATTTCCATTGTTTAACCGACTTCACAAAAAAGAAGGAGGTTCTCAATTCGTCTGTATGTTTTTTTTTTTTTTTTTTAGTGTGTATGTTACGCGATTTCTCCATCAATTGTGAACGGATTCAAATGATTCTTTTTTTAATAGGTAGGATACGTTTCCGAGGTGGTCCCATTTAAATTTTATCGAGATCTGATTAGTATCACCAGAGATATGGAGATAAATACCTCAAACATAGGAGAATGTACTAGTTTTAGTAGAAGAGTCCCAAGAAGATTATACACAATGGAGGTTGCTATTGCATATAAGATATTCTTACGGTAACTGTGAGCGAGATAGAAATAAAGGTGGGGATAATTTTTTTTTATATCTTATAGGCAAGCGTTTGACCACTATCTCACCTGTTGCTAAGTGATGATGCGGTCGAAGATAGAGAAGTGGACTAGAATGGGAACTGGCTCTCAAGGATAGCTGCCGGAACATTAGATGTTGGGCGACAGATTTTCTGACTTGAGGGTGGTAGCTGGCCAGGCGGACACTAGATATGTTCTACCACCATGCGGGGGTTATTGGTTTCTTAACGATGTTTTCCTTCACCGGAGGGCCACTGTGAGAAGCGCACATATATTTTTCAATAGAAAAATTCATTGGTGCACGGCACAACGGCATCAAAGCCGACCGTTCTCTCAATTACGCCACCGGGCTCTCAATAAATAATTATAATAAATAATTATAAAAATATAAATAATTTGTCTTCACAGGAATGTTCTACCGGGCAAAGTCTTGTTAGGGTGCAAACTTTTTTAAACATACCTAATATTTTTTGACATGACACGATGACGTCATGACGTTTGGCGAAGATGGCGGCCATTTCAGTCCCGCGACACTGCATACATAATTAAATAACTCAGAATTGTGAACGTACTTTGTACCAATCAACACAGCAAAAAAAAATGATAAGCATAAAACCACATATTATATAATAGTTACTACGTAAATAATACTTTCCGTTGTTAGGTTGGCTACACAGTGCTTTCATAATTCCACAATATAGGGAAGTGCCTTTTATAACGTAGTAGAGTGATTCAGTACTCTGTTGGCCATATGGCGGCAATTAATGTTAATAATCGCAAATAATACTTTTTAATATTCATTTTGAAATACAACTTAGTCCGTTAACTAGTCCGTGTTATAAAAGTATTTGGAATTATTGTGATAAAATAGACAATTAATTATCGTGTGTGTCAGATGCTTTAATTCTACAGCGCCATTTTGGACATTGTCCTTTGATACCTTGATGACATCATTATTACTAGTGAATATTTTCACTTTAGCGCGGCATTTAAAGTCAATTTTTTTAGGGTTCCGAACCCAAAGGCTACCAAATGAACACTTTCTGAGACTTTGTTGTCTGTTCGTCCGTCCTTCCGTCCGTGTGTCTATATGTGCGCACTTTACAGATCTGTATCTTCTTAACCGTTATAGGTACATACTTAAAATTTTCAAAAAGTATATATCCGTCAGTGTATAACGGCCCAGACACGAAATTTAATATATGCACGTCATTTCATTAAAACTTTTTTTGCACTAAAAAGGGTAAAATAAGTTATTTTTCAAAAAAAAATAAAACCGACTTCATAACCACAAAAAGGCACTCAAAAGCGAAAAATAATTTACTTAAAATTATTATAAGCGTTACCCACTTCTCTATTTGAAGTCGGTGCCAGCATAGCCTATTGGATATTAGATAGACACTATGTATGTAGTAGTAGTAAGTAGGTTAGTAAGTATGTAGGTAGATACATGTAGGTATTATCTATCTACTACCTATTAGACTTGGCTGGCACCGACTTCAAATAGAGAAGTGGGTAACGCTTATATTAATTTTAAGTAAATTATTTTTCGCTTTTGAGTGCCTTTTTGTGGTTATGAAGTCGGTTTTATTTTTTTTTGAAAAATAACTTATCCTTTAATAGGTTTGATCCATTCGAAATTAGGTATCCTCTTACTTCAACGATATTGTAGAAACATAGTAGCATTATTATGATTCTCTGAAGTGTTAAGCAACTTAACAATTTACACAGTAGCTTTGACCTGATGCTGGGCCATCTCCTGGAATCTGCATGGAATTTCGGATTTGGGCTCATCTGAATGGTCTTCATAAATCAGTCGGGGGTTATTTTAAATTTTGAATTTAAGTATTAGGAACTTTTATAAAATTAAATATCATCATAGGTCTCCTCCAAGACACGCCACTGAGCCCGATCTTCGGCTCTTTCTTTCCAGTCAATGCCCACCGCTTTGCGAACAACCTAGTCACAAGGCGTCATACGCTACGTTTGCCGATTCGCGGTCTCCACTCTAGAACTAGTCTGCCCCAACGGTTATCGGTTCGGTTATCGGTTACGACAGATATGACCACTCACTGCCACTTCAGTTTGCTAATCCGCTGAGTTATGTCGACTACTTTAGTTATCTGGCGAATTACTTTCGGATTCGATCCCGCAGAGAAACACCGAGCATAGCACTTTCCATAGCTCGCTGAGCGACTTTAAATTGGTGGACTTGTCGAACCGTGAGTGTCCATATCTCGGCTCTGTATGTCATAACAGAAAGGACGCACTGATTAAAGACTTTTGTCTTTAGGTACGCTTTTATTAGCTTCAGACGTATGTATGTTTGTATGTTAGTATGTAACGGAATCTTTGAACATGATTTTAACCCCCTTCAAAACGTCGGATTAACTCGAAATTTGGCATACTTATTAAGGACCGATGACAATAAATAAAAAGAAAATAAAAAAAAAAATAAAAAAATCTACTAAAAAATGAAAAATATATAATAGTTTAAAAAAACTAAAAAAATACGCTTTTATAGAAAATCCAACTAAAAAATAGAAAATAAATTTTAATAAATTTGAATTAAAAATAGTGTAAGAAAAAATGATTTTATTGTAAAAAAAGCGTGGGGTGCTTTTCAGGATATTATCAAAATAACCCTTCTAGTCATATCTGTTCATAAAATATTTGGAACTATTGATACCATGCACCCCACGCTTTTTTTTTACAATAAAATCATTTTTTCTTACACTATTTTTAATTCAAATTTATTAAAATTAATTTTCTATTTTTTAGTTGGATTTTCTATAAAAGCGTATTTTATTAGTTTTTTTAAACTATTATATATTTTTCATTTTTTAGTAGAATTTTTCTTTTTTTTTTTTTAATTTTTTTTATTTATTGTCATCGGTCCTTAATAAGTATGCCAAATTTCGAGTTAATCCGACGTTTTGAAGGGGGTTAAAATCATGTTCAAAGATTCCGTTACATACTAACATACAAACATACATACGTCTGAAGCTAATAAAAGCGTACCTAAAGACAAAAGTCTTTAATCAGTGCGTCCTTTCTGTTATGACATATAGAGCCGAGATATGGACACTCACGGTTCGACAAGTCCACCAATTTAAAGTCGCTCAGCGAGCTATGGAAAGTGCTATGCTCGGTGTTTCTCTGCGGGATCGAATCCGAAAGTAATTCGCCAGATAACTAAAGTAGTCGACATAACTCAGCGGATTAGCAAACTGAAGTGGCAGTGAGTGGTCATATCTGTCGTAACCGATAACCGAACCGATAACCGTTGGGGCAGACTAGTTCTAGAGTGGAGACCGCGAATCGGCAAACGTAGCGTATGACGCCTTGTGACTAGGTTGTTCGCAAAGCGGTGGGCATTGACTGGAAAGAAAGAGCCGAAGATCGGGCTCAGTGGCGTGTCTTGGAGGAGACCTATGATGATATTTAATTTTATAAAAGTTCCTAATACTTAAATTCAAAATTTAAAATAACCCCTGACTGATTTATGAAGACCATTCAGATGAGCCCAAATCCGAAATTCCATGCAGATTCCAGGAGATGGCCCAGCATCAGGTCAAAGCAAGAATTAAAAATAGTGTAAGAAAAAATGATTTTATTGTAAAAAAAGCGTGGGGTGCTTTTCAGGATATTATCAAAATAACCCTTCTAGTCATATCTGTTCATAAAATATTTGGAACTATTGATACCATGCACCCCACGCTTTTTTTTTACAATAAAATCATTTTTTCTTACACTATTTTTAATTCAAATTTATTAAAATTTATTTTCTATTTTTTAGTTGGATTTTCTATAAAAGCGTATTTTTTTAGTTTTTTTAGACTATTATTTATTGAAGTTGTGTTTGCCTAGTTGGAGCGTCTGCCCTAAGGTAAACATACTGCGTAGCAAATTCGAGTGGGATTCCATCTACGGCAATCAGTTCTGGAACAACGTTATCGTTGTACATGACTTTGGTTTTATCCAAATTCATCCGGAGACCGATGCGACGAGAAGAATCAGCTAGGCCATTCAACATCCTTTGTAGGTCCTGCAGCGTCTCTGGACGATGATAATGACGATGTCATCTGCGAATCGTAAGTGAAAAATGTACTTGCTGTTAATGTTGATTGCGCAATCTTTTCAGTCATCATCGTCCAGCGTCTTAAACATATCCTCTAAGGCGTTAGTGAACAGTTTCAGGGATGTGACTTCCCCCTGTCTCACTCCTCGACGCAAAGCTGGTTCTGTAGGGCTATTCTGTAAGCTAGTTTACGCATCTCACAAGTGGAATCCGCGGTGAGATTTGAATTTCGTACTATGGAATTCAAATCGTAATACGATTGTAATACGTTGAATTTCGTTATACGAAATTCAAACCTCACCACTTGCGAGATGCGTAAACTAGCTTACAGAATAGCCCTACAGCACTTGTAAAGTCATCGTTACGGCATAAGATTGACATTTCATCGCTTCGATATATCGCCAGTCGACTTGGCAACGCTGCAAGGACTCCAGAACGGACCAGGTTTCGATTGAGTCGAAGGTCTTTTCATAGTACACAAATGCTAAGCACAGAGGGCGATTGTACTGTGTTGTGTTAAATTAAATAATATAGTAATAATATTTAATATTAGGGTTAATAATTTTATTCTAGCTAATCCTATAGTAACTGCAATACATAATATAGTACAGGTATGTAGTATGTTGGTAATAATAATAATTCAACGATTGTTAAGTATTTAAAATATTTATTGTTTACATTTCTACTTGAATATCAAATCGTAAGACGCTTATTAAAAAAACAACTACTGCTATAATTAAAAAAATAAATTCTTAGATTAAAGCAATTGATCCGTTATTTTGCATACAAATTAATAAACCGATAATTCTTTAGAAAGGTGATAAATTAATCTTACAATAGAAAAAATAAAATCTAAAAATAATATAGTGTAATATTGCTTACGTAGTAAATATTATATAATCTATGATATTGCCTCGAAATAGTTTGCCATGTTACGATACATTTTTTTCTAAGTCTTCATGAGTTTCATATCCTCCATTATTATGACCAGAATTGATATCTTTACCTACATTTTCATTGTTTTCTCCGTGGTTTTCTCCATCTTTAGCGTTGGCATTAGTTTCTACACCTTGGTATTCAGACTTTTTGTTGTCCACGATAGGTGGGCCTGGTTTTTTTCTATCTGTAAAGGTAAACCAAAATTATTGTAGACACAAATAAATTTCACCACTTTATATATCTTGCTTTCCTATTAAGTATTATAAATGTGAATTTTTGTGATGTTTTCACTCAATCACGTTAAATTGGCTGAACAGACTTGAACATGAACTGCCACATAGTCAAGAGGGTAGAATTGGATAAGGAATACAATTATGAAGGTGTGTGCAGGGAACAGATATTTTAGAATACTATATACGTCAGCTTGTTTGTTCATTTGCTTGTGCTTGTAGCTTCACGGCTAAATAGTGATTTTTTTTCAGATAGGTACGCAATTGTTTGTCCAAATGATGTAGTAAAATTAAGATGTTATAAAACTTACTGCTTTCCAATAACATCTTAGAGAGCGTGGAGCAAGGTGCATCTATCAACAATGTAGCGAAGTATGACACTACTAGTGTTAACGCCATGTGAGATAGGAATCTAAATGTCTGAAACATAGAAAAACTTCGTGTTAAGACGAGGCAGTAATTTTTGGAGTCCTACTCCTTGAGAAACGAGTTTCCTATTTAGCCCGAGGTATGAACATTTTATGAGGAATAATATTGAGTGTTAATTAAAAGTGTAACATTTCTTTGTGCAACGTACTTTGCGCACCTTTATACTTTATACATTTGATATAACTTTTTATTTATACCGAAAAAAAAACTAAAAATAGTTTTGATATGAAACTTATATATGATCTTTTCATTTAATACATTTTTTTCGATAACCATATATTATAGCTATACATACATATTTTTAACGAATCTTATGTGTGTATCAAAATAGAAGTCTTATTTTTCATACAATATTTCTTGCGTCGCCGCGTCTTTAATAAAACAATACAATACAAAAACTCTTTAGTGAACACCAACATACAGGAAAAAAAAAACATTCATCATATCAAACTTTCTCTATCCTCTGTTGAATTATGTCCGAAGAATTGTACTATTGTTGTAATGTGTACAGCAGGAACAAACGACACCCACTTTGATTTACTAGCTAAAAGCTTTTATTTAGTTTCACATATCTCGGTGTATGTAATTACCTTTTTTTTACAAACAACTCGGTAGCATTTCACTACTATCTCAACCAGGATGTCTTGTCTTGAAGTAATGATGCGGTCGATGATAGAGCGCACTTACCCAAAAGATACCTATTCACTCGCGATTTGAAGGAACCGTATTGTATTTAGCCGGGAACACAGACTCAGGCTGAGCATTCCATTTCCTGGCGGTTCGTATGATGAATGAAGATGCAAATCGCTTCGTTCGGAGAGATGGTATATCCACCATAAATCGGTGGCACCTTTTAGTGTCTATGGATGTCCGATAATAAAATGGGGAAGGTGGAAGAAAAATCAAAATTAAAATAAATGTTGCAAGTTAAATTTGACCCACTTCTCGGTGTTGGAATGAGCTGAAATTTCGCATGCATTTGTAAATCAGATAATAATGCAATGTTATGGTGCCATCGAGCTGGTCTGATAATGGAGACAGAAGGTGCCCATAATAATACTCATAATAAACCCGTCGTGTTAGGCTTGTTGGTTTGTCTTGACTCTTTCTCTGGTCATAGATTATGTAATAAAAGCAATTTTTTTGTTAGGTTTGAAAAAGTGAACTTAACGTGACTTATGTGAAGTCTATATAGTGATCGACATATGTTTCAGTTTCATCCGGTAGCCTTCATCAGGATGTCGAGTGAGGGGCGCTCGCTGCGCGTCCAGCCTCGCAGCCGCGCGATTGAATTTGTTTTGGCAGATATACTTGTTCCATTTAGTCCTCGAATGCCAGTTTCCATTCTAGGTCTAGCGTGCTACCATACTAGACTACATCGTCGCTTACCCACAACTAATATAGTGGTCAAACGCTAGCCTATAACATAAACAAAAATAGAAAGATGATAAGAACTCCGCGCGGGCAAGCAGACTTTCTACGATAAAATACAAATACTTACGAATCCAGGTACATTGAAGTAAACAGGAGCTATAGCTGAACCGTTAATGGTGAACATAAGCGGATAATGGAACAAGAATATCGCGTATGATATCCTCGCTGGCAACTTCCATATATCTAGAGTTAGGAACCAATTAACCGGGCCTGAAACGAAATAAACCATCATTATTATTTGCATCATCACCTTTATAATCTCCTTTCATTATTGCACTGTACTATTCAACATAATTCTATCATTTAATTTATATTCCAAATTAATAATACTTCGTATGAGGCATAACACATTTAAAAATTGCATTCTTATCAATATAAATCCATCATATCACTAAATATACTCCTGAACCTGATCTTATGCTGTTCTTCCAATTCCTGCACTCTGATCTGCTTATTTCGTCGCTCTACCTGGTCAAAGGGCGTCCAACGCTCGTCGTTACCGATTCCCAGTATCCACTCCAGAATTAGTCTACCTCAACGGCTATTATTTCTACGGTAGATATAACCAGCTTACAGCCATTTTACTGATGAGCTATGTAAATCACTTTTGAATTACTTCATTTTTAGTGAGATCCCTCAGAGTAACAAAATACTTAACAGCTCTTTGCAATATCTCTCTTGAGTGACTTTAAATTGGTGAAGTGATGGTATTGTATGTCCACATCACGGCTATGTATGACAGACAAGACGCCCTGATGAAGAACTTTTATATCTAGACATAAAGGTTATAGTTAAGCAACGAAAATATCATATGGAGATGACCGAATGCTGCTCAGCCCAACTGAATTCTACTATTAAGTTCTAACCTAAGGTTGTCACTGAATTGGATTGGATTGGAGCTATGTCTAGGTAATTGCTGTTCAACTACGCAATTATACAAAATAATACCGTGATCCCCATTTCTGTGATCATAAAACCAGAAGAAAGAAATGCGAAACTCTTTAATGCAAAGGAATTCATTAAATGCTAGCCTACCATAAATAAACCATAATATAAATAAACCATTCCGGTTATAACGAGATCGTTATGAAGACTTTGTTTTCATCATTATTCCATTGCATTACATTGTTACCTCCATATCCATGTGTACAAGCAAAAACCATCCAACACAACGCAGCGCCCCACGCTGGTCTCATGAACGAGTTCATTATATTGTCCACGAGTTGATTGTCCCAATCCCACTGAGTAACAAAGTGAGGGTAGATGAACACAGTAGTTGATACAGTTGCCGCACAGAACCATAAGATCACTACTGATATCTGGAAAAAAATGTTGTGTTCAAAAAAGATACTGAAACAAGCCAGATATTTGCCTGATGTCGATATAGGCATAAAACAAAATAAGTGCCCTGTGGCGCAGTGGGAGAATGGTCGGCTAAGGCCCCAGAAGTAGTAGGCTCAAATCCCTACCGTGCACTAATGGATTTTTCTAACGGAAAATGTATGTGCGCACTTTACAGTGGCCCTTCGGTGAAGAAAAAACATCGCTAAGAAACCCGAAACCCCAGGCATGATGGTAGGAAACTATCTAGTGTCCGCTTTGCCAGCTACCTTATTCAAGTTGGATAATCAGTTTAAGGCGGCAATAGCCCAATGGATAGAGTGTCGGATTGGCGATCGAGAGGTCGTGAGTTTGATCCCCACCCCACCCATTGCACTATTGACGTGAACCCACTCCAGACACAAGCATATTTAGCTTTGTTGAAGGGGTTAACAAGAATACTAGTAATGTGCAACCCACATTGCGAGTAATGTTTATTTAAAAAAAAAAAATCAGTTGCCGAACATCTAATCCGTTTCGGCAACTGTCCTCAAGAGCCAGTTCCTATTCTAGGTCTAGGTGCTGCCATCCTCAACCGCATCATCACACACCATCAGGCGAGATAGTGGCCAAACGCTAGCCTATATTAAAAAGTACTTGAAAAAATTAAGGTCTTTTTAAGGCATGTTGGACTATCCAGATGGACTATCCAGATGAGAGACCGCGAGACATATATATTAAATTTGAACTTACCCAGGGCATATGTATCTCCTTTCCTCTATTTACATGAAGCATGTATCCCAATATCATCCCAACAAAGAAAGGTGAAATCCTCGTTAAAGTATTGTAATAATACTTCATAAAGTAGTCAACCATATCAGGTCCACTGGAACGAGACAAAATAAATTATCAATACACAATTTTTAAAACAGTTACATCTATTGTGATCCTCCGTCTTCCATTGGACAAAAAGAAGACATTCTGATTAGTAGTCAACTCGTGGTGGACAATGGATATTCAGATCAACTATAATGAGTACAACAAGTCAAATAAATATCTATTATGAGTACAACAAGTCAGTAGTCACACGTTGTATATGAAAAGGAGTAGATAGTTAGTGTATATTTCCAGGGAAAGCAGAGCTACGTGAATGAAATTATGAAGCAAACAGCTCGCTCTTACTACCTCTGAGACTGAGATAATTGCATTGCACTGTACTTTGAAGTTTATAGTATGAACCAATGACAATATAATAAATACTACGACGTGTATGAATTAAGTTGCCCGTATAAACTGTATCTTTGAAATTATTAATCTTCTTCTTGAACTACTATCTATGAACTGCAAAAGACCATAGGCAAAAATGTATTGGCTCCGTCCCCACCAGCCAACACCAACACAGCACGACTCGACGCGACGTGATGATGGTTCTGGTTTCGCGCGGTGCAGCGGGAAGCCGCGTGATAAAAATTGAACTTTATTAGCTACACAATAAGACACACGCGCCGCACGTCTCGTAGCGTCGAGCTGCACCGTGCGGCGCCGCGTCGCGTCTCGTCGCGGTCTGAACTGACCCTTAGATACCATGAGAACCCAATGTATTTGGTCAACGTCCCCATAATAATATAATATCATCATGCCAAGATTTGTCAATTGATCTACTTTTAATTTTTGCTGATGGATGGGGACGATTCCGCCCATGGCCGCCACCATATCCTTTAATTGGAGAGTTTAATTGTATCTACGTACACACATTTTACAAATAAAATGTTTGCGAGTTCTTTTTTTCTGGGTGCTGCCATCTATTGACTCCGTATTGTACTTAAACAGTATGTAACAGGGGGGTGCACAAGAAACAGGGATACGTATAGTGCTATTAATTATTCTGTGACAGGGATTCGTAAGAGTGCATAGGAATCAAATAAAATATCAAAATATACTTACATGTCAGTAGCTCCTGATGGGAAGTTATTGATAAAATTGTAGATACTGGCCGCTGTCAAAGAAGTCAGTAAGGCTCCAATAAGAGCAATCCACGCTGATTTTCGACTGCGACCCAATACCCAGAATAACACTAAGGGTGATATTATATATGCCTGCATATCTATCGCGATATACCATGAATGAGCCACACACTGGAACCAATAAGACATTGTCAACCTAATTTTCTCAAGCTTAGCACGAAAATTCACACAATAGGTAGTAGTAGTGCGGCAGATAGATTAATAAACTATATGATATCAGAAACCGAAAATCGAGCATTCGCTGTTTTTAAATTTACTTGAAAGGCGCTACGAACGTGACGCTCAAATTACTTCGAGCATTCGCAAGAACGTGACTTTACATAAAAATATCTTTGTCTGTATTAAACCGTTCGTAAAAAAAATAAAAAAAAGCAAATACTCTAGTCTATATACCTACCTTTTATTTAAAATTAGAACTAGACAAACTTGCGGTGAAAGAGAATTATAACTAAACACACCTTCATGTCAAACGGTAAGTTAAATTGCGCCATGTAAGTAGTAACATAGTCATTATCAAAGAGAATATAAATACTACGTAAGACATTATGACAGAGACGCTGCAGGACCTACAAAGAATGTTGAATGGCCTAGCTGAATCTTTTCGTCGCATCGGTCTCCGGATGACTTTGGATAAAATCAAAGTCATGTACAACGAGCACGTTGTTCCCGGAACCAATTGCCGTAGATGGAATCCCACTCGAAGTTGTTACGCAACATGTTTACCTAGGGCCGACGCTCCTACTAGGCAAACGCAACTTTGAAAAGGAAATTCAGAAGAATTCAGCTGGGCTGGGCAGCTATCGGAAAACTCCGTTGAGTCTTCTCGTCGCGTATACCGCAGTGTCTAAATACAAAAGTCGATGATCAGTGCGCCCTACCCTACCCGTGATGATATACGGAGCTGAGACGTGGAAACTCACTGTTCGACTCGTCCACCATTTTAAAGTCGCTCAGCGAGCTATGGAGAGAGAGATATGCTCAGTGTTTCTCTTTGGGATCGGATCCGGAACGAAGCAATTCGCCAGAGAACTAAAGTATCGACATAGCTCAAGGGATTAGCAAACTGAAGTGGCAGTTGGTTGGTCTTATCTGCCGCAGGAGTGATTACCGTTGGGGTGCGGGTCGGAACACCTCGTGGTGTACTCTGGGTATCGGCCGACAACTTTTCTTAATGTACTGGGTTAAGTTTTCGACCGATAGCGAAGTTCCGACGTGAAGGGCTCCTCCGCGTGTCCCTTTGATATTTAGCAGAAGGCACAGCGTGATGTGGTAGGGCGGGCTCGGTGGTGACAGCCGCCCAATGGTGGGAGCCGCCCAGTGGTGGGACCGAGCATATGCTCGAGCCAAGTGGAGGGGCTGGTGACAGCCGACAGTGAGTTTCTCGGATGCCATTGGCGTGCGAGTTGGACGGTGGACAGTGTACGAGTAGGGGTATTTGCCCTTCGCACACCTGTCATTAGTGGGACGGTCGGTGTAGTAAGTTTGACGAGAAGACGAGCCACACTCCTCTGTCATTGTGGGGTAACTGTTGGAGAGTCGGGGACTCTCCAAAGGCTTGCACTCCCCACATGACGGTTAAGTGTTGACCTTGGCGAGCAAGGTCAACCCTCCGCATCGGCAGAGGCTCATTAGGGTCTGCCACCGGGCAAGTTGGTGAATGTTAGCGAGACCCCATCTTGCCCCACCACGGTGGATGACGGCAGTAAGTCCCATATAACCATCTCGCTCCCCCGGGCGAGTGGTATCCATAAATGATTTTCCTGGGTCTTAAAAAAAAGAGTGACAACCGTTGGGATAGACATTTCCTAGAGTGGAGACCGCAAACCGCCAAAGTAGCATAAGACGTCATGTAACCACGTGGAGCGACGATATACGCAAAGCAGTGGGCAGTGACTGGAAAAGAAGAGCCAAAGATCAGGCTCAGTGGCGTATCTTGGAAGAGGCAGTACTGACACCGGCTGATTATGATGATGATATACCGTATTATTTATTATATCTACATTATATTTTATATATATACTATAGTATCGTTATAAATACACTTTAATGAATATATGAGATGATAGAAATACGAACGTAACGAACTTTTAATAGTATCTACTACGAAACTCTACAGACTTACCTTAGTCAAAGGTCCTATAAAATTCTGCACTTGCAAGAGAGTTAACCACCAGTGGTTCCTACAATAGTTTGTTTGGTTTTCCACCTGCTGCCAATAAGGCCCATCGGCCATTCTATTCAGATAAGATGCTTGAAGCAAAATGACCGTGGCTAGTAATGGGGTAATTCTGAGAAGACGGTTTAGGTAGAATAATGGAAGAACCTTGATCAGCTGGGCTGTAAAGAAAATGCATCCAGTTTTATTTTGTGGCAAGGCATCCTTTGCAAGGCCTAAAACAAGCTTTTCTTACGAGTTTCAGGGAAGTCTAGGCATAAGTAAATTGAAGCGGCGGATAAGATTTCGGATCTGGTTCTTGCCCATAGATAGACTCAAAATATAGGCAGTAAGTAGTTCAAGACGCCAACACAATGAACTTTTGCTTATTTTTAACCGACTTCACAGAAAAGGAGGAGGTTCTCAATTTGTCTGTATGTTTTTTTTTTTTTTTTTTTTTTTTTTTTTTTTGTGTGTATTTTACGCGATTTCTCCGTCAATAGTGAACGGATCCAAATGATTATTTTTTTATTAGGTAGGATACGTTTCCGAGGTGGTCCCATTTTAATTTTATCGAGATCTGATAAGTATCTCCAGAGATATGGACATAAATCCCTCAAACATAGGAGAATGTACTGGATTTAGTAGAAGAGTCCCAAGAAAATTATACACAATGGAGGTTGCTATTGGATATACTTTTGAAGACTAAAAAATATGACCTTGAATAATGTTTTTACATCTTTCTTCTCGTTGATTTTGGTTTTTGACAGATATTCTTACGGTAACTGTGAGCGAGATAGAAATAAAGGTGGGGATAATAATTTTTTTTTTTTTAATATCTTATAGCCTAGCGTTTGACCACTATCTCACCTGTTGCTAAGTGATGATGCGGTCGAAGATAGAGAAGTGGACTAGAATGGGAACTGGCTCTCAAGGATAGCTGCCTGTACACATAAGATGTTTGGCGACAGATTTTCTAACTTGACGGTGGTAGCTGGCCAGGCGGACACTAGATATGTCCTACCACCATGCGGGGGTTGTTGGTTTCTTAACGATGTTTTCCTTCACCGGAGGGCAACTGTGAGAAGCGCACATATATTTTTCGATCGAAAAATTCATTGGTGCACGGCGGTTTGAACTCGGTACCACGGCATCAAAGCCGACTGTTCTCCCAATTACGCCACCGGGCCCTCAATAAATAATTATATATTAATAATTATAATAAATAATTATATGTAAATATAAATAATTTGTCTTCACAGGAATGTTCTACCGGGCAAAGTCTTGTTAGGGTGCAAACTTTTTTAAACATACCTATGATTTTTTGACATGACATGACGTTTGCCGAAGATGGCGGCCATTTCAGTCCCGCGACACTGCATACATTATTAAATAACTCAGAATTATGAACGTACTTTGTACCAACCAACACTGCAAAAAAATAATTTATAAGCATAATACCACAGATTATATAATAGTTACTACGTAAATAATACTCTCCGTTGTTAGGTTGGCTACACAGTGCTTTCATAATTCGGGTTTCAACAATATAGGGAAGTGCCTCTTATAACGTAGTAGAGTGATTCAGTACTCTGTTGGCCATATGGCGGCAAGTAATGTTAATAATCGCAAATAATACTTTTTTATATTCATTTTGGAATACAACTAGTCCGTGTTATAAAAGTATTTGGAATGATTGTAATAAAATAGACAATTAATTATCGTGTGTGTCAGATGCTCCATTTTGGACATTGTCCTTTGATACCTTGATGACATAATTATTACTAGTGAATATTATCACTTTAGCAAGGCATTTAAAGTCAATTTTTTTTAGGGTTCCGAACCTAAAGGGTACCAAATGAACACTTTCTGAGACTTTTTTGTCCGTTCGTCCGTCCGTCCGTCCGTCCGTCCGTCCGTGTGTCTATACATATGTGTGCACTTTACAGATCTGTATCTTCTTAACCGTTATAGGTACATACTTGAAATTTTCGAAAAGTATATATCCGTCAGTGTATAACGGCCCAGACACCAAATGTAATAGATGCATGTATTTTAAATAAAACTTGTTATGCACTAAAAAGGGTAAAATAAGTTATTTTTCAAAAAAAAAAAAACCGACTTCATAATCACAAACAGGCACTCAAAAGCGAAAAATAAATTACTTAAAATTATTATAAGCGCTACCCACTTATCTATTTGAAGTCGGTGCCAGCCAAGTCTAATAGGTAGTAGATATATAATACCTACATGTATCTACTTACTTACTAACCTACATGTACCTACTTACTACTACTACATACATAGTATCTATCTAGTACATGTAGGTTAGCAAGTAGGTAGATCTATCTACTACCTATTAGACTTGGCTGGCACCGACTTCAAATAGATAAGTGGGTAGCGCTTATAATAATTTTAAGTAATTTATTTTTCGCTTTTGAGTGCCTGTTTGTGATTATGAAGTCGGTTTTATTTTTTTTGAAAAATAACTTATTGTATTTAAATACAATTCTTTGTTTTACAGTATACTTAATTACCTCTTGTACCATTTTTAGGGTTCCTTACCCAAAGGGTAAAACGGGACCCTATTACTAAGACTCCGCTGTCCGTCTGTCCGTCTGTCTGTCTGTCTGTCTGACTGTCTGTCTGTCTGTCTGTCTGTCTGTCTGTCTGTCTGTCTGTCTGTCTGTCTGTCTGTCTGTCTGTCTGTCCGTCTGTCACCTGGCTGTATCACATGAACCGTGATAGTTAGACAGTTGAAATTTTCACAGTTGATGTATTTCTGTTGCCGCTATAACAACAAATACTAAAAACAGAATAAAGCTAAAGACAATAGAGGGTCCCCATACAAGAAACGTGTTTTTTCGGCATTTCACGCCATCTATGAACGCTTAGTTAGGTAAACGTCCCATAGATGGCGTTATATTGAAATGTCGATCCCTAACACCTTTGTTAGGCGTTAGATGGCGTTATAAGAAACAAAATGTTTATTAATTATTATTTTATGCTGGCGAACGGAACCCTACGAGTGCGAGTCCGGCTTGCACTTGGCCAGTTTATTTATTTAATAGTAGATAAGCAAGCGTTTGACCACTATCTCACCTGATGTTAAGTGAAGATGTGATCGACGATGCAACACGCTTGCCTAGAAGATACCTGTTGAAAATAAAGGGTTTGTCTTAATGTGGCCAACTTGCCTGAGAGAAACATAGGACCCAGTGTATATTAAACTTACAAAACCTAGCGAGTTTACTATTGCTAACGCCATCTCAAAACCGGTTATGCTAAAGTTACCAGACGTACTGATATGCGACATTGCTACCATCAATCAACGAAATGATTTGCTTCTACATTCCTCATGCGCACATCCGAGTCGCGAGTGATTAGGTATCTTTTAGACAAGCGTGCTACATCTTGAAGCACATCTTTACTTGAAATCTGGTAAGATGGTGGTCAATCGCTTGCCTTTTTAGTTAAAAAAAAAAGTAAAAGCTTAAAATTAGAAGATGAAAATATGAGAACGACGATGCAACTACGTCCTATTATACTTATTCAGATATTGTTAGAGACTATTATGATGAAATCACTATTAACAAGAGCTTACTTCCATTCATCTTGCCTGCAGTTGTGTAAACTAAAAGAATCCCAGCCAAGCAGAAAAATGTATCCACTGTGATTGGCGCCGACGTAACCCAGAGAGAGCCCAAACTTGGCAACCACTGAAACAAATTATATTATCAGTATGATAAACTTTGCCCAACTCTCGCATTGTTTTGAGTCATACTTCTTAGGCTGAGTGTCCACTGGACCAGAGAGGAGAGGAGCCAATGAACACAAATAAAAGGAGTGGAGCGGAGCTTTGCCAATACTAACCAATGAAATTATATAAAATCTCCGCTCCTTTTCAGTCGACAGGGATTTTCATAAAAAAAAAATTCATACGAAACTAGTAAGCGGAGCGAAGATAACTGATCCATTGCATTTGAGATATTCATTGATACTGAAGCAGCGGAGCGGAGTGAGCGAGTAATACAGAGCGAAGTTGAGGCTGTGCGAGGCTAAACCGAGTTTAAGCGACTTTTAATTTATTTTATTGCACCGCTTCTCAACTCCGCTTCCTCGCTCCACTTCTGATCCTCTGATCTCCCGCGCTTTTTAAGTCCTCTCTGTTGAATATTCTTCCGATCAATAATTTTCTTATTGTTTCCAAGAATTATCGATTTCAAATTTAAAAAAAAAACTAATTTATTAGGTATTTATCGCCACATCTACGGAGATACACATCAGACCTTTACGAAATTTAAATGGGACCATTTCGGCATAACCCTTATTTGAAGAATTTATTTTTTATTTTTTTTTAATAAAAATCCGTTTATTTCTCTTCACAATGGTTGAGTATCATAAAAGTAGAATAATACTTAGGACGTAGCAAGAATTGGATGCAACCAATTTTGTGAAGAGCCGGTGCCTGATGTAGGTTGTTTAAAACCTGTATTACAGGTCACCAGGCCCTCACTCCACGGGTACAACAATGCAATTCAAAAATGACAGAAGTAACTTACTAATGTAGAATACACATCCATGGTTTTAGAAACACATTAAAAAGCTATTCACTAATATCTTCACTTAACCTAACACGTATCTCACAATCAGCACTGTGACTGTGAAATGATGGCGTTATGCTGGAACATACCAAAAAATAAACATCCTAATTGAGAACCTTCTTTTTTTAAAAGTCGGTTAAAATACTTTCGTTGAATACTTACGCTTAGCAAATCTATAGGGTTTGCCATATGTACTATTGTGCCAAAACTGTGACCGACCACGACCCAAGTAATAGCCCAGGTTCTGATGCCATCTAAACAATGCAACGTTCCGGGTGCAGAACTAAAGTTCATCAGACGACGACCATTGGTGTAAACGGAGAAACTCGTGTACATAGGATTTGACTGCTTTGGATCTGAAAGAATACAAGAAGAAGTGATTAACAAAAGAAAGCAATGTGGTCCAGCAGTCAGTCGCATCATACTATATTACGAGTATGTTGTTGACTGTGAAGACTAATTATTGATGGTTTTTTATATAAATTGTGATTACGCCTGCGTATTCTCAGCGTAATGTTGGTATTATCTGAATGAAGAAATTGCTATTGCTCATTACATAGGCACTTTTACTAGCAAACGTTTAAGTGAAGGGCTGACGGCATCGTAACTTCTTGAAATGAAAATGAGTTCTTTAAATCCGAACTATGAAGGAACTAAACGTAGTCATCCGTCTGAGAACCAAAGTTATCGACATAGCTCAAAGGATTAGCAAGCTGAAGAGACAGTGGGCTGGTCACACCTATCGTAGAACCGATAACCGTTGGGATCTAGACGAGTTTTAGAGTGGAGACCACGGCTCGGCAAACGTAGTGAAGGACGCCCACCAGCTATATGGAGCGGTGACATAAGTTAGCTGGCTGGCAGCGGTTGGAAACGAATAGCTGAAGATCAAAGCAGTGAACGGAAATTGGCTGTTAATGGTGATGATCATGACTTTTTTAAATATATAATAGACTGGCGTTCGACCGCCCTATCTCGCCCGTTGGCAAGTGATCATGTGGTCGAAAATGCTGAACACGCTAGACCCAGAATGGTCTGACTCTGAAGAGCTGTGCTGCCGGTGCACCGTAAGGATATAGTGGCAGATTTTCTCCTTAATGGTGGTAAACTACTTTCTGGTAGCAAGTCAGGTGGAACATCGATGTAATGTTTCTACCACCTGTGGATAAACACCCATGAATACACATAGAAAAATCCATTGGTGCATGGCTAGGATTTAAGCCTGTGACCTCCGGGTTAAAAGTCACGGTATTATACCTTTACACTTACGAGCCATCCGATCAGTACCTTGTAACTAAATATACCTGCTGGTACTATAGTGCTGACGATGCTTTTATATCAATGTGAAAGTTTGTGAGCATAAATGTATTAGTTAGTATTTAGTGTGATTGTCATCGTATGACTTTTCAAATGGAAGTTTTATGACTTGATATAGACTTTCTTTTATTACAGTTAAATCGAACATTGCGGGTACAGCTTTTTTTATATCATCTAGGCTAGCGTTTGACCACTTTTTCACCTCTTGGTATGAGATGACGCGGTCGAGGATGGTAGCACGCTAGGCCTAGAATGCGAACTGGCTCTCAATGATATCTGCCGAAAAACATTAGATGTTTGGCGATAGATTTTCTAACTTGGGGGTGGTAGCTAGCCAGACGGACACTAGATAATGTCCTACCACCATGCGGGGGTTGGGGGTTCCTTTACGATGTTTTACCTACACCGGAGGGCCACTGTTAAAAGCGCACATACAGTTTTCGAATGATGAGCTGATGAAAAATATATTTGGATTTCTTGTTGGTACAGTTTCAACTCACCCTTTTTTAGTATAAGAGTACTAATTAGATCATAAGTTGTACTTGCAAGAGTCAGAAGGCCAAGCAGGGAAAATATGACACTGAAACATGTAAAAAGTAATAGGTAAAGAATGTTTTACCCAATTATGCAAGCATTTAAAGATTACGATTATCATATTCAGCCTGATACGTCCCACTGCAAGGCACAGGTATCTCTCTAATCTTTCCATACATCACACAGTATATCGATTTTTTTGTGACCAGTTGAAACAAAACGCTTCCCCAGATCAGTCCACCTAGGCCTGCTGTGTCGTCGTCTAATGTTTTGTGAAATCCAAAAATCTGTAGAAAATGTTGTACATAGATCTATAGCCATTAAAATACATGTCCAGCCCAGTTCCACTTCGGCGGCTTTATGACCAACGTCAGCGTTTGACTGCCAGTATACCGCGCTCTATAATGGCTCACTGGCAGACTTTGAATGCGGACTTCTGATGATTCGTCAGAGACCAAATCTGGGCAGCAAAATTGTGATGGGGGAACACATATGATGTAATTTTTTTCTTAAGGGATGTTGGAAGGTTTCATGAGGAAACATTTATTTCTATTCTAGTAATCTTTAAATTAGCTATTTAAAGATCTACTTAAAAACTATGGGATTTTTCCGCTAATTTGTATTTTATTGATTGTGCAAATCATACAATCGTTTCGTAGTATTCACGATCTTTTGTTATGAAATACGGTGATAAGATACTAGAAGGACGTGAGCCACATCTGACGGAGATGCATCGCGTATCGTCGGTCGCGTATGTTGTATGCACTAATGGATCATCAGTCAAGTATGTAAGGTTTGATATTCTTTTATCTATTTTTATGTTCTGGTGATGCGATGCATCTTCCGTCAGATGCGTCAACCACCACAAGGCTCTGAACATATATTTCAGTTACATAGTCGGAGCCAGATCTAACTTTCGACCAGATCGAATAAGATGTATACTACAGATAAATAGGTATAGATCTCATTATATTGATATCACAATTTTGTATAATGAAGTATCTAAGGTAAAATAGAATTGAAATGAGTGACTCACACAGCTGTAGTATCAGCCGGCGACCAGGGTTTGTCATCAGGCAGACGACAGAAATTATCGTCATATTGGAAACCAATAGCTGATATGTTGAAGAGTAAGGAAGTGATCGCCTGCTGAGTAGAGCAAGGCTTCGGAATGCATACTGCTAGCTCAAACCGGAAGTCAGGTACATTCGGCATAGATCTGAAAAAAGAAAAATAACAGTTTCCACCTCACCTTATAAAATTATAAAAATATTGTTTTAGATAGAAGCTTGTTATCACTTATAATTAAAACTACCAATGATAACATACTTACTAGCCCAAAGACTGTCCTACCATTTGCTATTATAGGAGGTCCAGTCCCTACAGCCGGGCTTCATCATCAGGTCAGCTCGAAGCCATATTATTGTATTGTCACCAAAGATACGCAAGTAAGTATATCGAATTTGAGTCCAATCGAACCGAGATTTGAACCATTTAAAAATTATCATAGTCACTTCAGCGTAGAGTAAATATACACCACTCAATTTTAACTGCCTACCTAAAACATTTTAAGTGCAATTGCAGGAGGGACTGCAAATGATGCAATGACGCTATCATGCTTTTTTGTCACTTATTATTCACTAATATAAGCGGTAATAGCCCAAGGGTTAGGACGTGGGCCTGGCGATCGAGAGGTCGTGAGTTCGATCTCCACCCATTGCACTATTGACTGAACCCACTTCAGACACAAGCATTTTAGCTTAGTTGGAGGAGTTAACTAGAATACTATAATATGTGCCATATAGATTGGCACTAAAGTGCGTTGACCTTTCAGTGGTCTAGCAGCGGTGACAAACCTTTTATGACTGTGATTATAACTAGGTTTTCTTTTTATTTTGTGTTCTATTTTTATGTGCCACTAAAATATCCAAAGTGTTTTTTCTGAAACATGTATACATATTTTATTTATTAGACCAATTTTTATCACCAATTCTCAGACTAAAATAAAAAAGCACCTATATTAATAATATTAATAATATATATAATAATATATATATATAAATATTCCTGTAATCCAAACTAAAGGATAACAAGGTTAATTGTTGAAAAGAACAAAAAACCCGACTGCGTGATAAAAATTGAGTGAATAAACTATTCCAAACTCCAATGAAAAATTAAGGCTGAGGTGCACCCATCTTACTTTAACTATAACAAACGTCAAAAATATGTCAAAATCCATACAAAAACATCGGTCATAGTTATATACCGTTAAACATTCTTTATTTTGATACCACACCCAATGTATTTTGAAACCATTAATATTTTGTTAAGTTGTGTTGTTTTGCTAATCCCAGTTTGCAAGTTTGCGATACAAAAGACTTCAACGCGTGACTTGTTAGGGTTCCGTAGCCGAATGGCAAAAAACGGAACCCTTATAGATTTGTCATGTCTGTCTGTCTGTCTGTCTGTCTGTCTGTCTGTCTGTCCGTCCGTATGTCACAGCCATTTTATTCCGAAACTGTTAGGACTACAGAATTGAAACTTTGTAGGTAGATGTATTCTGTGAACCGCTTTCCGATTTTTATACAAAAATAAAAAATATAAAAGTTTAAGGGGGGGCATCCCATACATGGAACTGAAACAAAAAATTTTTTTTTTCTTCAAACCTATGCATGTGGGTTGTCTATGGATAGGTCTTTAAAAATGACATTGAGGTTCCTAAAATCATTTTTTCTCAAAGTCAATCATTTGAAAGATGGCGCGTCTAAAGTGGTAAAATGTGTGTCCCCCCCCCCCCCCCCCTCTAACTTTTAAAGTATAGGAGTGAAAAATCTAAAAAAAATATATGTTGTAGATCTCAATAAAAACTAACAACGAAAATTGGTTTGAACGAGATACAGTCAGCAGTTTTAGAGATATGGCGACCGCAAAGATAATATTGTTTTTCATACAAACACTATGAAAAACAAAGTTAATTTTGTAGTTGCGAAAAGTCATAGTTATGGAATACTTAACGGTGTTACGGAACCCTACGAGTGCGAGTCCGACTTGCACTTGGCCAGTTTTTTTTCCTTCCGAATAGTCGATCCTTAGCTAATCCCAATGTGACTGATAACCCCATTATAATTTTTTAGGTCGCTGCTATATCGTGGAGTATATATAATATTTATACAGGTTGTCTCACTGCAGGGATAGGATTTTGAAATTAAATATTAAAAAATATCTATTGTAGTTGTCTGTCAAAATTTACAAAAAGCATTTTTTTACCACTTGCTGGAATCCAATTTAGCTGATATTTGCATATACATACAGGGTGTCGGGTTTCATATGGTCCAAACGAAAACCATCGATGGAGGACTCCAAGGGCTACCCAGAGAACCCCCATGTATGTTCCGCAAAAATCTATAGTTTTCGTGAAAATTGCGTTTTACTTGTTTTCGAGTTAGTCCCCAAAATGTTGCAATTTATTTAAATTTTCTGCCAAACTATAAAGACGAGAGCCCTAGTTTTTTTGTGGGACTATGAACAATGAATAGGTCTTTCAGGGAAAACTTCAATTTTTTATTTAGGGTTATTCTTTTCTGAGAAAAAAAATAAGACATTACATTTTTTTATTTAGACGATATTTGAACTTTTACTTTGAGCAGACTTTTCTCCTAAAAAACACAGAATAAAAAAAGTTACAACCGATTTTTAAAACTTCTCTGTTTTATGAACCTGCTGCTTGTCAAATTTCATACGGCTATGACAAGAGGTTCAGGTCTAAAAACATAAATAACGGAACAGAAAGGATTTCAATATTGCATGCAATATGTGCAATCCACATTGCGAGTAATCTTTTTAAAAAAAAAAAAAAAAAAAAAAAAACATGTAGCCGAAAAGGAAATAGGTAGTTCCTTTTACTACATTCCGGCTTTTATCAGACACTATCCTACACTATCCTACAATTTTCATCTGATGATGAACATTTTAGGATAGTCATGTTTTGTTATGGGTACCTTCCATCCTACACGATGACAAGGGTCTTAACACAAAGCCTGTTTTGATAATGTTTTTAAGATATTTTTATATTACATAGACATATGTAAGTTTATTTCCTTTTAAGGAAATCTAGATATCGGCTAATAACCTTAGTAACAGATAGTTATTGCACTAGCGTGTATTTAAATGTTTGGAAACAAGTTTACCAATAAAGTTATTTAGTTTTCTTTCTATTGGCATGTACTTGTTTACGTAAAATCATCTGAATAAAATATCGACACCTAATAAGCTGATTACAGCTGTTAGATAACATTTATATAAACTGGCCAAGTGCGAGTCAGACTCGCACACGTAGGGTTCCGATTGAACAACATTTGCCGGAATAATAAGTTACCCCCTTTAATTTTTAATTTAATTCAGTTTTAAATTTTTATTTGATCTTATGGTAACCATTATAATACACACTATGAGCAAATTTCAAGTCTCTATCTATTACAGATTGTACGATCGAGCACAAAACGCCTGAAAAAACACCTTTCTTGTTTTGGGACCCCCTCTTATTTTTAACTTTTTTTTTAGTATTTGTTGTTATAGCGGCCATAGTAATACATACTTTATGAAGAGTTAGTTTAAGTCTATCTTAAATTATTTTTTATTATCTTTCTTCTTTCATAAGTTCAAGCAAGAGAACGCGGAAATTTTTTTTTTTTTTTTGTATGGGTTCCTCCTTTGACATTTATTTTATTATTTATTGTTATATCGGCAACAGAAATACATCATCTGTGAAAATTTCAACTGTCTATCTACCACGGTTCATGAGATACAGCCTGGTGACTGACCGACAGACAGACGGACGGACAACGGAGTCTTAGTAATAGGGTCCCGTTTTACCCTTTGGGTACGGAACCCTAAAAATATATCGAAACTTTTTAATGGAAAAAAAATCAATCCTTCATCACGTTATCACCAATGGTATTAATAGTAATAAACAGTAAGCCAGATTGTGATTAGTGATTCACGATATCGCAATCCGACTATTATTATATGGTGATTCACCATATCACTATCTTGCTTTATAAAAGATTAGTGGAAAAAACAGTTCCGGCTCAAGTTTTTGTGATAAAACATCATCTTTTCGGGTACAGGAATATTTCTATACAGAAATAATACAGCAAGTATCTCTCATGGTCCGTGGGTTAAATTGATAAAACAGATTTTCTTAACTTTATTCTAGATCTAGATCAAATATACTTTGAACCCAAGCTCGTTTCATATGCTGACCAAATGCCATCAGTGTCATCCTTAGTACCCCCTTGTACTATTCATTATTCTGTGGTACCACCCAAAGAGAATATAAATACGGTACCACCTAGACTCTTATTATGTCTATTTGGTATACCTTGATCCTTAGATCACAGGATCGCGTGGTATTTTTGATCGTCTGCCGTAATGTTTTGAAGCAGCTGAAATAAGATATTAGATCGGAGGCATTAAGATCGTAGCTCATTTAAGCAGCACCGCTCCTGCACGGCATCACCACGGTGTCGCGTCAAATCGCTCACCCTAGCTCGCTCTCCACGCTACGAAACAAGCATCAGGCTCGCTGTTTAGACACAGTCAGGAAAAAAAGCAGCTTGTCAAACACGTGTTTACCATGTGCTTGTGCAGCGTGACACAAGCGTGCAGTCACTGTCCACGCAACGACAGCAAGCGGCAGGCTCGTTGTCTACAGGCGGTCAGTAAAAAAGCAGCTTGTTAAACACGTGCTCACAGTGTGCTCGTGCAGAGTGACAGAAGCGTGTGGTCGCTGTCTACGCAACGACAGCATCAGCAAGCATCAGGCTCGCTGTCTACACGCGGTCAGTAAAAAATGGTTTGTTAAACACTAGGATGATGGATTACAACATCATCCTAGGTTAAACACGTCCTCACAATTAGGTTGCAGCGTGACTGAAGCGTGTGGTTTACTTAGTAATTAGAATACTGTATAGATATACAGTATTTTTTAGTTTAGAGTAGGTTTAGAGTAGGTAGAGTCTAATGCGTGTTTGAATTTAACCTTACCTGAATGAATGAATGAATGAATGAAAGATTTATTTCCCAAAAATATTAAACTAGTTTTTACATTAAGTCTTATATATATGGACACAAATTAACCATCATTTGGGCACCCTGAAATTCCACACTAGGAAAAATCCTGTGTTGTGGAATAAAGAAATGTTACAAATACATGTACCGTGGTTTATACATTACCACTTTTTAACTATTTGTGCATAATCGATATACCTAACTTTGACAATAACTTACGAAGATTACTTACCTACCTTACCTACTAATAACACAAATTGTGTGTATGTATGTGTATATGTGTGTGTGTGTGTGTGTTTGTTTGTTTGTTTACGTGTATATGAGTGTATTGTTGAGAATGTGTAGCTATTCTTGTAATTTCCTGTAGGTAACGGTCTCAAACTAAGACTACTTGAATAAGCATTACATCGTATGTTCATCGAAAACAGGAACAGAAAACGTATGCTTTACTATATTATTATTATATTGGGCCTGATTCTCAACTGACTGTTGTTACTGCCGTATTTGCTATATTTGGTATTTGCATTGGCAGCATTTGGGTAACAATGTTCTAAACATTTTGTAGTAATATTATGCTGCAAAAATCCCAACAGCTGAAGCAGAGGAGAAGCAGGCCCCTCAACGTCAGGATATAGTTGTTTTGAGGCTTCCTGTCTCCGAATAGTTAAGAGAGGCTAGCCAAGATAAAATCTTGTTCTTGCAAGTATGGCGGGGAAATTTGACAATATTGAATGTGTTTACGACCAGGAATATGCAAACGGAGTGTACCACGTCCTGTTTAAGAGTGGAAGCGTGTGTCGTGGATTAGGTACGTGGTAAGTCGATATCCTGGGGAAACTTCACCGCGTTTCGCGGCGTTTTGTAAGGGTGATTAAATTTGAGGCTAAGAGCTGATGAAATGTGAGGTTAGATCTCACTCACCTGATGTGAAGGGTTGGATTTAGAATCGTTTGGCACGAAAAGGGGGGGTAGAGGGGTGGAATGGGAAGGAGAAGGTCCCCCCTTCACTACCCTACAACTCTCATTACAAGGTAATGCATAGTTTTTGAGTTATGCCTATTTTTGTTGGGTTTGATTTTGAATTTTTGGTTGGATTTAGAATCCTTTGGCATGAGTTTGATATTAAATGTTATGGGGATGGGTAGAAGTTAGGTCCCCGATTGTAACAATACCATTCTTATAACAAGGTAATACATATTTTACAAGAAAACGACATAAACAAAATCTAACCTAAAAATAAACTAAACCATAAAAATAAAGCGCAAATAATAGTTACAGGGGCTAGATAACTATTTGAAAATTTGAATATTATGATTTACCACAACTAAATTGATAAGAACACCCCGCCAGGAAAAACTAGGTTAGGTTAGGTTGAAACTACGACAACACAACGCGCGAGCCGAGCGAGCAAAGCGAGCGTGCCGCGACAGCGGCCGGCGAAGCCCGAAAAAGTCTGTTAAACATCCAACAAAACAGTGATATTGATCAGCGATGTGTTACAAAAAAGTGAGGTTATGATTTTACAAAAATAGGCATAACTCTAAACCTGTGCATTACTTTGTAATGAAAGTGGTGGAAAAAGGAAAGAGGGACCCTACCTAACCCCCTCCCTTCCTCGCCCTCCCTTTTTATTCCAAACAATTCTAAATTTTCACCTAGTGAGGTTATGATTTTGCAAAAAAAAATCATAACTCAAAAACTATGCATTACCTTGTAATGAGAGTGGTGGGGTAGTGAAAAGGGGACCTTCACCTACCCCCTCCACCCCTCCACCCCCCTTTTTCATGCCAAACGATTCTAAATTTCAACCGATGTGAATTATGAATCACATAAACAAGTGGGGTTTCCCACTACCTATCCATCATACTGGCCAGATTCCCTGACTCGACGCCCACGTGGCTGGATGGCAATTCCAAAGTTCACTTTACTTGTCCATAAAATGTATATAATTACGAGGGCGCCCGGTTGCGGTCAAATCGCGTGCAATTAACACAATTAAACGCGTTTTTCGACAAGATGTGTGTCGTCCCGCAAAGTTAAGATCACAATAAAAAACCAACGAAAAATGCATACGCGATCCAAAACCAAAAACCAATTCGTCCCCGAATGAATGATTCCGACAGCTGGGCGACGGCGCCATGACAGTTGCGAAGTGACAGACATCAAAGTAATTTCGCTCAAACGTCACGCGCGCGTAGACGCATTATGCCATAGAGCAGGCAAATTTGGTACGGGACAAAACATCTACCCGCCCCGAACGGGGAACCCGTTCGCTAATCAATTGGCAAACGAGACAAAGTTGCCACCGCTCTCTTCATCACCGAACCGTCCACCAGGACCTCCGCAAAACGGGGGACACCATCTGTGCCAACAACCAAATAAAGGATGCGCCCCCGGTGCCAACACAGTGGCGATAGGTTAGCATTCTTAATCAAAACGAGGTCCCCAATTTTCGGTGGATCGGTTTTGTCCGTCCATTTGTCACGCTGCTGGAGAATATGCAAGTACTCTAGACTTCAACGTTTCCAAAAGCTCTGAGTGAGCTGTTGAACAAGCTCAAAGCGTGAAAGACGATTCGAGTTCACGTCCACAAAAGGATACTCAGGCAGGGCGACAATTGGACGACCAATCAAAAAATTGCCGGGCGTAAGTGCCTCAAAATCATTTTCAATACGGCCTCAATTTTGCAGAATACCGTTGCAAATTCCTCAAAGGTTAAAACGGTTTCTCCAATAACCCGTCGCCAAATGTGTTTTGGGCGATTTTTACAACGGCTTCAAATATACCACCTCAATGGGGGCAAGCTGGTGGATCAAATAGACAGCTTATTCCACGTTTGGTCAAATTATTGCCAATGTCAGTTTGGTTTGCTACCAGAAAGGCGTACACATCCTTCAAATAATTGCGGGTGCCCTTGTAGTTTGTACCGCAGTCCGACCTAATCAAGGAGGGCAAGCCACGTCTGGAGACAAACCTGTCCAGGGTGGCGACAAATGCCGGGGTCGAAAGCGAACTGACCAATTCCAAATGAACCGCCTTGGTCGAGAGGCAAACGAAGACACACAAATAGGCCTTGACAATCTTGGCGTTGCGAAGGGTAGACGTCCGGACCGAAAAAGGGCCCGCAAAATCGGTCCCAACCCCGTCAAAGGTTCTGGTCTCCGTGACGCGATCAGCAGGCAAGTCGCCCATCAAAGGCTGCATGGTAGAGGCCTTAAGCCTGTAACAAGGGATGCAGCGAAAGACGATGCTGCGGATCGTTCTTCGAGCAGAAAAAAACCAAAATTCTCGCTCAAGATGGCCAGCAGGGCATTGCAGCCGGCGTGCGAGTTTTTGATGTGCCGATCAGTCACCAATAAGTGTACCAAGTGACCTTGCTTGGGCAACAAAAGGGCCCCGTGAGGGAGGTTGGCGTTCCAAAGACGTCCTCCAATACGCAAAAGTCCCGAGTCATCCAAAAAGGGGCTCAATTTGCTGATGGCTCCCGACAATATAGCCTTCCCTACTTTCAGTATTCCAATTTCCCGTTCAAAATCGACGGTTTGCACCGAACATGAAGGAGAGCCTCCTGTCGCTCATGAGGAGCGAGAACCGGTGCCAAGCGTTTATTGTGTGGGTGTCGACAAGTATGCATAAAGCGCTTGATCCAAGCGGTGACACCTAACAATTTGTCGAGGGAGCTGTATTTATTCAACAAGAACTCCGGGTCGAAATCAGTCGGTCGCGTCTCAATAGCGAGGGTTCGCAAACCGGGCAAAGAAGAAGTATCCAATTCCGGCACTTTCATGGTCAACCAACCAATCCGGACCCCACCAAAGAGAGTGGTCAATCAAAGCGGGGGCCAAACATCCCCGTGATGCACAATCTGCAGGGTTCAATTCTCCGGGCACATGCCTCCAAATCAAGGGAGTCTCAGATTTTTTAATCTGGGAGACTCAATTAGCCACAAAAACCTCTAAGGTGTGAACAAAGCCTTCAACCAACACAAAACAATCTGACTGTCGGTCCATGCATAGATCGCGCTAATATCAACCGAGCGGCCCAGCGTGTTCATCACGTGGTTTAAAAGGCGCACAAGGAGAGCAGCTCCACACAGCTCCAACTTCGGAATGGTCAATGCGGTCCGAAGGGGAGCAACCTAGCTCTTGGCCATGACCAAGGAAACCGTCACCTGGCCCGTCGCACTTACAGTGCGCAAATACACAACTGCGGCATGACCCCGCTCCGAAGCGTCCGAAAACCCATGAAGGGACGCCTTGTACCTTCCCGGTGGAAGTATAGAGCGAGGAAGCGAGACCTCATTGACCGCAGGGTGTGAGGACACAAAACGAAACCAATCCTCGACCAAAGTCCCTGAGAGAGGTTCGTCCCAACCAAGTCCGGCGGTCCAAAGCCTTTGAAGAAGGCACTTCGCCCAAAATATCACCGGACATATCCAACCATTTGGATCAAAGGTTCGAGCAACCGTGGATAGCACCAGCCGTTTCGTCCATGTAGGTACCAACTCCAAGTCGACGTTGTACGTGAAGACGTCTGGGACTGGGCTATACTGAACACCGAGGACCGTCATCATGGCAGGATTGTCGATATTTTCGAACAAATGTGGATCCTGTTGATGATCGTCCGGTAAGTCCTTCAACAGCGCAGGTGAGTTCGACATCCATTTGCGCAATTCGTAACCTGCGGAGGCCAATATTCCAATCAATTCGTCGCGAAGGAGGATCGCTTCCTTCTCCGTGAAGGCACCTGTGCAAATATCATCAACATACAGGTCCTCCTTCAAGATGGCGGAGGCGCGAGGAAACGTCAAGCGCTCGCGATCCGCGAGCTCCCAAAGCGCACGAATAGCCAAGAAGGGGCTTGACCTTAGCCCGTACGTATTCGTGTTGAGCTCGTATACAATAATCGGATCCTGTGGGTTCTCGCGCCACAGAATCAGCTGATAGCGACGATCATCTGGATGGATGATCATTTGCCGGAACATCATTTTAATGTCGGCCACAAAGACGAACTGGTGTCGTCGGAAAGACGTGATGACGTCACAAAGGTCCTTAACCAATTTAGGACCAGAATGCAAACAAGTGTTCAACGACACGCCCGTTGAAGTCTGCGCCGATCCGTCAAACACGGTGCGCAACTTCCCATTGGACGCTTTAATCACCGCGTGATGCGGGAGGAAGTAATGTTCCACCGAACGCCAATCCAAATCTGACACGGACATGTGTCCCAACTCCTCATACTCGCGCATGAAGTCAATATACTTCTCCCGGAGAAGTGGGTCTCTCGACATGCGGCGCTCCATGGCCAACAAGCGCTTTTCCGCAGTGGGCCGCGAAGTACCAAGCGGCAGCCGAACTGCGAGAAACGGCAAGCGCGTTATCATACGACCAGAGCGGAGGCGACCGGTATTATTCTGAAAGAATAGTTCGCACTCCTCATGTGCCGGATCCGTACGCGAAGCTTGAGGGGGTTCTTCCACTTCCCAAAACCTCTGAACTGCGTCAGAGAGAGCGGAGCCCACCACCAAGGTACCAACAGGTTCAGGGGGGGAGTGACCTTTTGCACTGGCCCCATCAAAGCAAAGCCAAATATAGTCGGGATAGCAACCAAACCTCCTGGCTGCAAGATGCGCTTATCACCCGCAAATATTTCGCCTAAGACATCGGCTCCAAGCAACAAATCAATTGTCCCAGGTTTACCAAAGTCGGGGTCCGCCAGGTCCAAGCCCGATGTCAAATTTACAATATCGGCGGACAGCCGAGTACACGGGTGTCTACCCAAAATATTCTCCATCACAATAGCCGAATTACCACAAATTGGGCGTGGAGAAACAACAGGGGAGAAGGAGAACAAAACTTGCCCCTTGACGCTAACTACAGTAGCGTTACCAATGCCCCTAATCACGTCTGAGTACGTGTTAATACTCAGGCCCATCTGCCCCGCCAACCAATCAGACATGATACATCCCTGGGAGCCTGTGTCCAGAATCGCGCGGACAACAATAAAGGCGCCATTGCGTCCCCAAACCCTGACACACGCCGTGGGCAACAAAACGGTCAGAGTCGGGGGGGATGTATCGGGGTGGTAGACGCCAACTACCTATTCCGCCCTGGGTGGCGATCGGTCGCCATACCCAGGGAGCGGTCGTTCTAAGTGAGGGTGTCTAAACTCCTTATACGGGCGGCGTCCCGATCGCGTCATCGCCGGCGGGTCGTATCGGTTTACCCGCCCGTAACGGGGCGGGCGCGATTCAAGCCGGGGACGCTCAGCAAGCGGCGGCGACGGCAAGCGGTGCTGCGCCGGAAACCGCCGTGGGCGCTCAACAGCGCCAATATCCGCGCCATGTCGCGGAGGGGGTGTGCGAGGGGGGTCCCGACGTCGAACGTCATCTGAGCGGGGCGATGGGCGAAACTCCAAATTGCGGGACTCCTCCCGGTGTTTGCCCGGTTGATACCCGCCCGTGGGAGACCCTCTGCGAGCCGGTTCGCGTCCAACGTCAGCGTAGTTCGCACACAACAAATTCAAATGTCGACCACCGTAGTGCGCGCATGGTCGAGCGGTGCGACACTCTCGCGAGAAATGTTTGCCCAGGCACGAGAAGCACAACCGTCGCGCAAGGGCAATCCGGCGTCGCGACGCCACGTGCGAATCCAAAAACTGCCGGCAGGATTTTATGCCGTGCCCTGGCTCGTGGCAGTACTCACAATAACACGTAGTCTGAGCCACAGCAAAACAGGGGGGAACTCGCCCCTGTGGCTGCGTGCGAACCTGAGTGCGGCCCTGTGGGCGCTGCACTGGCGGCGGCTGTTGAGTAGCCGAATTATCTAACATTCGGCACTCGTCCTCCAAAAATTGTATCAGCTCTGTAAAGAGCGGCAAATGATCCGGTGCGGATCCACCAAACGTCTTTTCAAAACGAGCTCTAAGCTCAGACGGTAATTTCCGTAGTACCACGTGAACCAGTAGATATGACCACTGATCCACCGGAAATTCAAGAGTCCTTAGCGCATTGGTCGCAACCAAAAGCGGATTCAATAGCTCAGTCCTTAGGACTGAGATCCGGTTCACGACAGGTAGCGACAACAGCTGATCAATGTGGGTGTCCGCTAACCCCCTTTTATTCTGATAGCGCCTGATCAATAGTTCTCGTGCTGTTTCGTAAGAACTATCACAAATAGATAGGTGCTGCACCAGCGAACGCGCTTCACCAGTGAGGACTGACAACAAGTATGCAAGTTTTTGAGCCGGGGATAAATCATCCCGTGCGTGAACCAAACTTTCATATAAGTTGAAAAAGCTCAACCATCGGTCCAGGCGACCATCAAAGTGCGGCAATTGTAGGGTTGGCAGCTTCGAGGTGATGCCAATCGTTGAGGCTTCGGACTTGGCAGGAAGTGACCCTGAAGCCCGTTGACGTCCGTTATCAATGTCAAAAACCGCTTGTTGAAAGTCCACCGTCAGTTTCAAAATCTGGTCAAAATTGCCCGATACAACTTCCCTCGATGCCTGCGGATGTGCATCGAGAGTGATGTCCTCTTCCAATGCTAAAAAGTTAGCAAACGCAGTCTCAACCGTGGCAGTCCGGTCTGACAATTTATTAGCGAGTTGTAATAACGCGCCCTTGCAATCTATACGAGTGGCCAACGCCGCTGTGTTTGCAAACCACCGTAATTCTGATTTAATTATTGAAGCATTGGCCTGACCACAATCAGCAACAAAATCCAAAATTAATTTCAAAAGGGCAAAGCCTAAAATCAAGTTACCAACAATTAAATCAACAAGTAAATCCGGGTGAAAAACCTATATCACGATCAATAAGTTCCAATAACATCACACAGGTCACAAAAAAACAAACTACAAAGGAGCAAGCAAGCAATAATCAGGTTTTTATATTTTAAGGCCCGCCTGACCTGTTACCAAGCTACAATATATACAATATCTCATTCAGATATATCAGATTAATCTAGTAAAACTGACACATCACCAAGGTTATGAATCTTATTGTTAATGTTTAACTAATTTGAATGAATCAATTAATTTATCAATCATTATCAAAACACAACCAGGTACAACGTACCCCAGTACGTATGGTCTCAAGTCAGTAACTCAATTCAAGTTGCAAATGCCAGAAATTAGACAAATTTACAAGGTAAGTAACTAAGTTTATTATATTATTTTGTTATTTTACAGACCGACAAGTAGTATGACTGACAAATATTCTATATGAATATATATGGACCAAAATAAATGTCTAATTAAGTGAATATCTCAAGTATCAATTACCAATTTTATATTAAATAAATTTTATACTAATCAATTTTATATTAAACTAGCAGCCCGCCCCGGCTTCGCACGGGTAGAACATATATGCCTACAAAATTTACATCAGTTTGTTGCATCGAATATAAAATATGAACATATTTAACAATCATCGTCATATTTCATCCAATTTACACAAAACCTTAACGAATTATGCACCTAAACCTTCCTCATAAACACTCTGGCTATTGGTGAAAACCGCATGATAATCCGTTCAGTAGCTATTGAGATTATTGCGAACAGACAGACAGACGCAGTGATGGACTTTGTTTTATAATACTTACTTACGTAGTGATATTGGACGGCCCTTTGGCGTAAAGGATAGTTACCCCGATTCTGACCCGACGGTCGTTGGTTCTAATCCTAGCTATATACCTAACAATGAAAGTTTTATGTGCATTCATGAATCATGAGTTTTCGTACAGTGGTAGTGGGATCATTTAATCTACCAAAAAGTAGCTTACCAAGGAGTACATCTGCCGTCGTAACCTTACGCGTTCCCCGACGCAAAATGTAGGGGTAATGTACGTTTAACGTGTGTATCTGTGTGTCTGTCTGTAGCATCTTAGCACCTAACCGGATGAACCGATTTTGTTTTTATTATTGATAGTTTTTTTTTGTTTGATAGATGTCTTCATCGAGAGTTTTCTTAGCTTTGATTCATGAAAATTCGTTTAATCGTTATAAAACTATGAGCTTTTTTCTAGCTAATTGCGCTATGAAATCAACTTTCATAGGTCTGATCAAGTCGAAAATCTTCTTCTTCAACGATATTGTAAGAACATGGAAGCATTGACCTGATGCTATGACATCTCCTGGACTCTACAGAATACTCAAATCCTCACCAACTTACAGCTCAGATGTTAAATGTCGTGTTTAGAGTCATTGGAATGCTTTTAATGAAAAGATTATACAAAGATCAGGTCGGGGTGGTTTAAAATATTATATTATTATATATATATAGATATATATTATTTTATACAATAGATCATATTATTATACTATATTGACTTCAAATTGATTGTGATCGGTGGGGATCTACAGCAAAGCTTAGCTTATAATAATATTTTCGTAGTAACTATGACCTAATCTGTGGTTTCACAGCAAATATTTTATTAATTTTGCGATGCATGTATGTGAAATTCGTGATATCTTCTAGAGTTTTCATTTGAATTATATACTGTAAACGACAATTTTTATCTATAATATGTTGCCAAGCTAATTAACGCAATTATTTGGATAAGGATTAATACTATATACTTGAAAATAGCCTTGGAAGTTATGTAATATTTTTTAACAAAAAATTAAAGATTAAAATGGTTACTGTAAGTCAACCTTAAGAGATAGACATATGCTGTCGCGGACTTTTTTGTAGGTCTTATTAAGTTGTACAACTCTTGCATAGAAAATATTCTTCTATCTATTTTCAATTAAGCAGCGTTCGTAACAAACGTGTTTTTTCGACCGTTTTTTTGCCGACTTAGGTTGCAAATTAGGTCTCCACGAATGTACCTTTGATTTAAACGGGATAATATATAGCCTATTTTCATTCCGAAAGTCCACTCTATGTATTAGTGAAAAAATATTTTAAATCGGTCCAGTAGTTTTTGAGCCAAATCATTACAAACATACAAAAATACAAAAATACAAATGTTCTCTCTTTATAATATTAGTATAGATTACAAGGTACAATTAATTCAATTAGATCATGCAACAAGTTACAAGATAATATTCAGTTCTACACTGTCAACGGTGTATGCAATGTTTTTCACCAAAGTTAGCGTAATGGATTGTACTGTATCATTTGCCAAATGATTTTCAAACAAGTGTTCAACAAATTTTCAAAACAATCAGGATCTTTGCTACCAAATGTGTATCATTTGCCAATTACGGGTACAGATTTTCAAACAAATCAATTTTTTAACCACGCTATACCAAAATGTTTACGACCAGGAATATGCAAACGGAGTGTAACCACGTCCTGTTTAAGAGTGGAAGCGTGTGTCGTGGATTAGGTACGTGGTAACTCGATATCCTGGGGAAACTTCACCGCGTTTCGCGGCGTTTTGTAAGGGTGATTAAATTTGAGGCTAAGAGCTGACGAAATGTGAGGTTAGATCTCATTCACCTGATGTGAATTATGAATCACATAAACAAGTGGGGTTTCCCCACTACCTATCCATCGTACTGGCCAGATCAATGAATATGTATTTTGGTACTTCCCTGACTCGACGCCCACGTGGCTGGATGGCAATTCCAAAGTTCACTTCACTTGTCCACAAAATGTATATAATTACGAGGGCGCCCGGTTGCGCCCAAATCGCGTGCAATTAACACAATTAAACGCGTTTTTCAACAAGATATGTGTCGTCCCGCAAAGTTAAGATCACAATAAATAAACTGGCCAAGTGCAAGTCGGACTCGCACTCGTAGGTCTCCGTAACACAGTAGAGTATTCTATAACTTTGATTTTTCGCAACTATAAAAATAACTTTGTTTTTCATAGTGTTTGTATGAAAAACAAAGTTATACTTGCGGTCACTATATCTCAACAACTGCTGACTGTATCTCGTTCAAACCAATTTTCGTTGAAAGTTTTTATTAAGATCTACAGAATATATTTTTTCTAGATTTTTCACTCCCTTACTTTAGAAGTTAGAGGGGGGGGACACACATTTTACCACTTTAGATGCGCCTATCTTTTAAATGATTGACTTTGAGAAAAAATGATTTTAGGAACCTCAATGTCATTTTTAAAGACCTATTCATAAACACCCCACACGTATAGGTTTGAAGATTTTTTTTGTTCCAGTTCCATGTATGGGATGCCCCCCTTAAACTTTTAAATTTTTTATTTTTGTATAAACATCGGAAAGCGGTTTACAGAATACATCTACCTACCAAGTTTCAATTCTGTATTCTTAATATTTTCGGAATAAAATGGCTGTGACATACGGACGGACAGACAGACAGACAGACAGACATGGCGAATCTATAATGGTTCCGTTTGTTGCCATTCGGCTACGGAACCCTAAAAACCAACAAAAAATGCATACGCGAACTAACCAAAAACCAATTCGTCCCCGAATGAATGATTCCCACGGCTGGGCGACGGCGCCATGACAGTTGCGAAGTGACAGACGTCAAAGTCATTTCGCTCAAACGTCACGCGCGCGTAGACGCATTATGCCATAGAGCAGGCAAATTTGGTACGGGACCAAAGAGCAATAATTACTAAAGTACAGAGCGCGGCTATGAGCCCGCCACCTTGCTGAGAGTTGTAAGCAGATGTGCTATAGCTACGTACATTGATATATAGGTCTTGCGTAGGGATGCCTGCAAACGCCCGCGCGCTTATCGATGAAGCGGGTGACACGTGACGACAAAAATGAATATAGGATATTTATACATTGAGAAGAATGTTATATATTAATCACAAGATACGCTGTTTGTTTTTTCCTACGATTTCTCAGTCATTATATAAGTATCTTAAGTGCACGAAAGAGATAGTATTAATGTAAATAAGAGTACTTAGGTACTCTAACATCACAATAATATTATTTTAAGTGCTCTTAGGAACACTTAAAATAATATTATTGTGATGTTATAATAAATGTAATAATATAAAGTTTTACCTGTAATTTTCATTGCTCATAATCATCATGCTTACAGTTTTCACGAAAATGCGAATGTTCTGAAGGAAAATAGTAGTTCCTACAGAAACGTTACTAATGATTGCTTAGTCTTTATAAACTTAGTTACATAATTAGGGTTTGGCAATAGGTAAAAAAGGAACCCTTATAAGATCACTTTCTTGTCCATCTGTCCGTGTATCACCACCGATTTTGATGAACGAATAGACCAGACCTAGCTAGTTGAAATTTATACCAGATACTGAGGTCTAGAGTCCCTATTAGGGTATAAAAATCAAGGTCCTGATTTAACACGATAAAAAGATATGGACAAATGTAGATTTTCGCGAAAACTTGTAAGAACCAAAATGTACCTTCATTTTCAACTTTTTTTATTTTTCGGAATGTTTCTTTTACTCGTGCTGTTGTACTTTTTTGTGTGTACCTTGTTGCTGTGTACCTTGCTTCTATCCAAAATTGACAATTTTAGGTCTATTCTACCCTATAGGGTACTTCCCGTTGGCCCCTGAATCATGAAATTTGGCAAGAAGCAAGGTCTTGAAGCACTTATAAAGGAATAAATCTGAAAACCGTAAATATGTACTTTTATAGCATAACAAGGTAAACTTACTATTACAAACTTATTATTTGTAGTTGGTGCATTACTATTGCTATCGATTGAACTACAAAGTTAAGTTTATCCTTTAACCTAGCCTGAGAAGTTGGTACGGAAGCCTCGGTGGGCGAGTACATCACGACTCGGCCGGTTTTTTTTTTTTAAGAAGACTGGACTGCTCAACTCTGTGGCTTAGGTAGGTACTCATCATCACATCACTATGCATTATTTTATTGCACTTTTAATGGGTAGGTAAGACATTATTATTATATCATTATTGACAGTATTAAAATTATCATTCCTCCAACTTTTGCGCACTAAAACGATAGCCTAAGAAAATTATCTCATTCGAAGAATTTAAAGTAAACCAAGCATTTAACGAAAAAACTGACTAAATAATTTCGCTATCTAGGCCGTTATATTATTGTCCACGATCACTAGACATTGTTTAAATGTTTATTTCGCCGTATGGGAGCTGTGTAGTTTGCAATAGAATATTCAATGACAAGTTCGTCGCCTTCCTATATCATTGCGCGTGTCGAAATCGTGGCTACAAAGATACCAGTTCGTCTTACCCCTATTTTGGCAACTAAAGTCCTTGAATAAACCAACTAGTCCGCCGACAAGTTATAAGTACATCGGCCGCCGGCTTGTATTCCGGGCTGTGTCGGCAGATCGGCTGCTTTGGTGTGTATTGCGTTTTACAGAACTTACCTCCAGCGATTGTCATGAATACCAGCAGCATTCAAAATGTGCGCTCTTTGCAAGTAGTATTCCTTCATTTTAGATTTCCAGTCTTCGTCTTGTGTCAAACTCGAGATGTCAAACTCTGTCAAAGTTCCCCAGGGTAGTTGCCATTCCTGATTTAACGGAACTATTATTGAGCAGTATTTCCCTTGAATGATCATATCACCGGATTGTTGGTTAATACCCAGGCATTGGTGGTAGTTGCCCAAATCTCTCAAGTTACCTGTCAATATACCGCGTGGCATCCTAATGCCAGAATCAGCAACTAAAAACAGATTGCATTGTATAATCCTTTAAAATACTACATAATTATGTTAAGACTGGTGTCACCCCTCAACCGTGGCTGAAACTTACAAAAACAGTTAAAAAAACAGTTAGCTCATCTTTCAAGACGGCATTATGAGCATGTGCTACGAGCATAGCCCAGCAGAACGTATGGCGGTCAATTGAGTGACTATAAGGGCCCTGCCTCGGGCTAACGTGGAAAATATGCCAGCATACATGGCAGAGAAAAGGAAACATACGCCTTTTAATCTGCTCTTTAATATATTTGAAGGGTCATATTTCTATTTACAATTGGTTGGTCAAAAAAATGATAGGGTCGTAGCTACAGCAGACCTGGATCTTTTGTACAAACATTTTTTTCTCTAGAAGCATTTTCCAGGGAGGAAACGGGGGAATACATTTGTATGAAAAAGTGCACCCGGCGTTCACTCTTAAAAAGTTTGCAAAAGTACTATATGGGTAATAGAGATTACTAGGAGAAAATCTGCCGGTGAACCTTACGGTGCTTTGTACCCTTAGTACGAGTTTTCATCGTAAACGCTTTTAAGAGATCTCACATAGTTTTCGACTTATTTTGGCTCCCTGATTGGTCTAAATTTAGTGACGTGTGAAAACTACTCAAAGTCAAAGTCAAAGCATTTATTCAGTATATGGGCAAATTAAAAATTTGCACTTACACACGTCAAATAACATTAAACAGATCATATTCAATAAAAAATATTATAGATATAACAGAAACATAACTTATTGCTTTGAATTTACAAAAAAAAAACAAAGGTATTGATCCATTCAGCTTTCATCTAGACGTCGAACGTCACCTCGGAACAATGATCATTGTTCCGAGAACGTCACACTTAAAACACATGTTTAATTCCCCTGATTAATGTAGGGTTGCCAACCGTACTATTACGTGCACCCGCACTAAAGGCACTGGACTGTTTTTTATAAAAAAATTGTTCGATATACGATATCGAGTTTGTTATGAAAACTCTTACTAAGGTTACTGGCAACACAAAGCTCTTGAAAGTCAGAGTATTCCAGGACTAGCGTGTTCACCATCTTCGACTACATCATCGCTTTCCTCCAGGCGATATAGTGGTCAAACGCTAGCCTGTAACATTTAAATAAAATAAAATACAATGAAATATAAAGTACTTTATCAAAATTGAACTTACATTGAAACAGCAGAAGCGTGTTATTCCTAATAAATTTTATTTGCTGATCACATTGTTCTGCGTCCAATACATCTTCGTACAGAGCTGTATCTAAAGCTGGATAAGCATTATTTATTTCTAACTCAACAAAACTATTTACAACGGAAAGTAAAGTAACGAAAATAAAAAAAAATAACTGCATCATTTTTCACAAACAAGAAGCGTTTCATTCGCAAGTTTGATAAGTAGTAACTTCAATAGTTGAATGTTTATAGTTATTAATGAATCTATAAATTGATATTTTATCTATATAGGCTTATTTTATTAACTTTAAGTAATTAATAATTAATAATGCTTGATGGATCGGGCAATTGACCATGAATTTATAATTAGCTTCAAAGATTTGCTGTTCCGTGGTAGTTTCTAGTTCTACATTTTTTAAATAAACCCGACAGATTTTTTTTTACCGACTTCCAAAAAGGAGGAGGTTCTATATTCGTCTGTATGTATATATTTTTTTAATCCTCTGCTGTATGTTGGCGAGGATTTGGATATTCTCAAGAACCTAGCTGTTCCCGCGACTTCGTCCGCGTGGAATTGTGCTTTGGGTAGCATTTTTAATGGGATAAGCACACTTAGGTATATTTTCCCACCTACACCGTACCGTACCGTGCCACCCTCGCCCCCCCCCCCCCCTCCTTCTTCGAGTTAGCTTCACTTTCACATTTTGTTTAGACTCCGTAAATGTTACATCAGGATAGCTCTAATATTCCCAACTAGCAAAATTTTTCATATAGAGCTAAAAGTAGCTGTATATCGGTCACGGGAATTGTCGTATATGTGTGATAGAAATGTGTCTATCATGCGGATCTGGCTCCACTTTTATCACTATTAAGTGATATAGTAGTTTCGACTAGTCCACCAGTTTAAAGTCGCTCAGCGAGCTATGGAGAGAGCTATGCTCGGTGTTTCTCTGCGGGATCGAATCCGGAACGAAGTAATTCGCTAGAGAACTAAAGTGATCGACATAGCTCAGCTAATTAGCAAATTGAAGTGGCAGTGGGCTGGTCATATCTGCCGTAGGACCGATAACCGTTGGGGCAGACTGGTTCTAGAGTGGAGACCGCGAATCGGCAAACGTAGAGTAGGACGCCCTGTGACTAGGTGGAGCGACGACATTCGCAAAGCGGTGGGCAGTGACTGGAAACAAAGAGCCGAAGACCGGGCTCAGTGGCGTGTCTTGGGGGAGGCCTACGTCCAGCAGTGGACTGATACCGGCTGATAATGATGATGATGTGGTTCTATTACAGCTCCGCTTAGAACTACTTAGATGCATATATTATGTGATATATCTGTGTCCTTTACAACGTTATATCAGTTACTTTATATCAGTTGTATCACAATAAAGTAACATAAAAAATAAGTTCAAAAACTAAAACCCGACTACTGAAAAATCACTCTCTAAAAAGTATGAAACAAGAAAATATTCTCATCTGAGATCGCTATGTACAAACTATTCAATATGTATCGTGTATTATACAAACAACTAACTTGTAATAAATATTTTATTGTATATCTATATAGTCTATATCTATACTATCTATACTTAATATTATAAAGAGAGAACATTTGTATTTTTGTATGTTTGTAATGAGTAAGCTCAAAAACTACTGAACCGAATTAAAAAATTCTTTCACTAATACATAGAATGGACTTTCGGAATAAAAATAGGCTATATATTATCCCGTTTAAATGAAAGGTACATTCGTGGAGACCTAATTTGCAACCTAAGTCGGCAAATAAACGGTCGAAAAAACACGTTTCTTACGAACGCTGCTTAATTGAAAATAGATAGAAGAATATTTTCTATGCAAGAGTTGTACAACTTAATAAGACCTACAAAAAAGTCCGCAACAGCATATGTCTATCTCTTAAGATTGACTCACAGTAACCATTTTAATCTTAAAATTTTTGTTAAAAAATATTACATTACTTCCAAGGCTATTTTCAAGTATATAGTATTAATCCTTATCCAAATAATTACGTTAATTAGCTTGGCCACATATTATAGATTAAATTTGTCCTTTACAGTATATAATTCAAATGAAAACTCTAGAAGATATCTCGAATTTCACAAACACGCATCGCAAAATTAATAAAATATTTGCAGTGAAACCACAGATTAGGTCATAGTTACTACGAACATATTATTATAAGCTTAGCTATGCTGTAGATCCCCACCGATCACAATCAATTTGAAGTCAATATAGTATAATAATATGATCTATTGTATAAAATAATATTCATGTATTTATATATAATAATATAATATAATATTTTAAACCACCCCGACTGATCTATGTATAATAGCTTTTTCCAATGACTCTAAACACGACATTTAAAATCTGAGTTGTAATTTGGTGAGGATTTGAGTATTCTGTAGAGTCCAGGAGGCTTCCATGTTCTTACAATATCGTTTAAGAAGAAGATTTTCGAATTGATCAGACCTATGAAAGTTGATTTCATAGCGCAATTAACTAGAAAAAAGCTCATAATTTTATAACGATTGAACGAATTTTCATGAATCAAAGCTTAGAAAACTCTCGATGAAGACATCTATCAAACAAAAAAAACTATCAATAATAAAAACAAAATCGGTTTATCCGGTTAGGTGCTAAGATGCTACAGACAGACACACAGATACACACGTTAAACGTACATTACCCCTACATTTTGCGTCGGGGAACGCCGTAAGGTTACGGCGGCAGATGTACTCCTTGGTGGTAAGCTACTTTTTGGTAGATTTAATTATTCCACTACCACTGTACGAAAACTCATGATTCATGAATGCACATAAAACTTTCATTGGTAGGTATATAGCTAGGATTAGAACCAACGACCGTCGGGTCAGAATCAGGGTAACTATCCTTTACGCCAAAGGGCCGTCCAATATCAATACGTAAGTATTATAAAACAAAGTTCATCACTGCGTCTGTCTGTCTGTTCGCAATAATCTCAATAGCTACTGAACGGATAATCCTGCGGTTTTCACCAATAGCCAGAGTGTTTATGAGGAAGGTTTAGGTGCATAATTCGGTAAGGTTTTGTGTAAATTGGATGAAATATGACGATGGTTGTTAAATATGTTCATATTTTATATTCGATGCTACAAACTGATGCAAATTTTGTAGGCTTATATGTTCTACCCGTGCGAAGCCGGGGCCCGGCTGCTAGTCATATATATTCTTAGTGGTGTTCAGTGAATACCCGTGGTCGTATGTTAGTTTGCAGAGTGCTATTGTTATTGTTTGCTATTGTTTTGTTACGGTAAGTGACATACGACCACGGCTATCCTCTGAGCACCACTAAGAATATTTATGAAATACAATAAAATATTTATTACGAGTTAGTTGTTTGTATAATACACGATACAATTGATTGAATAGTTTGTACATAGCGATCTCAGATGAGAATATTTTCTTGTTTCATACTTTTTAGAGAGTGATTTTTCAGTAGTCCGGTTTTAGTTTTTGAACTTATTTTTTATTTAAAGCATTTTGGGGTTTTTGGATAGATGTATACATGTCAACATACTTACATACATACACAGTGATCAACAAACATATAACCCTCCCAACTGCTTCTTTGCGACGCCGTGGGGTAAAATTAGTTTTCTTGATTTCGGCGGGATATATCTCGCCAACGCTACGCCCTACAAACATATAATGTACTAAACCCTATCTTCATTTTAAAATTCCTATTCAACGATACCACACACGATGGGGTGGGGTGAGATTTTTTTTTAGTTCTGGACATCGTCATCTCTAGGGGGCGCCGCATTCATTTTGTTGTTACGTCACATAGCCTATAACTAGCAGACAAATAAGACGCGTCCAACGACACCTCATTTGTCAAATTATGATTAGAAGTAGTTTAGAAGTTATGAGGGAACAGATGAACATACATACAAACATACATACATACATACATACTTACATACATACATACATACATACATACATACATACATACATACCCACATACCGGTCAAAAACATAACCCTCCTTTTTGCTTCGCTGTAGTCGGGTAAAAAGGGTCACAACTACACTTGATATAGAGTTGTTTCATGATATATTATACCTTTTTATTCTATAATAACACTATTTTTCGTGTTGCGTGTAAGTGCAAGAACTTGTTGGATTTTACTGCAAAATATTCTTGGTAAGTAATATTTTAGGTATTGAATGACATATTGGTGGAATTATATAATTCCACATCCGTTTACTCCATTGTTTTATCAATCTGTGAACAATGTTTAGTTACACGCGCTTGCAATTTTATTGTTAAATTGATAGAGTAATACTATTGTTTTTTTAATGCCCCCCCCCCCCCTTAAATTTTCAGTATTTAGTTAAATAAAAAATATATTACGCATTAAGAATTTGTGAAGACAGCTCTAAGCAACTAAATAGAGTTACGGTTGCTGCTATACAATCGATTTACAACATCTAGCAGCCATAACTGTTTAGGGTTCCTCAGGAGCAAATAAATAAACCTTTATCAAAGAAATAAATGAAAGTATTGTTTTTCCACTCTGAAAATAGTTTTCATTATGGATGTTTACTGTTTTTTTAAATAAAGACCATCTTATAAGAATAGAATGGCCATGGACTGACACTTCTACTTTGAACCTAAAATGTGTTATTAATAGTTGTATACATTTTCGGCTTGTACGGAACTTCTCTCAGAATTTTAGATATTGACTTGACAAACGAAATTATTATAAAGGAATTAGTCTCATCCATGAAAAAACATGGTGCTCGATATTTTTTCCTTCCTTTACGTGTAAAGGTACCTTTTCTTGTATTTACTCCATGTTTCGTAAAAACAAGTCGTAGCATAATTCACCAAAATGTACGGTCGCCGGCCATCAAAGATATGTCGTAATTTGGAAATAGAATTTCTTATATAGAGCAGAAAGGTTATATAACCGTGATTCAAGAATACATAATATGCATCTTTTTAGCTTTATATATGAAATAATACAGTTATGTTACTAGTGATATATGAGTTCTAGTCAACACTTTATTTCATCTTTTGAGTGTTATTAAATGTATAATTATCATTTCATTAGCACAGGTGTTAACGGATGCTTAAATACAGCATATTTGGGGTATTACAGTCACACTAGTGATCGATATAACACCAGCTATATATAAGTGATCTTGGAGCCACATTAGTTCACTTTTGCATTATAATAGTACCACGAAGGCCTGATATACAATATAATTGCTATGAAATTCTCACGAGTGATATTCATATTTTGTTTTAACTAACCGGCATTCACTCGCGTTTATTTTTCGGATTATGCTCTTATGATTGACTTTACGACGCATTTAAACTCGTTACACAGCAGAATCCAATTTACGGTGGAAGAGGAGGAGCATGGGTGTTTGACCTTTCTAGATGTGAATGTTATGCGGAAGCCAGATGGTAGATTGGCTCACACCGTATATAGAAAGCCAACGCATACGGACAGATATTTGAAGGCCGACTCACACCACCATCCGGCGCATCTCGCTTCTGTGCCTAGAACGCTCATCAACAGAGCCATAAGTGTTTGCGACCCATAGCATGTCAATGCAGAACTGAAGCATATCAAGGGGGTGCTTGAAACTAATGGCTTCAATTGGCGTCAGAGTTGTCGATGGGCGAATACGAGTGCGAAAAAGCGACCGAATACTGCGGAACGATTGCCCATTTATCTACCCTATATAAAAGGAGTGACTGATAAAATCGGTCACTACCTGAAGCGGGAATATGATTTAAAAACTGTCTTCCGGCCTCCTTCACAATTACGCCGACTACTGAGGTCTCCTAAGGATCGGGAATCTCTAAGTGGTCCTGGAGTATACAAGATCCCCTGCGATTGTGGCGAATGCAACATTGGCGAAACGCGTCGGAACATCTCAACACGAATCCAGGAACACATCCGTAGCATAAAGAATGGCGACACTCTTCGGTCGGCAGTAGCGGAGCACGCCCACGACCCGGACACTAGGCATTACCTTCGTTTTGATAAGGTCTCAGTGCTAGCGAGGGAAAAGTTTTTCGTCCCTCGCAAGGTACGGGAGGCCATTGAAATAAATAGGTATCCTAACTTTAACCGGGATCGCGGGTGGGCAGTACCGCAGGCATGGGTGCCGACACTGGGAAACACCATCCGAACACCGTCATATTATCCCGAAGTTGACACAATTAGCTGGGTGTGCTGTCACCCTAACATAACAGCACTCCCCAATGATTACGGATCTGAGGACGAGCCGAACGAGGAAGCGGAGAACGTTCGAGGATCTCCAACACCACCCCCACCATCTGCGACCGCTACGTCGAGTCGCCAGTCGCGCTGGGAAGCTCGTGCAGCACGCCGCGAGTCACAGCTTTCTTAGCCGCTCCCGGGACGAAGACTCTCAAATCGAGTCGAAACCGGTCGGAGCATAATCCGAAAAATAAACGCGAGTAAATGCCGGTTAGTTAAAACAAAATATAATTGCTCTTAATAAAAAAATATATATATTAAAAAAAATAATAAGTTGTGAGTTATCATTTTACAGCTGTGATATACGAGTATATGCTGTATAAACAGCTGGGTAAACGTTTATGTGATATTTTTATATCAAAGTTTAGCTGTATATCCTTATACAACTAAAGCATGTTATAAATTACTTATATATCACTAGCAGTCATAAGCGTTACTTATATATGACTGTAATATTACTATTTAAAGATAAAAGGTGGATTTTTATCACCATTTTGCTAGTTGGGTTTTGTCTCTTGCAAACTTTCATCCACTTATACTCACTACTTATACATCCACTATTACATACCCCTATTTCCTTTTGTTATTTTACACCCTTAAAGATAAAACTATTACAAACTTTGAATGTCATATTTATTTATATCAAATAACCAGCAGGGCTAGCATTGGCTTATCCCCGGGGGAAAGACAAAATTATTTCCCTGTTTTTCGCCACTGACAGGTGATCAACATAACAATTTTAAACGCTTTTTTCACATTAAAAAGTAGAATATGTCCTTTCTCAGGCTCTAGACTATCTGTGTACCAAATTACATTTAAATCCGTTTAGTAGAACATTCACATAAACCTTACATATTTCCATACAAGCTTACATCCCCTATTCCCTATTGTTATTTTACACCCTTGAGGGTAAAACTTTTAGGAACTTTTTTTTTTTTTTTTAATAAAATTCTTTATTTAAGTCTACAAATTGGTGTTGGTACATAGCAATAGAGTTACAGTTTATATTTTCAATGCAGTATGGATAGTACCTTAGCTGACCTCAATACCAAGCACTAGGTCTCCTAGGGGCCTGTATTGCGGGTTACAGTGACCTTCTTTGGTCCTTAACCATTTGCAAATGTTAGAGTAGTATATATGTAGACTGTGAATATCATATTTATTTATATCGAATCAACAGCCAAAAAATAAGCTTCAAGCTTCTAGCTCTAAAAATGACGATACTTTCATATAAGTTTTCATCTTCCCATTCAACTCCTTACAACCCTTTTTTCACTTTAAAAATTAGACTGTGTCCCTTCCTTTATGTGAATGTACTACTGAACCGATTTAAATTTCATTGAAATCGGTTCAGTAGTACATTCACATAAACCTTACATATTTCCATACAAACTTTCATCCCCTATTGTTATTTTACACCCTTGAGGGTAAATCTTATACAAACTTTGAATGTCATATTTATTTATATCAAATCAACAGCCTAAAAAATAAGTTTCCAGCTTCTAGCTCTAAAAATTTCAATACTTCCATACAACATTTCATCCCTCTTTTCAACCCCTTACAACCCTTGTTTCGCATTACAAAGTAGCCTATGTCCTTTCTCAGGCTCTAGACTATCTGCATACCAAGTTTCATTTCAATCGGTTCAGTAGTTTAGCGTGAAAGCGAGACAGACAGACAGACAGAGTTACTTTCGCATTTATAATATTTTATATATATATATATCTCAATTGTTAACCATTTACAAAGTTTTTAATATCTATTTTAAAAAATCTCTTAAATTAAAAGAAAAATAAAATATAGCTTATTTTATTTTTTATTTTTTACATTCTGAATCATTAATCGTTCATTTCGTCCTGCAAAATTAATAAAATGAAACTAAATGAATTATAAATGCTGCTAAATTTTGTTCTGATAATGATGATTGATCATTACTAAGTAATTATATACTAAGTATGTATTTGGTTTTCCATTTGGTCGTTACTATATCGACATCTCATCGTACAGTTTGCCTGGTTTCCCCATCCTTAATATTGTCATTAGATTCTTCTACTTGGTATTCAGATTTTTTACCATCTAAAACAGGTACAGCTGGTTTTTTTCTATCTGTAAATATTAAAATATGAATGTATGCAAATATAAAAAATATGTTAAAATTGAATGTGGTTCATAATTTTACAGAGGGCTACAGAGGACTTGAATTTAATTCAGCACCTGATGGCGGTAAGGTGGTGTGAAACGGATGAAAAATAGCCCGGCTTTCTATTCCCGTCATGGCTGGCAGCCAGCGCCGGTTTGTCTTCAGCGCTGGCTCCTTCTAAACTTTACTTTGATACGGTTATGTTGTTATGTCTCTCCGAATAAACAATGTGCTGAGAATATTGTACAGCCCATCTGCCCATGTACCACGTCTAAATTCCACCGCAAAATTGTATCGCCACTTTTTGGCAATTTTTTTTTTACACCGAACTGGGTAGCACTTGACCACTAACTCACCTGTTGTTAAGTAACGATGCGAGTGATGATTGACGTGTTTACCCAGAAGGTACCTATTTACTCGCGATTTGAAGACCCCCATATTGCAATTAACCGGAAACACAGACTCAGACAGGGTATTCCATTCATTGGCGGTTCGTATGATGAACGTTATTATTAGGTGGGTAACTAAACTACATATTAGTTTAGTAACTGTTTGTCACTATCCAATGCCCTCAAGCTTCACTTGAAAGCTAACAAGGCAGCAAATAAATGACACTTATGTTATTACTAGATACTTCGTTGTGTGTTTGGGAGTTACGACATTAATATTAGGTATGTTGTAAAATTTCAACTAAAGACCAGTATGACTCAAGTGATAAGGTCAAAATTCGATGGCGACGTGCGACCGGTTTCGGAGCGCACCGCGCTCCTTTATCAGTGGCGAGTACGACGAGTGCTCTCGGCGAGAGCCTCACTCACATTGATACGTTTGATCAAGTTATATTGTAAAATAACGTCGTTATAATACTTACTTCCTGCCAACAAGATCTTAGACAGCGTTGAGCAAGGTGCATCTATCAATAATGTAGCGAAATAACCCACAACAAGAGCCAACGCCATGTGAGCCAGGAATCTAAATGTCTGAAATATACAAATAATCCTTGGTTACTACCCTTTCTATTTTTTTTTATAGTATGAGGTAACAGAACAAGCACGATGCTCGACTGATAGTAAGCGATGACGTCTACCAATTAGAGTCTCTTATAGATAGACGTGATCGCGCCGCTGTATCTCTAATTTAGATACAGTGAGCGAGAAAGTACGACTATAAACGCCGCGCATCATGTAGTTGTCTATGAATGGCGTGCGTACAACTTACAAGAATGATATTAAGTAATATAATAATTAATTTGTGGATACAGTGCTAGAAATAGTACTGTCACAATACTATTTCTTAGTTTATGAAGAGAACTACAGTGTTCATAAACTTATACGGAGAAAACATTTTCACATTCAATTTCTTTTGAAATGATAAGTGAAAAAAAAAACTGACAGCACATTCATCATTGGTATTAATTCTTCCTGCTACACTTAAAATGTTTTTGGTAGTAAACATTTAGTGGCGTAGATGTATACGCATAGTTACCGAAAACGTTACAAAAAAAAAGAGAGTGCGTAGAAAGCTACGCGTTAGAAGAGAAACTTCCAAGTTCATTCAATTTATTTCTCAACATAATTATATATTTTATTATATAACATAATACTATTTTTTTTGTATACAACTCTATCTGTTGAACTTAGCCGGACGAATGCCCGAAAGATAGCGAATACGTCTTTGTAGTTACGCTAGTTCTACAATAGAGGGCGTTTATAAATATATACATGACGCTTACAGCAATTCCGTTGATTTGGACCGTGACGCTACGTCACATCCGTCAAATTTTAACTGTGTCTAAAGAACTTTCACATCAAAAACGCTCTCATGTTTTGACGACTATAACTTTACTACACTGGCTAAGTTGCACCCACCACCTTACTTCAACCGTAACTATAGCAATAACCGGTGTTTTGGTGTCGAGATTGACTCATTTTTGACGTTTGTTATAGTTAATGTAAGATGGTGCAACCCTGCCTAAATACTGTATGACTTTTAGCGGACTAGCAGCAGTTCAACAAATACTTACAAATCCAGGAATAGAGAAATAAACAGGTGCTATAGCTGAAGAGTCAATGGCATACATGAGAGGGTTGTGGAATAAGAAAATTGCGTATGATATCCTTGCTGGCAACTTCCATATATCCAGAGTTAGGAACCAATTCACTGGACCTGAAACGAAAGGAATATCAAATACGTGTAATCTTAAAGGTAGTAATTAGTGACAAATCAAAAAAAAATCCGGAAGCAGACTACAGCCTCTTTCTGTTCCCCGTTATTCCCCGTTTCCATTGCATATCCATGACTAATTTCAACAGTTTCAGTATTTCAGAGTTTTGAACAACCGATATAAAAATCCAAATAAGGTCATAATCAATAAGATCAATTAAAAAATTTAAAAAAAAACTAAAAGGACCGACTTAAAACGCCGCGCTATTAATTTTCAGTACCAAGTTTGAGGTGTTTATCTCCATATCTCTGGAGATACTTATCAGTACTTATACTTACAGATCTCGGTGAAATTACTATGGTACCCTTAAAATATCTCCTTTCCAACAAAAAAGACACATCCAAATATATAAATACGGTCGAATTTAGAAACCTCCTCCCTTTTTTACGGTTAAAAAATACAAATCAGTTATTATATGTTGTTGAATATGTTATATTGTTGAAAACACTTAGTCAGCTTCTAGGTATTTTCCCAAATATGCACCTTTCGTATATACGAAAGCAGTTGAATGCCACATACATATCAATTAGACAAACCTACTTGTTTGAAAATGTATCTTATAACTACTGTTTCAAAATGTAAAGTATGCATACTTTCATATTTTTGCGTTCGTTACCTCCATATCCATGTGTACAAGCAAAGACCATCCAACACAACGCAGCGCCCCACGCTGGTCTCATGAACGAGTTCATTATATTGTCCACGAGTTGACTGTCCCAATGACTCTGACTTATAAAGTAAGGGTAAATAAACACAGTGGTTGATATAGTTGCTGCACAGAGCCATAAGACCGCCACGGATATCTGAAAACAAAATGTGTTTGTTTATGATATGTAAGTTGCAAGAAAAACTTTTAGATAAGATACTCAATTAGAGTAAATTTTTAAACCCTTACATTTGTTGACAGATTTAGCAAAATATTTTTGTTACAAGACAAATAAGGTATAATTTATTTCTGGTTGTGCCAGTGCGATACGATGATACGTGATATGCTATATCTAGAGCTTTCTTAGCTTACAGCGCAGTAATACCAATTTTAATGACAGTTACAATAGAAGCGCGCTGGCCTGGCTTTTTGCTCACTTCAGTATGCTAAGAACTAAAATCCACCACAATATTACCATTCTAGGCCTGGCGTGCTACCATCTTCGACCGCGTCATCACTCACCTACAGGAGAAATACTGGGGCCTTATTCAGTATGACAATTTTAAAGTCTTACCGTGCCGTGTTACTATCTCCGCGTTATGGTATTCTCTATGCCAATTAAAACGCGGTAGGGTAAGGTTATGAGCGCGTTTTGAGCTGTCAAAATATCGTGACATGTGAGGACGTGTAACGCGCGCGTTTTGTATGATTTATCTATCGTGTGGCATACAGAATACAATTTTTCAATAAAGTAACGTGGCGCGTTAAGGAACGCGTTATCTCATTGGTCATACTGAATAAGGCCCCTGGTCAAATGCTAGCCAATACAACATATCCTATTTAATATTATAAGTGCGAAATTATAGGTAACCAGTTCAAATTTTAAGTATTATGTATGATGACGAAGCAAGTGCAGATGCACTAGATAGAACTAGATAGTTCTAACATCGCGAAAAATTTCGTTTGCGCGTTGCAGGATCTCATACATTTAGGAAATACAGTCCGGCAAGTATAACTTGGCGTGCCTGTGCGCCACTGAGCTTTTACTTTGTACTTTGATAACAGTTTCTCTTAAACCACTTTTAATTACTTTTGGCATTATTGAACTATTTTAATGTAGCAGATTTATCAACAATAATGTCGCGGTAATCTCTCAAACGTCAAACTCACAGTTTCAATTATAATAATTAGTTCCAAAAACCACCACCGCCAAGTTATACTTGTGGCACTGTATGTCCAAGGAGAACTGTGCAACCTACTTCAGCGCCATCTAGATATTTTTATACCAAGTTAACTTGATGAGTATAGAGTATGAGAATGGATGTTTGTTACTCGTTCACGCAAAAAGGGCAGAACGGATTTGGATGAAATTTGGAATACAGATACTTTTTAAAATGTTTTAATACATAGGATACTTTTAAACGTGGACAAACACGCGGGGCGCAGCTAGTTTATTAAAAAAAAAAACAATTATTTTACAAAATAGTACCGAAGTAAATTATACTTACTTTGGTAGGTACTGTATTTTTAGTAAACTTACCCAAGACATGCGCACAGTTTTTCCTTTAAAAACATGAAGTACGTATCCCAATATCATTCCAACGAAGAATGGCGATATTCTCGTAAGAGTATTCACATAATACTTCGGAAAGTAGATGTCCATATTAGGTCGACTGTGACAAACAAAATTATTATCAACAACACCTCACACCAATATTATGAATGCGTAAATGATTGTATATTTCTTTGTTGTGAAGAGGTAGGTATAGATATATAGAATACGCTTAATTGCACTTCATAACTTAGAATAGGGTACAATAGTAATTACAGTACAATCGGCGGCCTTATCCATTATTGGCGATCTTTTCCAGGCTACCGTGGGCTGACACAATAATAACATACAGATGGTGGGTGTGCATGAGAAGCAGCAATATATTATTATTATTTTGGTATATAGGCGGTCAAACAGCTGGATCTATTTGCCTGAAATTTTGCAGAGAGATAGACAATATGAAATGAAAAGTTTTTAACAAAAAAATTAACCGCAGAAAAAACTGAAAAGCAAAAAATTATAAATCTTTTTTTTATTCAACCTCAATAACGAAGTTCTTCAACTACTTTTAGTATACCTAAGAATATATTTTGTAATTGTTTTGAGTTTTTAACTGAACATAATAACTAAGGTCAGATCATCAATGTATATATATACATTGATGATAAAATCGTCAATATAATGATATATTTATTGATGATTTTTGCTGATTTATTAAAAACCGCTTGACCGATTTCGTCAAGAGACTCCAAAAAAAAATGTATGACCACGCATAACTTTTGACAGAGTAGTCTGATCTTGGTATTTCTTTTTTTATTGGAAAGGTTGGTGGGGTATATATACGCGTTGACTTGAGAACCGTCGTTTTTTCGTCTGACAAAAATATAGCATAGGATACTTTTTAACGGGGACGAAGCCGCCGACGAGGGCCTAGCTTGTTAACATAATTATTTGCAATTTAGCCGCATGCTAAGTAATGTCTGGGCCAAGCAAGACCACATAAATGCATTTTTTGTTTGTAAACGGGAATTGAATGTGACTTAAACGATGTATCTACATTATATATATAGTATATACATTATAAGCTTTTCCTCTACAGTGGACAAATTCAGACTCATCGTAAATAAATAATTATCTGTTAAAACAAAGATAAAACACAACATTTTGAAGATCCAGACAGAAAATTCTGTAATATTTATTGTCACCACGGTCACAGAATAATGAATAGTACAAGTACCACGGTCTAGTAAATTTAACCTTGATCATTTTAAGGGATCCGTGCCACAAAATGAAAAAGGAACTCTTATAGGATAAAGATAGGATTTTTTTCACTTTGTTGTCCGTCTGCTTGGCCGTCTGTCTGTCTATCCGTCTCTCAAGACCCTTTTTCTCGGGAACGCGTACCTAGAGGTATAATTTATCAAGTTTAAAATTACATCTCTTAACTGTTTGAAACAGGCAAGGCCAATAAATACCAATATTAATTGCGTTAGTTAGTTTGTATTTATTTTACCTATGTATGTGTTTGTTCGTTTGTTATCTCTTCACCGTAGAACGGCTTTGGCTGAAATTGTACACAGGGACAACAGAACTGCAGAACGCGGGCGCAGTTAGTTAAACTTACTTAGGATTTGAAGTTCCCGATGGGAAGTTATTGATAAAATTGTAGACACTGGCCGCTGTCAAAGAAGTCAGCAAACCTCCAATAAGAGCAATCCAGGCTGCCATGCGACTGCGACCCAACACCCAGAATAACACCAAGGGTGATATTATATATGCATGTATATCTATCGCAATATACCATGAGTGAGGCAGACACTAGAATAAATAGGAAATTTAAGAAATAATAAGAATTTTTTACAATTTCCATCAAACGTAGCAAATAGAACTATCCTATTACTACCTATCATACTACCAGTGTGGGTTGCAAATTACTAGTAGTCTTGTTAACCCCTCCAACTTAGCTAAATATGCTTGTGTCTAGAGTGGGTTGATGTCAATAGTGCAATGGGTGGGGATTTGAACTCACGACCTCTCGATCGCAAGTCCGACGCCTTAGACATTGGGCTATTGCCGTTTTCAATTTCAAATAAGTACAGATATTATTATGTTTCTTTGAAGTGTTTCACACTTTATATTTTTGTAAATTGTTAAACACAATCCAAAATTTTCATCGTACCGACGGGACTTGAACCCGCAACCTCCGGAATAACATGTTCCGGTGCTTTGCCAATTAAGCCACGGTGCGAAGTATCGTTAATAAGTAGTCATAGATGGCGCCACCAATGCATAATTGGGTTAACAAATGCAATCCACTAATTTCGTCGTAACGATACTTCGCACCGTGGCTTAATTGGCAAAGCACCGGAACATGTTATTCCGGAGGTTGCGGGTTCAAGTCCCGTCGGTACGATGAAAATTTTGGATTGTGTTTAACAATTTACAAAAATATAAAGTGTGAAACACTTCAAAGAAACATAATATTTGATTTACGCAGTGCAACATCTCTCGTCGGATTTGAAAACTGTAATGATTTCTTCCGAATGATTAACTTACGTAATAAGTAGTCATAGATGGCGCCACCAATGCATAATTGGGTTAACAAATGCAATCCACTAATTTCGTCGTAACGATACTTCGCACCGTAGCTTAATTGGCAAAGCACCGGAACATGTTATTCCGGAGGTTGCGGGTTCAAGTCCCGTCGGTACGATGAAAATTTTGGATTGTGTTTAACAATTTACAAAAGTACAGATATAATTGAGATCAACACATGATTTTATTTTTCAGTGATTTTTTTCAAGGGATTCGAAGCTACGGAGCACATAGTAATAAAACGTACCATAGTCGAAGATCCAATAAAATTCTGCACATGCAATAGATTTATCCACCAGTTACTCCTACAAAAGTTCGTTTGATTTTCCACTAGCTGCCAATGGGGTCCATCTGTCATTCTATTTATGTAAGATGCTTGAAGCAAAACAGCAGTGGCTAGCAACGGCACAATCCTGAGAAGACGGTTCAGGTAAAATAATGGAAGATTCTTGATCAGCTGAGCTGCAAAGGAAATACGTGTTATTTTGTATTGTTGCATATTTTATGAGCCCTGTTAGAGCCTATCTCTAAAGAGTGTAAAAATGTGCTATTGCTGAGACTTTCCATCCGTCAGTCTGCCATGGGGTTGTATCTTTTGAAATTTAAGACGTAGGCACTTTAAAATTTCACAAAGGATGCATTAGTCTAGTCGTTATAACAACAAATTATAAAAACGAAATAAAGTTAAAAATCTACGCAAGAAATGCGTTTTTTCGTTGTTTTTTTGTCCTATTATGAACATTACAAACCCTTCGTTTGCAAGTCAGAGATTGACAAGAGAACACATAAAATATTCACAAATTGGTGCATTGCTTTGGCCTTTATAACAACAAATTATAAAAACCCGCACAAAAACGTGTTGTTTCGGTGTTGTTTTCCTTCATAACGCAAACGAGTCCGACTCGCACTTGGTAGATTTATTATGCAATTACAAAATAAATAGTTAATAGCTTTGTTTATAAATAGTTTCCGTTCTTTCTCTTCCTTCTTTTTGGTTTCATAATCGATCTTAAATTATACTTAACAGGCTTAAACAATAATTGAGACTATTTAATACTAACTGCCAGTCATCTTGCCTGCAGTTGTATATACAAGAAGTATACCAGCCAAGCAGAAAAATGTATCTACTGTAATTGGCGCCGACGTAATCCAGAGAGAGCGGAAACTTGGCATCCACTGAAAGTATTAGAAGTTAATTATTACTTGTGAATGCTGTTTCTGTTGAAGCTCGTTACACCACAACATCCTTGTAACTAAAACTAAAAATATTTGTCGATGCAATGGAGGTTAAAAAGTAAAAGTGAAAATAAGTTTTTTTTTTTTAATATCATATAGGCTAGCGTTTGTCCACTATCTCACCGTTGGTAAGTGATGATGCGGTCGAGGATGGTAGCACGCTAGGTCTAGAATGGGAACTGAATCTCAAAAATAGCTGCCGGAACACATTAGATGTTTTGGCGACAGATTTTCTAACTTGAGGGAGGTAGCTGGCCAGACAGACACTAGATAGTGTCCACCATGCGTGGGTCGGGCCCTTGAGTTAAGGAAAAACAGCGTTAAGAAATCTCTTAACGATGTTTTTCCTTTTTTCTTAACTGGAGGGCCACTGTGTGTGCACATATATATTTTGATAGAAAATTCCATTGGTACGTGACGGAAATTAAACTCGGTACCTCTGGCGTCAAAGCCGACCATTCTACTACACCACTGGGCCCGCGAGAGTTAATTACGTCTCTTCTGTCTCTCTTGCACTTTCGAGAACTCAGGGTACTGAACACTCTAAGGGTTCAGTATCAGTTCAGCACACGATAGAAATTAAATCATACTTAAATTCGAAATTTAAAACCACCCCCGACCGATCTATTCATAATCTGTTCATTGAGACCATTCCGATGAGCCCAAACTCGACATCTCTGCTGTTAGTTAGTGGAGATTTGAGTATTCTGCAGATTCCAGGATGTGTCCCAGCATCAGGACAACGCTGCCAAGTTCTTACAATATCATCTAGAAAACTGTTCATAGTCTTCAAACGGCTGAACGGATTTTTATCAATTAAAGCTAAGAACACTCTCGACAAAATAACCGGCCAAGTGCGTGTCGGGCAACGCACAGTGTAGGGTTCCGTAGTAGCTTGTTATTCAATGCAAGTCTATAACCGTTATAAACAAGCAACTAGGTACTCCGTCATTGTCACTTTAAAGGATTTATTCTAAGGATTTTGTATTTGGTACAAAATTATCCAACACCCAAGTTGAACGACTATTACTGCTAAACTAATAAAGTTATCTTAACCGCTATAGTTTTCCTTTAAAGTTCATGAAATGCGCTATCACGAATTTTTCCAGATTTTTCAAGCCCTTTTTTGCGTCCGGGGTCAAAAAGCGTTACCATCGTCGGCCATGTTTTGCAGATTGTGGATAATAATCTCTGCACGCGAAAAGGTAAATATCCACACTTCAATATATACAAATACATACACACAATATACATAATATATATACAATACATACATTCAATATATACACACTTCAATAACTCTAAGGGACACTGTTACAGACTTATTTCTTACGTTCCCGACATCAATAGGGTTCGCCAGATAAACTACTGAGACGAAACTATGACCAATCACGACCCATGCCATAGCCCAGATTCTAATGCCATCTAGACAATGCAATGTTCCGGGTGCAGAATTGAAGTTCATCAGACGACGACCATTGGTGTAAGCGGAAAAACTTGTGTAGAGACGGTTCGACTGCTTTGGATCTAAAAAAAAACAAGATGCATTGTATTCTGTTGCCAAGCATTTAAAAAGCAACCAGTACCAAAAAAAAAAAATGTCTCAAATAAAAATGTAGCTTGTGGGTTCGGATGAGGTGTAGACGGGGCGAGGACAGGGCACAGACGTAGCGGATATGGCGCGGGATGCATTGATATACACCCGGACGACGCGAAAGTGATCGTTCGCGTTGATAAACTTAGTAAAGTAAAATGTTGTCTGTTTAAGCGAGCCCTAATCTTGTCTTTTCTATAAAATTTGAAATGACGTATCCGTGTCTCCGTGTCCCGCGTCTTCCCTGTCTACGACACGTCCTTGTACGTCACTTTGGCTTGAATATACGGAGACGGTTTACACTTAAAATTTCAGCTTACCCTTTTTAAGTACCAGATTAACAATCAGATCATAGGTTGTACTCGCAAGAGTCAATAGGCCAATCAGGGAAAATATAACACTGAAACAAATCAAAATGTATTTTGTTATTGTCAATCATTATTAGCAAATGAAGTAGGGTCAACAATGGCATTATAGTACCCGAATCCTGGACATATCAATTATAGTTCAAATATAGTCTAGTCAGCTATCATTTTTAACCGACTTCACGAAAAAGGTGGAGGTTATCAATTTGTCGGAATCTTTTTTATTATTTTTTATGTATGTTCACGGATTACTCGAAGATGCCTGAACCGATTTGGAAAATTGTTTTGTTGTTTTAAAGGGTACTCTTCCCAGGTGGTCCCATTAAAATTTTTACGAAATCGGCCTAGCCGTTTTTAATATATCAACATTTGTATTACGATGCACTTACTTATCTCGACGACATACTACTAACTACTGGCACAGATTATATAATAGTTAATATATCTACTGGCTACTTTGACTAGCGCGACGTTTGAAGTCGGTTCTGTTAGTTTTTTAAACGATCTTAAATTATTCTGTACAAAAATAAAGTATGTATAAAAAGCATATTTTTCTAATACAATGCTGTTATTCAGACTAAGACCGTATTTTTAGGTGACTAACTTATATACTTATATTTTATATTTATAACTTTTACTTAAATAAATTTACTTTATATTTATAATTATATATACTTTTTTCACTCTATTATTTTAACGAAATAGTTACTGTATGTATCAAAATAACGTCGTTCATTGCAGGCCTCTTAGGATTTCATAACATCTGTGGTATGCTCTGGTAAGCCTACTACAAGTCTGTATTACATAGAGTTAGATGGAAAACTCACACTGCTGTAGTATCCGCTGGCGACCAAGGCTTATCATCAGGCAGTCGACAGAAGAGATCCTCATATTGAAAACCAATAGCTGATACGTTGAAGAGTAAGGAAGTGATCGCCTGCTGAGTGCTGCAAGGCTTCGGAATGCATACTGCCAGCTCGAACTGCATGCTAGGTAAGTTTGGCATAGTTCTGAAAATGAATCATAACTGCACCTTAGCACACCATAAGGTCATGAACTCATGGACTTTTATAAACTGTACCTATTAAAGATACGAATAAAGATGATAGTAACAGTAATCAGATCAGATCATACTGTTAGTAGTATGCTGATTGTAGTGGTCGGTAATGTGACGACAGAAATGAGCTTCTTTATTTTTCGAAAATGTTTTTTTTTTATTGTCGTCATCTTCTTTAACAGCCAGTATTCATTCAATGACATATAAACATAGGCCTCTCCTATAGCACGCCACTGAGCTCGATCTTCAGCTCCTTGTTTCCAACCGCTGCCAGCCAGCTTGCGTATGTCATCGCTCCACCTAGCTGGAGGGCGTCCTACGCTTCGTTTACCGAACCGTGGTCTCCACTCTAAAACACGTCTACCGCAACGGTTATCGGTTTTACAATATATGTGACCAGCCTACTGCCACTTCAGTTTGCTAATCCTTTGAGCTATGTCGATAACTTTGGTTCTCTGTCGGATGACTTCATTTCGAATTTGATCTTTCAGAGATACTCCGAACAAAGCCCTTTTCATAGCTCGCCGTGCGACTTTGAATTGGTGGATCAGACGCACCGTCAGTGCCCACGTCTCGGCTCCGTATGCCATTACAGGTAGGACGTACTCATTAAAGAAGTCTGTAGGAATAATGGTATCGGGGATGAAAAAAATGAAATATTTTAAAATATAGATCGCGGCTTGCAGCATCAGTGCGTATGTGTGTGTGTGTGTGTCTAAACACAAAAACGTAAGAGCGGCGGGTACATTAGGGGAACATTTTGTCACGCATCATGACGCTCAACACTCAATGTCCGACAAGATTTTACGTGACTCAGGACATATTGCTTGCTACCGCTCTCGGCGCAAGCGCACGCATAATATTCCACGGTATTGTCCCTCTGGAAATTCACGTAGTTATCGAGCACATGTTTTGCAACATGTCGCTCCGTTTGTACCCTAGTTGTAACTTAGTGTATTCGAGGCTTAATTTTCTTACACTATATTTTTGAATCTTTCTGAAAGCGCGGACTAATTTTCCGAGAAAACATCTGCATTCATATCAATAATTAGCTGGACGGCTGTTAGATTAAATTTAAAATAGATTGATAATGTTTTTAAGCGGAAACAGCTAACCATAAGCACTTTATCATTAATGGAATCTGGTATAACCAGATAGGAATGCTGAAAGTGGTATCGTTACCTACAATCTTACAATCTAGCCGGCACGCGTAGCAAACAATAAAGCGTTTTTGTTTTTTGTTAAGCACAAGCATTTTGTAAAGACTATCATGTGTAATGATAAATACTAGAGAATACTCAAGGACTGTGTGCTTCCTGATCACCCTATGGTTATGGCGACAGATTTTCTCCTTGATAATAGTAAGCTACTTTTTCGTAGCAAGTAAGGCGAAACATCGACATAAAATGCCCCTACAAATTCTGCAATCCTGCTATCTGCTCTTCAATCCTGCTATTATAGGACTTTATTCCTGTCTGATATACTTATACATTATGTTTTGTTGCTGTAACTACTGCGACAGATCGTTAGAAGACAAGATTATTTTACTAGTAAAATTTCCAATGCCATTGCGGAAATGGAGAATGTGACTGAAAAGGTTTCATCAATATCTAACAAGACATACCTTAAACGATTATCCTGAATACCAGCAGCTTGCAAGATTAGCTCTCTTTGCAAGTAGTAATCTCTCATTTTAGTTTTAAAGTCTTCGTTTGATGCCAAACTTGAAAGGTCAAAATCTGTCATGGTAGTCCAGGGTAACTTGAATTCCTGATTCAATGGGACTCTTATTGAGCAGTATTTTCCTTGAATGTTCATGTCTTCGGATTGTTGGGTAATTCCTAGACATTGGTGGTAGTTACCCAAGTCTAACAAATTACCAGTCAATATACCGCGTGGTATCCTGATGCCAGCGTCAGCGACTAGAAGAAAATACGATATAGACGATACAATTTTGTATATACTGTTTTGTATCGTAAAGGCGTTTGATTACTATTTTCTCTTCCATTATTAGTTTTTTATTGTTTTAGTGGCCACAGTAATACATACTTTGTGAAAATTTCAACTATCTACCTATTACGGTTAAGAAGATATAGCCCTCTGTTAGACGGACAGACGGACGGACAGACAGCAAAGTCTTAGTAACAGGGTTCCGTTGGTAGCCTTTAGGTACGTAAGGAACCCTAGAAAGCAAAAAATGTATATTTTAAGCATAATAATAATAATTTAAGCAGACCTACTTAAAATGTTTACACACTTATTCAATTATTGTAATGTTTCATATATTTTTTTCTTTTTAAATATTTTTTTTGTTTATTTTCCGTGTATTGTATTTTTTTATATAGGTCCTCTCCATCCATAGGTTGCCTGGAAGAAATTTTTATCGCTTTTAGCGATAAGACCGCCCATTGTAATACTAATTTAATTAATGCCCTGTATGTTATTTTTGAAAAAAAAAGTGGAAAGAAGTAGTCTCTGCCTACCTCCAACGGGGAAAATACGTGATTTTATGTATGTATGTAACAATCAAGAATGTTCTATCTATCTATCATAATTATATAATTCACTGACTTAAATCATGAGTAGATCTATCATACTTACACTGAACCAGCAGCAGCGTGCTATTCTTGATAAATTGTATTTGTTGATCGCATAGTTCAGGGTCCAATACTTCTTCGTACAGAGCTGTATCTAAAGCCGGATACGCATTATTTAATTCTCTATCAACAAAACAATGCACTACAGAAAGCAAAGTCACAAATAATACTATAATCTGCATGATTCTTTACTTTCTACACACGATCAAGAAATGAACTAATCACAAGTTGTTTGTCAGGTCACAAACTAATGAAGTACCTACTATTGTAATACTTAAATAGTTGGTTTACCTAGCTGGAAAATTTGTGCTCTTATCTGTATTATCGTATTTTTATCCTATCATTGTACTTAATAAAACAAATATTGTAATTGATTGATCTGATTTACACTGATTGACAATGAGTTTACTATTGCTCAAAATGTCCTACCTACCAACTCATATAATGATTGTTAAACACAATCCAAAATTTCATCGTACCGACGGGACTTGAACCCGCAACCTCCGGAATAACATGTTCCGGTGCTTTTGGATTTGGATTGTGTTTAACAATTTACAAAAATATAAAGTGTTAAACACTTCAAAGAAACATAATATTTCATATAATGATGGTGGTGGCTATCATCAAAGATCCACTGCATGCATAGTGGTCTAAGCATAGGTACTTTGGTACTTACTAGAGTTGGACCTAAGTACTAGGATATCATTATCATCAGCATATCCTACTCCACTGCTGGACCTAGGCTTCTGGAATACAATAAGTATTTGGTATTTAGAAAACTCGTGAATGAAATCACACTATATATGAGTGGTTTTAGTGGCTTTATTAGGTTTCCGTAGCTGAATGGAAAAAAACAGAACCCTTAAGATTCGTCATGTCTGTCTGTCCGTATATCACAGCCACTTTATTCCGAAACTATAAGGACTACACAGTTGAAACTTGGTAGGTAGATGTATTCTGTGATCCGCTTTACGATTTCTATACACAAATAAAAAAGAAAAAAGATTAAGGGGTTCAGGACCAGGGTTCCAGTCCAGGGGACCACACACAGAACTGAAACAAAAAAAAAATTCATTAAACCTAGGTATACGTGTGGGTTGTATAAAGATAGGTCGTTAGGTTTATAGGTCTTTAAAAATGACATTGAGGTTCCTAAAACCATTTTTTCTCAAAGACAATTATTTGAAAGATAGACACTTCTAATGTAGTAAAATGTGTGTCCCTCCCCTCCTCTAACCTCCAACTTTTAAAGTAAAGGTACGGCCACACCGCGGCGTCCTGCAATCTGCGAGAGCGATCTCAATAAATACTTTGAATGAAAATTGGTTTGAAAAAGATAAAGTCAGCAGTTTTTGAGATATAGCAACCGCAAAAATAGCTTTCGTTTTTCTTTGTGTTTTTTTGATGGCGAAAAATAATAGTTATAAAATACTCTACTGTGTTACGAAACCCTACGAGTGCGAGTCCGACTTGCACTTGGCCAGTCTATTTTTAAGGTGGGTTTACGCTTTCCGGTTTTTTTCTGTATTCTTATATTATTATTTTACCATTTTTCTCCGGTGAAATGCAATCTAATACTATAAGAATCTTTGTCCTGACATACTGACTGACTGACTGACAGACAACGCACAGCCTAAACCGCTGGTCGTAGAGAATTGAAATTTGGAGGGTATATTTGTCTTAGTATGTAAGGGTGTACTAAGAAAGGATTTTCCAAAATTCACCCCTTGATGAAATGGGGGTTCAAAGTTTGTAAGGAGATACAAGATTAGATAGTCTTTTCTATCCGAAACTTCACATAAGTGCTTCAGTATAAAAATAATAAAATACGTGTTTCAGGCTTTTTTTTAATTCCACCCCTAAGAGGGTAACAAAGTGTGAAAATCAATATTGTTTCGGATTGCGCTGAAATTTGGCATGCAGATAGTTATTTTGACCTAGGTATCCGCTAAGAAAGAATTTTTCATAATACTCTCTTCAAGGGCATGAAACGGGGGTTCAAAGTTTGGATAGTCATTTTATTCGACATTTCACACAAGTACTTCTGTAAATAAATGTTAAAAATAAATACGAGTTTCAGACTTTTTCAAAATGCCACCCTAGGAGGATAAACTGGGGTAACACAGTCTAAAATTCAATATTTTTTCGTATTGCGCTGAAATTTAGAATGCAGATAGTTATTATGGTATCCGCTCAGAAAGGATTTTCTAAAAATTCCTCCCGGATACGGAACGGGGATTCAAAGTTTGTATGTCGAAACAAGATGGGATAAAAAGTACGTGTTGTAGGATTTTTCGAAATGGGGTAGGTAACAAAGTCTGTAAATTTAGGTTTTTCGGGTTTTATAAATATGAATCCCGAATTGCCTTAGTCACGCGATAACATGAAAACGGATGAACCGATTTGGCTAATTCTTATATGATGTGTTTAATGATAGATTCGTTTTTACAAAAGAAAAGTTTTAAGTAAATTAAATAAGGTTGTAACGCGGGCGAAGCCGCGGGGCACTTCTAGTTTTATCAATAAATCATGAATTATGTCAAACTGTCTGCGCCAATATCGATAATCTGTTAGATAACATTTTATAGTAGGTATAGATATGGGATCATTAAGGAACATAGCCAAGCCTATACCAGTCACGATATCGCGCACTAAAACGTGATTATCTTAATACTAAGTAATTACAATGAGTAACATAGTACATGACTGATTCTTTGCAGGGATTTTAGATTTATAGTTATAGTGAGTTTGAATCATCATCGCGATCTTGCTGCATAAACTCCCGAGGAAGTGCGTCGGACATGCACGAAACCAAGGTCGAGACAGTCGCCAACAAATAGTAGTGAGTAGGTATAACAGTCGGTACTTTTAGGCGATTCTAAATTTCTCACAATGCACCGCATCACGCAGCGTAGCGCGGGAGTGTGTGGTCTTACGTTGTTTGCAAGTACCTGTGTTTGTATAGAAAACACGCGTAGTCTAACACACTGAAAACGCATTCACGTGCAGTTTTGTAGATCACGCGCCTACAGGCGGAGAAACACGCACCTACGCGTGTGATTCCAAGAAATCAACACAAAAAATCTACATGCGGACGCAGATCTGCTAGGCTATTCTGTAAGCTATCTCGACAGCGGAATCCGCGGTGAGATTTGAATTTCGTATTACGAAATTCAACCGTTTTACGAATGTGATAAGATTTAATTTCGTAGTACGAAATTTGAATTTCACCGCGGATACCGCTGTCGAGATAGCTTACAGAATAGCCTAGCTGCACTCACGCACGGAGACGCGTAACTCCGCCGCCACGCACCCCGCAGCGTGGCGCGGTGCAGTGTGTGTGTATCGCCTTATAATCATAAGTATAGGCACAGAATAATTAATAGTACTACAGACAGTGAATTAATCATGAAGTAAGGAATTCTATGAATCGATCTGATTTGATCATACATTGCCACGAATTTCCGACGAATTGCTGCATCTCACAAGCAAGGCTTCAACAAATTGAGATTTAAACTATACCTTTAATTATTACGTATTAGATGATTGTAGCACATGTATTTTTAAATTAGAATCTTAAATTACTCTGAATAAAAAATTCAAAGATCAAATAAAAGAAATACTAATGATGATGATGAATCAATCTGCGGTCAGCTAATTTATGAAATTAATATTTATCTATGTAACACCTACCTAGATAAGATCGAGGTGAACCCCGCAGCATGTAACTACCTGATTGTGATTATTGATTAGAGACGACATTTATTACTGAGTAAATTTTCCCTCAATACCTATAGTTACCTTCCCTTATTTTTCTTTAGCTGAAAAATTCTAGGCATTCGCTATATCCCTAAGCGAAAGTCGAGATATATTGGACAAAAATGCAACCATAATCGTGTGATCTGACAGCTCTTTGTTGAAATTTCTGTGTGAAGAAGTATACGCAAATGTACCACAGAATAGAGCTCATAACTGAAACTAGAAGAGTTTTCATCCACAATGATGTCTTGATATGCGACCAAAAAAATCGAAGAAAGGCTGAACCGGAACACAGGGTGCCAACAGAGCTAAGGCCGTTAGTTGTATGTGTTCCACACCTAACTTAATGTGTGTGTTCGTAGTTTATATTAAAAATAGGATCATTAAGATAGATAGATAAACTCTTTATTGACCACTTATAAAAAACAGAAACACATTAAAACTAAACAATTTATATATAATAGCGCCAATGGGCGATCTTATCGCTTTAAGCGATCACTTCCAGACAACCATGCAAGGAAAGGATTACAATTACGAAGGCGGTGGTTTATAAAAAGTGTGAATAAAATAACAAACCTATCACTACCAAGTATAATAATAATAAATTATAACAAATTGTAAACAAACTACACTATAATAAATACCCTAAAATAAATGCATAATATATACACATATAATACATATATATATATATATATATATACATATATATATATATACATATATATTAATAAATACTTAAATATTACAAAATTTAAAACAATAATACCAAAGGAAACAGATAGTTTTAAAAGTAGCTAAGACGAAAGGCCTTGACACGGCTTTTAAAAGTATCTATTGTTTTTAGAGCGTCTAATTTCTACAGGTAAGGAATTCCATAGCACAACGGCTTTAAAATGAAAGGAGTTTCCGTAGAAAGTAGTATTATGTGAAGGAATTTTAAATCTTAAGTTCTCTGATGACCTAAGTGAAGGACGAAGTGGGTGGGACAAGTAAAGATATTGAAAGCGTTCTTGAAGATAGTGGGGAGACGAAGGATTGAAGAGTATGGAATAAAGAAGTGAAAGGATATGAGCATCCCGGCGACGGCGAATAGGTAGCCACTCGAGCTTAGCGCGGAATTCGGAAACGTGGTCATATTTTCGTAGGCCAAAAATAAACCTTATACAAAAATTTTGAAGGCGCTCAAGTTTATCCAACTGCTCTTGAGTAAGGTCGATGTAACAGACGTCAGCATAATCTAAGATAGGGAGAAGGAGACTGTGCAAGCGCAATCTTAGTGGTAATAGGTAAGAAATTACGCAATCTGCGCAGGGATCCTGCGGATGCAAACATCTTGCGGCTGGTTTCCATTAATTGGGGACCCCATGATAGACTACGATCGATAGTAATACCCAGGTTTTTTACGGTCTGGCTATATGGTAAGTTGACACCTTCAAACACAACGTTAGGTAGACTCTTCCAATCAATTCGGCTGATATAGCGGGAGCTGCCCACTATGATCACTTGCATCTTAAGTGCATTAATTTTTAAGCCATAGGACTTGCTCCACTCGGAAATTTGGATCAGGTCGTTGTTTGTGGTTGTTATCGTATCAGGCAGTTTGTCCAGAGGTGCTTGACAGTATAACTGAAGATCATCTGCGTAAAGATGGTAGGAAGAGGAGAGATTATATATATATAAGTATAATATATATATATAAGTATATCAAGAAGAACCATCGTCCATCTAAAATTAGATAATACCTACCTATAACGTGTTTTATAAAAAATCTACTAAGTTTTGAGACACCTTTAGACTTAGTATAAGTTTCCACTGCATGTCCGGGGATGCGTAGCGATACCACAGTTTTACAATCATACAGTTGAGAATCGCCTTTGATGTCGGATGACACCGCCGCCCGAATAGGTAGGTACATACGCTATCAGCCGCAAATGTGCAAGGGTTGTCAAAAACAAACTACGAGCTGATCAGTGAACGCAAATAAAACACGTTTCTATGCTTTCACTGGAGCTGATATATTAAGAGAAAAAAATGTTATTGGTTTTAAAAAATAAGAGATCAAGAATGTCTCACAGAGATATTCTATACTATAGTAGGTACCTTTTTACATACATAAAATAATCCATCATCGGGTGATCAGACGTAGCCCGTGCTCGAAGCGTAGGTAGGTAGGTACCTATATCAAATAAACTTAAGTTATTAGTAATGTTTAACTCTGGTTCACACAAGATCATAGCGACGTTTTGCGTATGTACTTAGGTACAAACCTTAGTTATTATAGAAGATCATTGCCTACATAGGTACCAAATATTAATAATGCCTATAGTAATTTTTTCACAAAGCTTCTTGAAGTAATTTTTTATCCTCAACTCAATTTTACTAAATAACTTTGTATAGAGGGGGTATTATTAATTTATACAAAACTAGAAGTGCCCCGCGGCTTCGCCCGCGTTAAAAACTCCTTTTATTTAATTAAAACGTTTCTTGTGTAAAAACGATTCTATCATTAAAGACATCAAATAAGAATAAGCCAAATCGTTTCACCCGTTTTAATGTTATCGCGTGACTAAAGGTGCGTACAAATTACACGCGGCTGCCGCGCGAGCCAATGTTCGACCAGAGTTGAAGTTCATTGGCGCGCGAGCCAATATGTAGAAATAAAATTTTGTAGAACGCGGCTGCCTCGCGCGGCAGTCGATCCAGTTCACCAATTCACCAACGACCGTCCCTAACGCGCGACTGAAGTTCCTTTGATACGGTCTCAAAAACCGACAGCGAATGGTTCGCCCCGCGGCACGTTCGAGCGCGGCAATGCTCGAGTCGCCGCGCGCGGCAACCCCGTCTACATAGCGCGCGGCCGCCGCGCGCGCCAATGTTCGATGGTTTGCCGCGGTTAATTTGTACGCACCTTAAGGCAAATCGGGATTCATATTTATAAAACCCGAAAAACCCAAATTTTCAGAATTTGTTACCTACCCCATTTCAAAAAATCTTACAACAAACTTACTTATTTATTTACAGAAGTACTTATGTGTAAAGTTTCGAATAAAACAGACTATCTAATCTTGTTTTTCCATATAGACTTTGAATTTCCGTTTCATCCCGTTGAAGAAAGAATTATGAAAAATTCTATCTTAGCGGATACCTACGTCATAATAACTATCTGCATGCCAAATTTTAGCGCAATCCGAAACAATATTGATTTCAGACTTTGTTACCCCACTTCACCCTTTTAGGGGTGAAATTTCGAAAAAGTTTGAAACACGTATTTACTTATTTATTTACTCAAGTACTTGTGTGAAGTTTCGAATAGAAAAGACTATCTAATCTTGTTTCTCTATACAAACTGTGAACCCCCGTGTCATCCCCTTCAAGGGTAAATTTTGGAAAATGCTTTCTCAGAGGGAACAACGTCGTAATAACTATCTGCATGCCAAATTTCAGCGCAATCCGAAACAATATTAATTTTCACACTTTGTTACCCCATTTCACCCTCTTAGGGGAGGAATTTCAATAAAACCTGAAACACGTATTTACTTATTTTTTTACTGGAGTACTTGTATGAAGCTTCGAATAGAAAATACTATCTAATCTTGTTTTCCCATACAAAACTTGAACCCCCGTTTCATCCCCTTAAGGGGTGAATTTCAGAAAAACATTTCTCAGAGAAAACTATCGTCGTAATAACTATTTACAGACAACGCACAGCCTGTGCGTTGTCTGTCAGTCAGTATGTCAGGACAAAGATTGTTATAGTATTAGATAAATATTGTTTCGTATTAATTTAAATGATTATACTTAGATTAGATATTTAAATGACAAGTATTAATGTAAATTGTATATGTGTTGCTTTTGTTTTAATCATTTAACTATGTGCTATGTTATGTGCGAAATTAAGTTTACAAACAACTTTTTATACTCTAGGTATTTCACGTGAAATAAACTCATTTCATTGCAAATCATAGTATTAGACAATATTTGGTTAGATACCTACTTAGTTATAGGAATAATCTTCCCTCAAGTCACAAGGAAATTAAATCGTAAGTCCTTGTTTTATTTTCCTGTCGGAACATCCATGCACAGAAAAAGTGTGCACCATTATAATTAATTTCAGGAACGATTCTCGTAATTAAAACTCGATCTCACACAGTCGCGGCGACCCAATAGTGCGAGTGCACAAACTAAGTGAGATTGAGGACCGCGATCCGCGCCGCCCGCTTCCCCGCGAGTACCCCGCCGTTGCTCTGCGCAAGTACATTCGATTCCAAACTGTATGATTGTAAAACTGTGGCGATACTGTGAAACGGTGTGAGCTTTTCCATCAGAGGTGCCGTCTATTGACAGACTGAATGCAGTACAATACAACAAAGAGAATATAACCACTACGTTAAGAAAATACAAGGCCTCGCACGCGTCCCTTGCACTCATCCCCCGCTCACTCATTAGTCCTCACTCACATTCCTCGTTTGCACCACCTTGCTTGTTGCACCTTCTTTGCTCTCTGGCACATCTCAGGTCGAAATGCAGCCTTAAATAGGGAACCTAACATTGCTAGCTTATGCATACATATACATAGTGAAACGCCAGATTTTTTCACAATCATATTTGGAATTATACAAAACAACAACGCCTAATTTTTTATCGCAATAATTATAGTCTTTTAAAATGTGCTCATTACGATTTGCTATGATCCACCTATAGGTACCTACCTCTTTGATTATAAATGTATATAGTTAAAGCTATACCTATTTAAAAATACATCTTTGCTGTAAGTTGGTGAGGAGTCGGGTATCCTGCAGATTCGAGGAGATGCCCCCATATCAAATAACTATTAACTTTTTTTTAACCGACTTCCAAAAAAGAAAGTTATTATATTATTCGTCCGTTTTTAGGGTTCCGTGCCCAAAGGGTAAAACGGGACCCTATTACTAAGACTCCGCTGTCCGTCTGTCTGTCTGTCCGTGTCACCAGGCTGTATCTCATGAACCGTGATAGTTCGACAGTTGAAACTGTTCACTAACGCCTTGGAGGAAATGTTTAAGACGCTGGACTGGAAAGATTGTGGCATTAACATCAACGGCAAGTACATCTCACACTTACAATTCGCAGATGACATCGTCATTATGGCAGAGACGCTGCAGGACCTACAAAGGATGTTGAGTGTGTGTCTAAAGACAAGTCTTTAACCAGTGCGTCCTACCTGTGATGACATACGGAGCCGAGACGTGGAAACTCACAGTTCGACTGGTCCACCAGTTTAAAGTCGCTCAGCGAGCTATGGAGAGAGCTGTGCTCGGTATTTCTCTGCGGGATCGAATCCGGAACGAAGTAATTCGCCAGAGAACTAAAGTTTTCGACATAGCTCAATGGATTAGCAAGCTGAAATGGCAGTGGGCTGGTCATATCTGCCGCAAGACTGATAACCGTTGGGGTAGACTTGTCCTAGAATGGCGACCGCGAATCGGCAAACGTAGCGTAGGACGTCCTGTGACCAGGTGGAGCGACGATATACACAAAGCGGTGGGCAGTGACTGGAAGAGAAGAGCCGAAGATCGGGCTCAGTGGCGCATCTTGGGAGAGGCCTACGTCCAGCAGTGGACTGACACAGGATGATGATGATGATGAAATTTTCACAGATGATGTATGTCTGTTGCCGCTATAACAACAAATACTAAACACAGAATAAAGCTAAAAATAATAGGGGGTCCTCATACAAGAAATCTGTTTTTTTCGGCATTTTAATATAACGCCATCTATGAACGCTTAGGTAAACGGCCATAGATTAGAGCGTTATATTGAAATGCCGATCCCTAACACCTTTGTGTTAACTTTCACCTAGATATTAGACGTTAGAGGGCGTTATAAGAAATAAAATATATATTCTTTTTATTTTTTTCTGGCGAAAAATGATGGTGGTATTTTTGCTCCATCTTATAAATATACTGTAGTGTGGTAGGGAACCCTACGAGTGCGAGTCTGACTTGCACTTGGCCAGTTTATTTTTTATGTTTGTTCGCGGATAACTTCGTCGTTTATGTACGGATTTTGATGATTATTTTTTTGTTGGAAAGGAGATATCCCAGTAATTTAATCAAGAACTGATTGGTGTCTCCAGATATATGGAGATAAACACCTCAAATTTGGTACTGAAAATTAGTGCGGTATTTGAAGTCGGTAATTTTAGTTTTTTAAACGATCTTATATCGGATTCATTTCGGAGAGTGCATCGGAACTTCATAATTTGATTCCGCCATCCCCATTCTATAATCGGACAACCAGGGATACTAAGAGGCGCCACCGCTTGATGGTAAATATACCATTTACGCGTACAAAGCGATTCGCTTCTTCTTTCATCATACGTACTGCCAAGGAATGGAATTTCCTGCCTAAGTCTGTGTTTCCGATTTGATACAACTTAGGGGTCTTTAAGCCGCGAGGGAATAGGCATCTTTTGGGAAAGCGCGCTATATCATCGACCGCATCGTCACTTAACATCAGGTGAGATAGTGGTCAAGAGATACCCATTTTCGCATTAAAAAAAATCTAATCAATGTTACCGTGTCCTTGCAGTTTCATTTAGATTGGGGAAAAAGTCTTTTCGCATTATAGTAAGTATGAACTTGTAATAAAATCTCTTTGGCTATTTGTATCTGGTTGGTTTTGGTATCATTAAAAGTTTAAATTTTAAAGAAGATAATTCCATATTCAAATTTGGACAAAAAAAAGGTCGTGGTCAAATGCCGTCAGGCTTCACAGACTGTGGCGAAACCCGGGTTAACTCGCAACAAGGTGATGCTGTGTGTGTGATGGGATTGGAAGGGCATTATTCATTATGAGCTGTTACCACCAGGCAGGACCATCGATTCTGAACTCTACTGTGAACAACTGATGAGATTAAAGCAAGAAGTTGAGAGAAAGCGGCCGGAATTAATCAACAGAAGGGGTGTGGTTTTTCATCATGATAACGCTAGACCTCACACATCTTTAGCCACTCAGCAAAAATTAAGAGAGTTTGGCTGGGAGGTGATAATGCATCCGCCGTATAGTCCTGACCTTGTACCTTCAGATTTCCACCTGTTTCGGTCTCTTCAGAATTCTTTAGGCAGCGTCAGGTTAACATCACGAGAGGACTGCCAAAACTACTTGTTGCAGTTTTTTGATCAGAAGCCCCAAAATTTCTATAGCAATGGGATCATGTCCCTACCTACAAGATGGCAAAAAGTTATCGAACAAAATGGTACCTACATACTTTAGTTAAAACTATATTAAAAAATGTTTTGAATTTTCTTAAAAAATGCGAAGAAACTTTTTCCCCAACCTATTATGTACCTATTTTTTTTAACCCTCGACGCAAAACTAAGCGGTGGCGTGTGAAGTTTGACGTGTGTATCTGTGTATGTGTGTGTGTCTGTGGCATCGTAGCACATGAGTAAAATGTGATCGTAACGCCCAAACGGATGAACCGATTTTTATTTAGTTTTTTTATTGTTTGATAGGTATCTTCATCGGTTTTATTTAAATATCTACGTTTTCTAGTGTGTAGCTGAATAAATGTATTTCATTTCATTTCAAATAGTCATCATCAGCCGGTGTCAGTCCACAGCTGGACGTAGGCCTCTCCCTAGATGCGCCACTGAGATCTTCGGCTCTTCTTTTCCAGTCACTGCCCACCGCTTTGTGTAGCAGGGCGGCCGGGAACTGGGGGCCGCGGCTTAATGTGACTTTCCATCTTCCATGCATCCCTTGGGAGGGATATACCCTAATCGCCACGCTGGGCAGGCGGGTTGGCGATCGCAGGACGTAGCTTCTCGCACCGGTGACGCTGCTGCGCGTCACTGGCTTGTAGTATTTGGCTATGCCATTATTTCGAAATGGTTATACCGCCATTTGTCGGTCGCCAGAGCCTAGTTTGTTGGTCAGCAGGATGCACCATGGGCAGGTGAGGTTGGCTGGGAGCACTGAGGTGGTATTTGTGCTCCCTTACATGCCTTAGATAATATAGGTTATGAAACGCGGATATGCTTATTTTTGAATACGGGATATACTAATGGATATAATTTGTCTCTTTGAGTGAGTTTCTCTGCAAAGTCTTGAAACATAACTGACATGGATATACCGGACATACGAAGGAGTTAATTTAATACTCAGTGGATATATTATATATTCTTACATGAAGGATATACGATATATCCACTCCTCTGTCGGATATAGTAAGCCCAAGCCTAATTTGCAGCGAAACCACTAATTAGGTAATAGTTTCACTTTATAGATACCAATAGCATAGCAAATAATCTCTACTATTAATCTATCTAATACTCTGTCTACAATCTAATATATGTAATCTATTTTTAACCGACTTCAAAAAAAGGAGGAGGTTTTTCAATTCGACCGTATACATATTTTTTTTTTTTTAACCGACTTCAAAAAAAGGAGGAAGTTTCTCAATTCGACCGTATATATTTATTTTTTTTCTTCGTCGTTTATAAACCGATTTTGATTATTATTTATTTGTTGGAAAGAAAATAGCCCAAGTGTGGTACCATGGTAATTTTATCGAGGTCTGATAACTATCTCCAGAGATATGGAGATTAACACCTCATAATTGTTACTGAAAATTAATAGCGCGGCATTGAAGCCGGTTATTTTTAATTTTTTAAACGATTTTATGAATCTGAGTGCCTAGTGCGCGTTTTATAGATTGGTTTACTTACTCGATCACGTCACAGTAAACGCAGATTTTTATGGAATTAAAAAGCGCCATCTAGTGTGCATAAGAGGTAACATTGTAATTTCCATACAAATCTGCGTTTACTTTAACGTGATCGAGTGAGTAAATAAATCTAATGAAACTCGCACTAGGCACCTTGTTACGCTAGTGTTTGATCACTATTTCACCTTGTGACAAGCGATGATGTAGTCGAGAATGGTGAACACGCTAATAGGCCTAGATTATTTTTCATATTATATCTCGTTTGACCGCTTTCTCACCTGAACTAGGTAATGATGTGGTCAAGGATGGTAGTACAATACAGTACAAATATGGTAGTAAAATCCATTGGTGCATAGTTAGGATTTAAACCAACAACCTCCAAATCAGAAGGCAAGGTATCTATCTTTTACGCCAACAGGCGTTTCGCGTCCGTCTGACCTAACATATAAATTTCATCCATGCTGGGCCAAGGCAGGTTGCTAGTTAATACTAATTATTTAGTACATCTTATTATATTGACCTTGAACTATAATTGAAGCTTGTTGACAAGCACGAGATTGCCAGAGTTCATCAAGGAAATAATATATACCAGTTGTTAAACTCTTTTCGTAGAATGACAGCTAATGTACGTATGAGGCAACCACAGAAGCACATGGCGAACAAAATTATACCCATACATTTTGTGACATTCTAGCAGAGCACAAGCATTATTAAACACCAACTTCCCATTTTAAAATTAGACTATGGTTCACATGCATAAATATACACAATCTTTATCTACAAGATAAGCGGTTACGTAAGCAACGAAGTACTATCGTCGTAAAAGATAAAATGAAACCATTCTAACGATGAAAAATATGATAAACTATAATGACAATAAAATAGTAAAATTTCTATACAACTTATATAATTAATAAATACACTTTTAAAAGGAATATTCCAATGTTACAAAGTACAAATAATATCATGTAATACATCCATGAGTAAGTAGCTAGTAACTTAGCAACATATCTATCTATGATAAGCAAAACATAGATACAAAGAAGTCAAGTAAAGATCACGGTCAACCAGAGAACTATAGCAATCTAGTAAAAATAGGTGTTGCATCAACAACTTTATTGCCTTACAAAATGATAACATTGATCCTATATTATATACTTACAGATACCTTTACAAATAATATTTCTAATCCTTACAAACAGACAAAGCGTCTTCCTTTTCCTCTACAAGCTCCTTGGCTGTGTTATCAAGCATTTGACGAGCATAGTCCGAGATGGTCAGACCCTGGACAATGCTCCACTTGCCGTTACTGACAGTGACGGGGAAAGAGAATACTATGTCAGCGGGGGTACCGTACGATCCGTCCGACACTACGCCCATGCTGACCCAGCGGTTGCTGGTGCCCAGGAACCAGTCCCTCATGTGGTCAGAGGCAGCTTTAGCGGCGGACAGGGCAGAGGACATCTTTCTAGCGGCAATAACAGCAGCTCCACGTTTCTGGACAGTGCTTACAAATGCTCCCTTCAAATATTCACTGTCATTGATAGCAGCAGGCACAGACTTCTCAACACCCCCAACGGTGACAACCGCATTTGAGGGATCGGGGAACTGTGTGGAGGAGTGGTTGCCCCAGATAATAACATTCTTGACATCCTTGACAGGCACACCCAACTTGGCAGCCAGTTGAGATTGAGCACGGTTTTGGTCCAGACGAGTCATGGCTGTGAAGTTTTCCTTGGGAATTGAAGGGGCATATTTGGAACAGATTAGAGCATTGGTGTTAGCAGGATTGCCTACAACGAGGACCTTGACATCTTTACGTGCAACCTTGTCCATAGCCTGTCCTTGCTCCTTGAAGATGCGAACATTCGCAGCGAGCAGGTCCTTCCTCTCCATACCTTCCTTCCTCGGCATGGCTCCGACGAGAAAAGCTGCAGCAACATCTTTGAAGGCTTCCTCTGGGTTAGCGGTGGGGAGTACTCCAGCTAGCAGTGGCAGGGCACAGTCCGCCAGTTCCATGACAACACCTTCCAAGACACCCATCATGGGGGCGATATCGAGGAGATGTAGGTAGACAGGCTGCTCAGGACCAAACACTGCACCGGATGCAACTTGATAAAGGAGGGAGTACGCAATCTGGCCAGCAGCTCCAGTGACTACTACTTTGATTGGGGCAGCCTGAAAAAAACATGCATTTTAAATTACATAGTCCATTCTATATTCTACAATTTGATGCCAACTATGCATTAAACAAGATAATTTGTAAACCTATTTCACTAAAAATTTGGCATGAAACTTGAAAGCAATAATATAAATAAACTGAATAATATAATAAATAGATGTCTGGCAATGTTACCATTTTGACAGGTTCTATAACAACAAAGTCTTCTGTATTATTGGATGAAAAGCAGCAACAAGCCATGATAGAGGCAATTAACAACTAACTATAATGACATTCTAATCACACCAGGTACATAGATATTTGCAGATAAAATTTATCAATTCCATTAGCTCACTGCTCACTCAGAGATTAGGACTAAGTAATCTTTATATAGGTAATAATTTAGTGGTTCCAGTTTCCAGTTCTAGGAACATCCCTGTTCTTAGAACTGGAAACTGGAATATAGTTTCAAGGCGAATTATTTTTTTCTAATACCACATTTCTTGGTAATTTCTCCATGGTGTTGAAGGTCAGCGCAATGTCACTGGAATTATTAAATCCAACTTACCATCTTTGCTTTTCAATCCAACAAGATCACCGACGCTGTTGGAATATAGAGCGTGTGTTTTATGAACTTATTTTTAGATACAAGCGAGCCAGGCACCGATACCGGTGTATTCTATAAAAAGTTAAGACCAACAAATACAGTAAAAACCTCACGAAGAAACACACGACACTAATTTCCTTCCTCGACGAACAGATGAACAGACAGGGGCACAGATTACTATATGTGTGGACAGGGGACCCACGCCAAAAACAGATGTTCCGGTATGACATTTGACAGCCGTTTGACATAGAGAAGGTCGTTGCAAACCGTAAATAGTTTCAATAACTAGGTGTACGTACAATACCGAAAACATGGTATTGGATGTCATAATAACTGTTCATCGGGCGAAACCAGTTTTCGCAAACTACAAGCGTTGCAGCCGATGCAAGAACCGATTGGATATCGTAGTAACTATTTATTTGCAATACCTAACCTATACAGGCGCTAGGCGTTGCGAGTGTCGATCGAAACCAATGAAGTTATTGTTATTAGTGGCGCCCGATTCAATCAAAACTATATAATAACCAATTTATGTCGAATCACAAAATTCTTCTACTTTATTTAGATGATATCAATATTATATATGTGAAAATTTGTATTTTTTTAAAATCATATAAAAAAATTAGATACATGTTTAGTTATAGCCATCGACACATTTCCGCATATTATATCGATGTTCTGCCTGACTTGCTACCAAAGACTATCTTACTACAATCACGGAAAAAAATCTGCCGCCATAACCTTACGGTTTTCCGATAACAGATTTTGTCAAATTTCAAATACCGACCGCAATGCCGCTATAACCAGTTATTGAGAATACCATGTTTCGGAAACCGGTATTGGTGTGAATACCTACAATGGTTATCGGTATTGCAAAATGGCGTACCGACCCACCGCTAGTTTGACAGGTTCTGTGTGGGACACTTCGTTTTGACCTTAGACCATTCAAAATTTTTGTATGGTCTAAGGTTTTGACATATTAACAGGTTTTTTTTTCATTATGGCTCCACACTGATCGTGTATTTAGCCAGTGTCAAGAAATAAACATTTTAAAGTTTTTAATAATTCAAGTCATGAAATCACATTCAGGTCAAGTTGAAGTCAAAATCAAGTCGAAGTCATACCCTCAGTACAAATGTGGACTTTTTCAGTGGAATTTTGGTAAGAACGCAACTATCATGTTATTCAACATTATGCTGTTTTCTTACACTCACACACATTAACCGGCACTTAATGGTTAATAATACACATTTATTAAAAATTAACTCGCGGAAGAACACAAGTTTTAGGAAAAATACAATGCGAGCACACACACTTTTTCAACTCCCCCCTTCTTCTTCTTATTATGACTTTAAAACGCTGCTTTGCGTTTTTCTGCAGACTGCCAGTGTCAAAAGCTAAACCACGGAGAATAGATTAGCGTGGTAACGACAAACAAACGTAGAAGGGAGTATTTCTCTCTACGCAAACAAAGAATGTTTTGTCGCTACGTGTCGCGTCACGCCGCGCTGCCGCGAAGTGTCGCTTATACCAGGTTCAGACTAGGCGATTCTAGTCGTTCCACTTCCTAGGGATGTACGATACGAGTTACAAAAAATACTCAATTGATATTTTTATCGATTAAAGCGCGCTTGATTCGCAAATCAAATAGTTTCATTCGAAACCCTATTATCGCTGTATAATGCCAGCCTTAATATTTTTCCAAAACAAATAATTGATTAACGAAACGAGTACTTATAACCGGTACTTACTAAGTATCGATTCTAAAGTATCGATACTAAAAGTACTTGGAATCGAAAGACAAGTACATCCCTAGCCAGTTGAACGACTAGAATCGCCTAGTGTGAACTGGGTATTAGTGCGGTCTAACCTTTAGTCTGTGATTGGAAGTGACATTCGTAGCATAGCTCTACTATTTTAGTATTTAGTCTGTGGAAGTGACATTTCCGTATATATAAAGTACTCTGTGAAGTGACATAACAACTAAACTAACCTCAAAATATTCCTTCCAAAAATTAAATTTCGCTGTTCTGATGAACGGCACATATTTCCGCCTTAACTAAGCCGTAAACTAGTATATTTATTCATGTTTTAGTAAATAATTGTAAACAATGTCTTCGCTCCTACGTTCTACGAAGTTTGTGCGGTACTTTACCGGTGCAGCAAGAACCTTACTGCTGAACTCAGCCAAGACTGCTGAAACCAATTTGATTACAAGTTCTAAAGCTTTGTGCGTTGCAAATAAGTAAGTTTCGTAGAGAAAACGATACATTTATTTAAATTAGGCATATTTAATCATATAAAGATAACCGATAACCGTTGGGGTAGACGTGTTCTAGAATGGAGACCACGGCTCGGTAAACGTAGTGTAGGGCGCCCTCCAGTTAGGTGGAGCGATGATATACGCAAGTTGGTTGGAAACGGAGAGCTTAAGATCGAGCTCAGTGGCGTGCCATAGGTGAGGCCTATGTCCAGTCGTGGACGGAGATAGGCTGATGATGATGATGATGAATCATATATAATAATATATTTAAGCTCTGTACTTAGAAATATAGTCGCAATATAATTTCAGAATTTTGATTACCTATATTGAGACAGATTGAATTAAATGAGACAGTAAAACTGCAAAGGTTTGCATATTCTGATAGCTACAACTGACAGACTTTTACTAAACTACTAAGGTCCTCATTATTATCAAACCCCTTCTTCTTCTTGTTTAAAGGCTTTTGCAGTTTTGCTGCAATTTTGCCAATGTCGCATGGATAGAGTAGACAACAAGTGTACAAGTTTGCCTGATATGCTAACCTTGATTGGTTAAACTTATCTCAGATCTGGAAATAAATGTTTAAGGACAACATCGTTATATTACTATATACTTATTATTTATTTATATATTATATGTACGTGCAAGTGTTGAGAGGTCTGTATGACGCCGCGACTATGACCGTCCAACTACAAAATCAGCTGACTGAACATATCCACTTACATAGAGGTGTGAGACAAGGGGACGTTATTTCCCCCAAATTGTTCACAAACACTCTAGAGGATATGTTCAAAACTCTGAACTGGAAAGGACGGGGCTTAAATGTCAATGGCAATTTCCTCTCACACTTGAGATTTGCAGATGATATCGTCATTATGGCTGAAACCGTGCAGGACTTCTAACACATGCTGACCACCCTTGCTGATTCTTCTGCACGCATCGGTCTCCGGATGAACTTGGATAAGACCAAGATCATGTTCAACGAACATGTTATCCCGGAACCGATTGCCCTAAACGGAGTTCCTCTCGAAGTTGTTCACGAATACGTCTACCTTGGGCAAATCTTGCAATTGGGTAGAAACAACTTCGAGAAGGAAGCTCGCAGAAGAATACAGTTGGGATGGGCAGCATTCGGAAAACATCGTCGAGTCTTTTCGTTGCCCATACCACAAAGCCTAAAGACGAAAGTCTTTAACGAGTGCGTCCTACCGGTTATTACTTACGGAGCCGAGACGTGGACACTGACGGTGCGACTAGTTCACCAATTCAAAGTTGCTCAGCAAGCTATGGAGAGGGCTATGCTCGGAGTTTCTCTGAAGGATCGAATTCGAAACGAAGTCATCCGTCAGAGAACCAAAGTTATTGACATAGCTCAAAGGATTAGCAAGCTGAAATGACAGTGGGCTGGTTACATCTGTCGTAGAACCGATAACTGTTGGGGTAGACGAGTTCTAGAGTGGAGACCACGGCTCGGCAAACGTAGTGTAGGACGCCCTCCAGCTAGGTGGAGCGATGATATACGCAAGTTGGCTGGCAGCGGTTGGAAACGAATAGCTGAAGATCGAGCTCAGTGGCGTGCCATGGGAGAGGCCTATGTCCAGCAGTGGACGGAAATTGGCTGATAATGATGATATTATATATATATTACAAGTATTTTTTTTTATTGATTTTTGATTCTCTTTAGTATTTTATATCTTTAGATATTACATTTACTTATGGTTTCCTAAATTACCTTCTATGTCTAAACTTTACCTCTTTATATCATTTGTGTATAAGTGTAATCTAATGTACTGGAAATCTTTTTAGTGTGTTAATGCGTGACTATGCAACAAAGAAAGCAGAAAGTCTAGAGCCACTGCTTCAAAAGTTAGATTATGATGTGCGAAGATATGGTCGGATCACAAAGAAAGACATTGATGAGGTGTTTGATGAAATCAGATCAAGAAATGACATTACAAGCTCACAATCACTGTTGGTCATCAGATGTTGTGGTAAGTAGGTATTTACTACGTAAGTGTGCTACATCGTTGACCGCATCGTCACTTAACATCAGGTAAGATAGTGGTCAAACGCTTGCCTATACAGCATAAAAAACAGCATAAAAAGTTGATCTATACACTTAAAGTGGAATCTCGATAACTCTAATATCAAGGGAAATGCAAAAAATTTCTAGTTAATGAGATTTCGACCTAACAAAAATTTTGAGATACAAATTATTTAACTGCTAAAATTTTGACTTGGCAAGACGCACTTTCTAAGTATATTTTATTACTTGTACAGTCAAATTTGAATAAAAATTTTGACTTAAGTTGTATGTTAATATTTTTCAAATAAAACAGTCAAGCAACAAGTCTGGACAAGGAAAAAATATAGGGTACACAGTAAAGATGGGTTATACTAGGTAAATTTGGGCCTAGGTGCACCTATTCCTAGTCCTTAGAAATATGTGATCCAAATATCTGTTCCACCTAGTATTGATCGCGTATAGATTATAGTAGTCAACCAAACTTCATGGTTGGTTTTTCTTTTTAATAGACATTATTTTGACAGTTGGGAAAGAGATCGCACGAGTTCGGGAAAGGTAAAAAAAAGGCACGAGTATGTAATAGCTCACATCCCGAACGCTATACGTCCCTGCAATACGCCACTTTTTGAGCAACTGTATTAAAAAATATCTATTCTTCGGATCTGTTCTAGTGTTCTAGTAAATACGCAGTAAGTAGTCTAGTAAGTACACAGCCTGCTGTGTTTCTGAGAAAGTTTAATGAAAGTAGTCATTCATTACATACATACATTACATAGTCATACAAACAATAGATTAGAAGCCCCGAACATTGTTTTCGGATTTTATTGCAATTTTTTCTTGAAATTCTAAAAGGCTTCATTATATTTTACTAACTTCGCCTTATGTCTACTTTTTGAAATTCGAGTTATAAATTATACCAATATCTCTGAGGGAAATATTTTGTTCGAGATACAGAGTCAGATTAAATAATTTGAGATACCGCATTTGAGATACCGGGGTTCAGCGGAAGGGAATGGCATTTTATTTCAACTTACTGAGGATTACAACTTACTAGGATTGAGTTATAGAGATTCATTTTGGTAAAAGATTGTCATACATTAATGTCCACAATCTTCATTACTATGTTACATTTTAATATTTGGGTGAATGGTGCTGCCACAAATTTGAATTAATATGAGAGTGTTTCACTGCATGAAATGTAAACATTATTTTTGCAGCTTAAACTTTTGAGGAGCGTTGACAGACAAAGGAAAATATAGCTGGATGATAAAAAGAAGCATTAGATTTCTATTATTAATAATATTATAAGACTATATGCCTAATTGACGCCATAATATCTTCCTTGTGATGATTGTGTACATTTCTCTCTGAAAATTACAATCCAGGCATCTTATTACCTTCGTATTTCGTCTCATGGATTCTGCTTATCCTAGAAAAGCTTCCTTGAAAGAAGACCTTTGATCCCTGCTGTAATACTGTACTACCTATAAACAGTAGACAAATAAACACATTGGTAACTTTTGTTTTAGGAGAATTAGTTCCAGAAGAATTGCCCGAGCAAAGGACTCTGCTAGTCCAGAAAATATGGGGGGTGTTGACAGAACGGGGTATCCCAATGGACATCTCTCACTACAATGCTTTGCTGCGGGTCTACCTGGAGAATGAACATGCATTTTCACCTGCACAGTTTCTTGAAGAACTGGAGAAGAAAGGATTACAGCCTAACAGGTTGCTATATTACTTACTGCATGTTTGAAAGCCAATAATCAGATTATTATCTACTTCCTATGAAACTATAAAGGCGAAAGTTTGTGTGCCTGTTTGTTACTTCTTCACGCTAAAACTACTGAACCGATTGAGCTGAATTTTGGTATGTAGATAGCCTAATAAACACTGTAATAACACATAGGGTACTTTTTATCCCGATTTACCAATGGATATGGAAAAATGTCTACGCGGGTAAAACCGCAGGGCACAGCTTGTCTATCATGAAATGTCATGCCTTACCCAGACATGTTTGATTAAAATCAAGAATACCAATATAACGTAGTAGAGATTTAAAAAATCAAAATGAATCTGCTATTTATTCCAGTTTTCATTAAATAGTGACCTTTCATTCCTATGAATATCACTAATAATACAATAAATACTAATATTAGCTACCTCTCTTCTGCAAAATATAGACTGCCATATTATATGGGACCTACCTCGAAGTCTAAAATTCTAAAATGTCTTCTTATCTTACTGGCTAGTGCTAGGCCAGCTGGCTAGATTGAGAGTTGCTGCTCTATGATAGGGTATTTTACTCGATATGAGAAAAAATCTAACAAATTATTATTGAGATAGCTTAGGCAAAAAGCAGTCGGAAAACGTTAGTTTTTGTTCACAAAATAGCAAACTAAATTTTAAAATTCAATTCAAAGGTTTCAGCTTTTGTAATCTGTTTCATAACGCCATTAAGGACATTGTCTTTCTATGCAAAATTCAAAATCACGCTCGACGTGGCGCCACAGAATACATACCAGTTTTACATCTCTTTGCTCCCTCTGCGTGAACTCTCGCTACCCCGTTAGTCATAATGAAAGAAATGAAAAGTTTACTGTTGCTCTACTTTGTAATTGATATTTGATATTGTTTGTAATGTTAAAGCTAAAAGCTAAAGGTAGGCCGAATTGTTACTGTTTCTAAACCGAATTCACAAAAAAGGAGGAGGTTCTCAATTCGACTGTATATATATTTTGTTTTAATGTTTGTTACCACAATAGTCGATCAAATTTTGACCGATTTCAAACATTACTTTTTTGTTTGAGAGATTATGCCACCCGTTTGGTCCCATTTCAATTTTATCGAGGCGAGGTATGACAATTATCTCTGGAGATAAAGAGATAAACATCTCAAACATATTACATACCTTGATGACATATGCATTTGTATACCTTGACGACATGATACTACTGGCTATTTTGACAATCGCGGCATGTGAAGTCGGTTTTTTTTCGTTTTGTACGAGCATAAGTTATCAAAATCTTAATTATCTATAGGTACATACAAAAATGAATTCACGTTTATTAGTTATTTAGTAGTTTGTTGACGTTATCATATGAACTCAAATACCGTTGAACCAATTTACCTAATTTTGGTTTTAGTACAATTGTAGAAGTCCAAGGAAAGTTTAAAAGGTGTAAACATATTAAGAAACTAGCTGTGCCCCGCGGCTTCACCCGCAATAAAAAGGGTTTCATTCATATGAAGCGTTTCTGTCATAAGAACCTTGTCCTGATATTTTACAAAAACAACATAAAATTATTAGAAATATCGGCTCACCCGTTCTAAAGTTATGGCCTGACCAAGGTAAATAGCCAGACGATAAAAAATCGAAGACTTATTTTTCTTGAGAAACAAAATTTTATAAGCGCTCTCACTTCCTCTATATTAATAACTAGCAGCCCGCCCCGGCTTTGCACGGGTAGAACATATATGCCTACAAAATTTGCATCAGTTAATTGCATCGAATATAAAATATTAACATATTTAACAATCATCGTCATATGTCAACCAATTTACACAAAACCTTAACGAATTATGCACCTAAGACCTAAACCTTCCTCATAAACACTTTGGCTATTGGTGAAAACCGCATGATAATCCAGACAGACGCAGTGATGGACATTGTTTTATAATACTTACGTAGTGATATTGGACGGCCCTGTGGCGTAAAGGATAGTTACCCTGATTCTGACCCGAGGGTCGATGGTTCTAATCCTAGCTATATACCTACCAATGAAAGTTTTATGTGCATACATGAATCATGGGTTTTCGTGGAATCATTAAATCTATCAATAATTAAGATAAAGTTAGTTAAAAAGTTTTATTAATATAAAGTTTAAAAACTAAAACAACTGACTTCAATGCCCCGCGAGTCAATTTCAGTAGCACGTTTGAGACGTTTATCGTCATATCTCTGAAGATACTTATCACATCTCAATGAAATTACAATGGGACCACCTCGAAAACGTACCCTACCGATTACAAGCCCCATAGAGTTTCTTGGTGTTTCTTCTTTGATGGGAGTACTTCCGAAACACCAGTAGATTCAACAGTCAATCAGTTTTCATCTTTTGTTTGCAGATCTAGGGTTGCCTGTTACGACGGTATTATGCGGCTGATAGTCGGACAATCAGTTTCATTCGGAACATGATTTGTACTGCAATTAGTCTGCGTTTTATTTATCTATTATGTTTCATTATTTCACAATTTTTTGGATAAAAATTGTCTGAAGTACTGAAACATGCACTGGGTTGCGGGTGCACGTAATGGTACGGTTGGCAACCCTACATTAATAAGGGGAATTAAACATGTGTTTTAAGTGTGACGTTCGACGTCTAGATGAAAGCTGAATGGCTCAATACCTTTGGTTTTTTTTTGTAAATTCAAAGCGTTATGATCGCGCCAAAATAATTCAATGTAACTTCGATAACTAATGAACTGTAAAATATATGGTACGTACAAACAAAAGCGGTGAGGAGGGAAAGAAGGGAAACATGTAGCAAGTACCTTGAGCAGCGGAGCCGGCACACACGTGGGCGTCCAGAACACCAAGCACTAGGGCTTCTCCCAGAGTCCCAGAGTCCTCACTAAAACACTGAGGATGCACTCGCGAACAACGCGATCACAAGAATATTGTACAAGGCCGCAATGGCACGGGGAAACACAGAAGGAAACACTTCCGGGCGGCGCGGTTGTCATAAATCGACGAGTCCGTGTCGTAGTTGAACCGGAACTAAAGCTAGCGAAAACTGATTGACAGCTCGCCTCTTCTTTCTTCTTACGACAGGTGGCGTGCGGCGCGGGCGCATTTTAGTAATGCATACATGTTTATACAGGTATAATATAGGAAAGGGTGAAAGGATTGTACCATTGAATATTAAATTAATTTATCTTAATACTTTGGCGTCAACATCCACCCGCCCTTAATGGGTCACCTTTAATAGACTATCATAAGGTGAGAGATAAGAATATACTATGACTCTTGGATGAAGCGCTCAATGCGCGCGGTTAGATATATGAATAAACCATAGTCACGGCGAAGCGGGGATATATATATATATATATATATATATATATAGGTTTATAGTAATGCGAAACGATATAAAATATTACGAGCTCATTATGCGGTATTTCTATAAATTAATTAATTGCTATTTAATTTACTGCTTTGGGAGAGGACATAGACGAACGACCGGGCGAAGATACGTTCCCTTGGCGGTTCTCACGGTAGCAACGCGCACGATACCGTCTTTAGAGGGATGGACCTCTTCAACAATCGCTAGCGGCCAGGCTAAGGTTGGAGTATTGTCGTTCATTATAACAACGACAGTCCCGGGAGTAATAGGAGTGGAAGGCGTGTTCCACTTCTGCCTAACCTGCAAACGGTGCAGATATTCCATCCTCCAGCGATCCCAAAACGACTGAACTAATTTGTCCAGTAGCGAGTGCCTGTGAAGTAAATTAAAATCATCAGCAGTCACTGCAGTAGTGCTGCGGCGGGGCAATAACTTCACAAACTTACACACGTACGCAGTTATACGAAGAAGTTTACTCCACGGGGAGATGCGGAGCGCGAGTGCGTATAAAGCGCAATGCTTTACAGGCTTGCACACAGTGTGCGTTGAAACCTTTTGTTCAGGTATGTCTGTAATAGACTGCCCGTCCAGGCTCTTCAGAAGCCAATGAGACGGGTCGAGTGAAGCCCATGGAGGCCCGTGGAGCCACAATGGGTGCGAAATTAATTTTTGGGGCAAAATCCCACGACTTAAAATGTCAGCTGGATTTTCAATACCCGCTACGTGGTAAAAGTTGTCAGCCGGAATATTATCCGTGATCTGAACAACGCGGTTTGCAACAAATGTTTGCCGCCACCTGTGTGGCAAACTCTTTATCCAATATAGAGCGACTTTAGACTCGATAAATGCGTAAGTCTTGATTGGGATGTGACGCGAATAATTATCAAGAACTGTGCGAAGCAGCTTTGATAACAGTACCGCTCCACAGAGTTCCAAGCGAGCGATCGACAGCGGCTTAGTAGGAGCGACCTTAGTCTTCGCGCAGACCAGCTGGATTGTGTTACCAGTAGCTCTTCTGACATGCAAATATACGCACGCTCCGTAAGCGAGTTCGCTCGCATCGGAGAAGGCCAAGAGTGTGACGTCACAGTCTTTGGTCACGCCCACGTGACGCGGGATGCGTAAATTATTTAAGGCCAGTAGTTCGACGCAAAACTGCTTCCACATCTTAGTGAGGTGGAGCGGCGGTGTATCGTCCCAATCAAGGTTAAGCTGCCAAAGTTGTTTTATTAACAACTTGGCATACACGACTGTGGGAGCAGCGAAGCCCATTATGTCCCACAGACGGGCGACGGTTGATAATATGGAGCGCTTGGTGCACGTCACATCCTCGGAAACAGAAATTTTGAAATAAAAGGCATCATTATCTGTGGACCAATGCAGGCCCAATATTTTGTGCTGCACGGTCTTGTCAAACTCCACCTCAGTGGGGAGTTTGTGCGAGTCGGGAAGGTTATTCAAGACTTGTCGACAGTTGCTATTCCACTTAACAAGATCCCACTGTGCACCTTTGAATATATCAATCAGCTGTTGCGCCGCGGAGGTGGCATCTTGTTGTCCGGGAAGCGAGAAGGCAACGTCATCCATATACAACGAAGTAGATGCAATACTACTCGCAAGCGGATATTTCGCGCCGTCATCATCAATGAGCTGTCGAACCGTGCGCAGTGCATGATACGGACTCGATGATAAACCGAAGCACACGCGATTGAATTGATACAAAGTGAGAAGATCTTTTGGTCGAAAGCGGTATAATAAGCACTGATAACGACGATCGGCTTCGCGTACGATAATTTGTAAGAACTGCTGGCGGCAGTCCGCAGTCATAGCGACTGCGTACAGGCGAAAATTTAAAATGATTTGAAACAAAGCCTTTCGCCTTGCAAGTTCGGCCCTGTGTGAAGTATTTCATTCAGGGAACGCCCAGCGCCACCACTAGTGTGGCAACTGGCGTCTAACACCAGGCGGACTCTCGTCGAGGCGTTTTGATCCTCCTTCACGACGGGGTGATGAGGTAAAACAAAGATCGGAGCGAGGTCTTGAGTATCGTACGGAGGTGCGGGGGAGATATAATCTTTCGCGAGATAATCTTTGATGACGTCGTCATATGCCGTCCGTAATGAAGACGAGGCTTCAAGCTTTCGTTCAAGACATATAAAGCGTTTGCGTGCGATTTCCATAGAATTTCCGAGAGTATATACATCCTCATTAAATGGCAGGCCAACAATGTATCTACCACTAACAGGATCGCGGTAACGGGTCGTGTTTTTATAAAAGTTAACACATTCAACATGAGTGGGATGTTGAATGGGCGGTGAGAGGGGAAGTTCCTCGAGCTCCCAGACTAATGAGTCAATAGCGGTAGGTTCCTGAACATGGCAGCACGTCAAGACCTGGTGAGTAAGTGCGGGTATGGTGGGTGCGGAACCCATTATGACGTACCCTAATACCGTGCGTAAAGCAGCGGGCGCCGGCGAGTCTCGGGAAGCGTGTACTACGTCGTGGAGAAGCAGATGTGGGAAGAGACAAGCGCCGATTAATGCATCAATTTTATTCGGTACTCCGAAGCTCTCATCTGCAAGCGGTATTTCGCTTAAGTGTGATAGGACAGACGTATCTACCACAGCGGTCGGTAATAAGTCGGTAATTTGATCAACAACAAGCGGTGCGATATTAAATTTAATGTTGTTGTCATAACGCGAATAAAACTTTAAATTAATCGTGTTAGTTTCGACGGTTTTTTCAACTCCACCGAACCCCTTAACAATAGTACGTTCGGCGTCTTGAATCTGAATACCTAATCGATCACAGCACTCTTTCGTAATGAAGTGACTTTGTGAAGCGGAATCTAACAACGCGCGGATAATATGTCGGTCGCCGTTAATATCATAAGCGACGACTTGAGCGGTTGATAACAAAATAGTTGATAGTTTATTATTTAAAGACGCATTGAGCGGCGATAAGCGAGATGAGCTATCCGTAGATATACTCGTATTATATGTAGCAAACAACGCAATGTCCGAGCGCGCGCTCGAACCCGGTTGTGGCTGCGCGGCGACAGGCGCAGGCGCTGAGCCGGCCTGGAGAGGTGAAGCGGCCGGCAGCGGAGCGCTAGCTGTGCGCGCGGCGGCGGTTGCGGCCGAGGGGACCGCGGGGCTTAACATCTCGACACGCTTAAAGTGTAGCAACGTGTGGTGTTTGAGTTTACATACGCGGCAATTCGAATCAGACGAGCAATTAGAAACTCGGTGCTGTAAACTTAGGCAGTTCACACATGCATTTTTATCTTTCACACATTTAAAGCGTTCGTGCGGAATCATTTTATTAAAGTCAGCACATTTAAATAAATGCTGATGCGTTATATTTGTGCAAAGACATTTGCTCGCGGGGTCAACCGTTGTACTAACGTAAGTTTGATACTTCGGCGGCGAAGGGTTGTTTACCTTTTTATTAGTGCGTCGAATATTATTAGGTCGAGTGCACAATGCCTGACTTGCTGCGCCTGCGCTGGTGTTAGTGCGTTCCAAAACCTTCGCGCGGGTTGTAATAAAATCGACAAAGTCGTCGAAAGTAGGTATTTTAGAACTACAACTCAACTCGAAAGCACGAACAGTGTCAAAATCTATCTTCTTGAGCGCAATATGAAGTATTATTAAGTCAGTTAGATTGTCTAACTTAAGATTCTTTAAAGCGAGCACTGCACTTATAAAGCTATCTGTAAATGAATCAAAGTCCGTAGCAGTAGCAGTTTGCATGGGTTTGAACTCAAAAATTTGGTTTAAATACGCGGAAGCGAGCATTCGCTTATCTTCATACTTATCAATTAACGCTTGTAATAACAGGTTATAATTATCAGCACATGGAGCTATGCCTGCACATACATTACTCGCCTTGCCCGAAAGTTTGCCTAACAAATAGTATATCTTTTCGGCATCACTGAGGGATGGATTATCATGTACAGTGGACTTAAAACTGGCATAAAATAATGGCCACGAGCGAATGTCACCCGAAAAGTCCATCAACTGAATGGGCGGCAGTGTAGGCCTAGCCTTACGCGGTGCGGTGATATCACGCGAATCCTGCGACGCACGCGGTTGCGAATATTGTGATCGTAATTGATTGATTCGACTGTATAATGACTCAAATGCAACGAGGCTTTTATAGTCGGGTTTGTCGACAGGATTTGCTGATAACAAGCGGGAATTATATTCATCGAGAATCTGTTCAAACTTATCACGCAATGAATCTATATGTGATGACTCGGCAAGGAAACGTTCTCTTGCTGCGGGGTTTGAATGAACTTCCGAAGATATGTCGTAAATATTTTGCACTATCTCAAAAATAGCTTCGCGTTTAGCTTGCAATATAGTTAATTGCGAATCCTGAGCGCAATCATCAAAGCCATCGCTATCAGCAGCGTCAGCTGCTGATGCACTAGGTTTTTTGAGAGGCATGATTTACCGTTAGCTAAGTCAAGTCAAATACACACGGCAAAATACGGAAGGCTATTTTCACGCAATCGATGTAGGGCGATGCGCGTGCGCGTGACCTTCGCTACGCGGTCGGCTTATACCGAACGATAAAATGAACAAGCGTGCCGGCCGACGTAGGTATGAATAAGCGGTGTATTTAAAATGAGTGAGGGTAGGTATATGTGAATCGTAATATCGATTTTAACGTTTAATTATAGGTTTAAATGATTAAACTACGTAGATAATTATATATGTATGATGTATCTAGGCGGGGAAACACGTAACTTAAGGTTACGGGCGAGGATTGGGAATATTTTCGTGAAGAAAAGTAGATGACGCAATTTCTTCGATTTTAACCTATCTACGCGAAAATAATTACAATGATATTCGCAATGAATATGCTGTAACGATTCACTTATTAGGGCCTATTTAAGTATCCTGATAAGGGCGGGGAACGTATCCAGGCTTTGAAGGACCACCTATGATCGCGCCAAAATAATTCAATGTAACTTCGATAACTAATGAACTGTAAAATATATGGTACGTACAAACAAAAGCGGTGAGGAGGGAAAGAAGGGAAACATGTAGCAAGTACCTTGAGCAGCGGAGCCGGCACACACGTGGGCGTCCAGAACACCAAGCACTAGGGCTTCTCCCAGAGTCCCAGAGTCCTCACTAAAACACTGAGGATGCACTCGCGAACAACGCGATCACAAGAATATTGTACAAGGCCGCAATGGCACGGGGAAACACAGAAGGAAACACTTCCGGGCGGCGCGGTTGTCATAAATCGACGAGTCCGTGTCGTAGTTGAACCGGAACTAAAGCTAGCGAAAACTGATTGACAGCTCGCCTCTTCTTTCTTCTTACGACAGGTGGCGTGCGGCGCGGGCGCATTTTAGTAATGCATACATGTTTATACAGGTATAATATAGGAAAGGGTGAAAGGATTGTACCATTGAATATTAAATTAATTTATCTTAATACTTTGGCGTCAACACGTTATGTTTCTGTTATATCTATATTTTTTGTTGAATATGATCTATTTAATGTTATTTGACGTGTGTAAGTGCTAATTTTTAATTTGCCCATATACTGAATAAATGCTTTGACTTTGACTTTGACAAAAATAATTATTCGAATCGGTTCTCAATTGACGGAGTAATCGCGTTACATACACAAAAAAAAAGAAAGAAAAAAGAAACATACAGACGAATTGAGAACTTCCTTCTTTTTGGAAGTCGGTTGAAAAGTAGCTTACCATCAAGGAGAACATCTGCCGCCGTAACCTTACGGCGTTCCCCGACGCAAAAAGTAGGGGTATTATACGTTTAACGTGTGTATCTGTGTGTCTGTCTGTATCATCTTAGGACCCAACCGGATGAACCGATTTTGATTTAAAGTAGGGGTATTATACGTTTAACATGTCTATCTGGTGTGTCTGTCTGTAGCATCTTAGCACCCAACCGGATGAACCGATTTTGATTTTATTATTGATAGTTTTTTTTTTTTTTTAGATGTCTTTATCGAGAGTGTTCTTAGCTTTGATTCATGAAAATTCGTTCAATCGTTATAAAACTATGAGCTTTAATCAACTTTAATAGGTCTGATCAATTCGAAAATCTTCTTCTTCAACGATATTGTAAGAACATGAAAGCATTGACCTGATGCTGGGACATCTCCTGAACTCTACAGAATACTCAAATCCTCACCAACTTACAGCTCAGATTTTAAATGTCGTGTTTAGAGTAATTGGAATGCTTTTAATGAAAAGATTATACATAGATCAGTCGGGGTGGTTTAAAATATTATATTATATATATAGATCATTATTATTTTATACAATAGATCATATATTATGATACTATATTGACTTCAAATTGATTGCGATCGGTGGGGATCTACAGAAAAGCTAAGCTTATAATAATATTTTCGTAGTAACTATGACCTATTCTGTGGTTTGACTGCAAATATTTTATTAATTTTGCGATGCGTGTATGTGAAATCCGTGATATCTTCTAGAGTTTTCATTAGAATTATATACTGTAAAGGCCAATTTTAATCTATAATATGTGGCCAAGCTAATTAACGTAATTATTTGGATAAGGATTAATACTATATACATGAAAATAGCCCTGGAAGTTAAGTAATATTTTTTAACAAAAAATTAAAGATTAAAATGGTTACTATGAGTCAACCTTCAGAGATAGACATATCTGTTTTCAATTGAGAAGCGTTCGTAAGAAACGTGTTTTTTCGACCGTTTTTTTGTCGACTTAGGTTGCAAATTAGGTCTCCACGAATGTACCTTTGATTTAAACGGGATAATATATAGCCTATTTTCATTTCGAAAGTCCATTCTATATATTAGTGAAAGAATTTTTTAAATCGGTTCAGTAGTTTTTGAGCCAAATCATTACAAATATACAAAAAAACAAATGTTCTCTCTTTATAATATTAGTATAGACAAACTGACAATATTTTTTCCCGTTTTAGTCCGTTTTAAAATGTGTCTACCGTATTACCCTCTTAGGGGTGGAATTTAAATAAACCCTTTTTTTTCCTTTCTGAGTGGAGAGAGAGTCCTTGATGAGTAGTCCTTAAGTGCGGGTTATCTATAGATAGGTCTTAAGTGGAAGTGTAAAGTGCTCTTCAAGATGAATCAATTGAGCCTGAATTCAGTGGAGTTACGTTAATTTATCACAGAGATGCCGTGGCCACCTTCCGGCTTCATCATCAGACTCTGGATAATATCATCTAGGTATATAGTCCTCCTCAATACGAATCAATCGAGCCCAAACTTGGTGGGTTTATGTTGTTTTATCAAAGACATGCCGTGGCCACCTTCCGGCTTCATCATCAGACCCTGGATATCATCTAGGTGTAAAGTCGTACTCAAGACAAATCAATCGAGCCCAAAGTCGGTGGAGTTATGTTGTTTTATCACAGAGATGCCGTGGCCACCTTCCGTCTCCATCATCAGACCACACAAGTTGTAAGTTTAAGATGCGTAACAAAGCTTGAGCAAGGTAAAGCGAGAGGTACGCTCAAAATTCGGCATGGATCATACGTCTGATCGAGACGACTGCTTGGCCGACACTGAGGAATTTTTCACGCGATTCTTGTTTATAAACTGCATTTTTTAGTTTTTCTCCTTGTTATTATTATTTGAGTAATAATTAAATACGAGTGTTACTTTTTACATGGTTATTAAATTAAATCATAGGCATTTTAAAACATAATATTTTACGTAAATGCGTCACTTTATTATCAAGAAAAAAACAGTTTAAAAAACAACGAAATCTTAAAAACTTTACGATTTTGTAACACGTGAATTAAGAATATGATAGATATTAAGAAAAATCTATCCAGTATATATTCAATAAGAAGATGTTCTTCAAGGTATGACTTGAAAAGTTTTGCTATTTCTTTATTTATTTCCATATACTAGGTATTCAAACCTAACCCGAAATGGTGTTAGGCACGGCAGAGTCCTGTTTAGCGTTTGATTTACCAACCATAATACTTTGTGATGATCCTTAAAAAAATATGTAGCGATAACTTATGTCCAGAATATTTATGTACATCAATTTTTATTTGTTCATATTAAGTGGCTTTGCTTTAAAAAAATAGTAACGCTGCACAAATATTTTGCCGCGAGTCAATTTTCCAAGACAATGGCCTTAAATAGTATTCGCCATGTTATTACGTCATATGGCTATGTAAACTTAGAAGTGTCAAATATCATATCACAATTTTTTGTACACGTATTTGTTTACACAGTGATATGATAGTTAAGCGTGAAATTTCAAAATGCAACATTTAAATGCATTTTTAGGGTACTCAACAATTGAATAAAATTGTGATTTTTTTTGTGATTCATTAGCACTATAGAATCTAATTGAGACACTTAAAATGGGTGTATTGTAGTATTCCAAACTCTCCAGGCTCAGTGAACTCTAGTCTGTAATCAACCATCTACTTAAATTCCAGGGTTACCTACCAGAGACTAATGTGGCGCTACTGCCAAGAAGGCGATGTTGAAGGCGCCACGAAAGTCTTAGAAAAGATGCGCGAATTAAACTTCCCAGTATCTGAACCAGTTCTGAACGCCCTTGTCATGGGTCATGCCTTCCACGGTGATACAGATGGAGCGAAAGCAGTTCTGGAAACTATGGCACGAGCTGGACTGCAGCCTACTAACCGTACATACACACTATTAGCTTGTGGATTCGCTAAAAAGGGAGATATTGACGGTGTGAACGAAATTGTTAAACTGGCTACAGAGAAAGATGCTCTCATAACTGATAAGGTATGTTTATAAATAATGATTTGTATAACAATAATATAAGGTATGTTTAAGCAATTTTACTAAACTGCCCTGTAAAAATGCAATTCTTTGTAGGGCTGTTCAGTAAAATTGCTAGGCTGTTAGTTAATTAACTAATTAAACCAGTTGGCTGTGACATACTTAAAGCATACTGTATATGTATTTTATATCAGTACTTCTTATAAAACAAAGTCGCATGCCGCGTCTGTCTGTCTATAGTCTATTATATATGTTTCGTGATTTTCATGCGGTTTTAATTTATCAACAGTGATTTCTGTGGAAGGTATAGGTGTATATCGATAAGGTTTTATGTAAATTGGTTGACATATGACAATTATTGTTGAAGATTTTAATTCATACTCAACTAAACAAGCTTCTTTGTGGCCAAGCAAAAATGTTGGAGTACATCGCGCTAGTTAAAGTAGCCAGTAGACGCAGTAACTATTACATAATCTGTGCCAGGAGTTAGTAGTAACTAGTAAGACGTCGAGATAAGTAAATGCGTCGTAATACAAATATGTTGATATGTTAAAAACGGCTCGGCTGATTTCGTTAAAATTTAAATGGGACCACCTGTGAAGTGTACCCTTTGAAACAAAAAAAGAATTTTCCGAATCGGTTCAGGCATCTATGAGTAATCGGTGAACATACATTTAAAAAAAAGTTTCCGACGAATTGAGAACTTCCTCCTTTTTGTGAAGTCGGTTAAAAAGAATACCTTAAAAAGAGCCATCAACGTAGAGTGTTTCGGCAGTTGATGGCTCTACTGAGTAATCATCAGCCGGTATCAGTCCACTGCTGGACGTAGGCCTGAGCCCAATTTTCGACTCTTCTTGTGACTTTCAATCATTGGGCGGGATATGCCCTAATCGCCACGCTGGGTAGGCGAGTTGGCGATCGCAGGACGTAGTTTCTCGCACCAATAACGCTCCTACTCACTGTCATGTAGTATATAGCTTCGCCATAATTTTGAAATGGTTATACCGTCATTTGTCGGTCACCAGAGCTTCGTTTGTTGGTCATCAGAATGCACCATGGGCAGGTGAGGTTGGCTGGGAGCACTGAGATGGTATTTGTGCCCTCTTACATCCCTTATCTACGTGAATAAGAGCTATTAATTAATAACAGTTGTTCGGATAAACTTCATTTACACAGTAAATTCATTGTTTCACATACTCCAATGTTTTTGTGTCATTATCTATTTTCAGGATGTTCTAGAAATAATTGAGCACCTAGCCACCGGTGGTCATGGCAGCAAAGTTGAGGCCATATTCCCACACTTGCAAAAAAGCACTGGATACAATCAGGAGTCATGCAATCTAATCCTGAGGCTACTTAATAAAGGACAACTTGAAACTGCAAAGAAAATGTTGACAACAATGCCCAAATCATCCACCAATGAGGACACACCTTTCAAAGGCGCATTCTTCATAAAACAATTGCTTCGAGTTGCAAAATCTGCTGACGAAGTATTGAAAACTTGCATGGAACTTAGAGATGAGGGCCTTATCCCGAATGCTATTTCCATCGCCACAGAAAACGCTCTGATTCAAGGCCGCGCTGAAATCGCACAAAAGCTTTTCGTGGAATACGAAAAAGAGGGCAACGAAATACGATCGCATTTCTACTGGCCTCTACTCGCGCAGAAAGTTAAAGAAAACGACGAAGAAGGCCTGTTGCAAGTCTTGAAAGAAATGCAGCATAAAAAAATTGCCGTGTCTGGCGAAGCGCTCAGAGATTACGTGATCCCCTACCTGATAAAGAAAAATCGCGATAACGTGATTTCAAAGCTTCAACTCGCAAATATACCTGTATCACACAGCGCTAGGAACTTAGTGCACGAGCTCTTAGATCAAGGCAAGATCAAAGAGGCAGCTAAAACTGCCCTGCAATACAGGACGAGAGGAAACTACTCATTGGTGGCTCGACCTCTACTTAACGCTTTAGGAAAGACTAAAGACATCGATTCCTTTGTGTCGATATTGCACGTTCTGAGTAACAAGCTGCCGAACAGCCAAGTAGAAGAAGACGCGAATGAAGATGGACAAAACGACGACAGCAATATCATCGAGGTCAGTCGACTCGTGAAGACAGGAGCTAAGATTTTGACAAATAATAACTTAGTCGAGAAACTGCTGTCTTCCCTGCAATCCAAAGGTCTGAGAATCACAGTCGAATGCGCGCAAGAAATCGAACAATATTTGGGCGAAAATATGACGACGAATATTTCGGAGCTACTGTCGCAGTTGACTTCGAGTGAGTTGGAAGCGGTGCCCCTGGGCAATCTGCGCAGAGATGGTCCGCGCTCTTCCACCGAATTGGAGAACCTTATAGCTCAACTGAAAACTAAGGAAGGAACCAACGTTAATCGCCTTCAAAAACAACTCCTGACTACTTATATTAAAGAAAACAACGTTAGCAAAGTTAGCAGTATGATAGAAGAGTTGAAAGGTTCTAACTTTGAAATAAGCACAGCTGTATATGCACAACTTTTTGAGTTTTACTGCCAGAATGACGAGATAGAAAAGGCCAGGGAATGTCATAAAGAATTGACTGCCCAGAATCCAGATTTCTTGCTAAACAAATACAAGTTGGTTTTGATGGTGTATGCGTTAGTTAGAGCTAATAAGTTTGATGAATCTATCCAGTTTTTGAAAGACAGCAAATTAGTTGATGACACTGAATCGGGCTATCTTTTGAATTCCAAGTCTTGGCAGATACTGAACACTCTTGCTGAACAAAAGGATGCAGCTAAAGTGAGTAATGTTTGTTTTTATATACTCTTTTGTAATGTATGCATACATGTATGCATGTATACATGTATACATACATAGAAAAACTATGGTCACTTACAAAACTACACATGTATATTGTATAGAAACCAAAAAAGAAAAATATTATAGACACAGTAAGAATCCTTTAAATCCTGCAGTACTTGTGGTGGTTCTTATCCCAGATTTACACAAGAGAGGAAGAAATGCCACCATACAACCATTTGAAACAGCATTTCGCTCTCTCCAGCTTAGACTTATGGACAGTGTGTTTAATCCCTTATTATCAAAATATTTGAGAATCATTTTAAATCAATTTGTACGAGATGTAAAAATTCCAATGTTTGTGATCGACAACATTCATTATGGTTATTCTATTCTTGCACCATAACCTTACTTAATGCTGCAAAAACATTAATAATTTCTCTTCTCTCAGGTAAAAGAAATGACCACAACTCTGATAGAAAACCATTACATCGAGCCATCCAACGTGCTGCTCGGTCCATCCATCAAAGTACACCTAAAGAATGAAGACTTGGACGGAGCATTGGCAGAGTTTGAGAACTGTTGCAAGCAATATAGAAGCACCCCGTGGAAGGGTGAATTGATGAAGGCTTTGATATTGAAGGAAGATGCTACTAGATTGCAGTGGCTTGCTGATTTGAGTACACAGGTATGAAGATAAACTAAGACTATAGACAATATATAATTAATGCTGGATACACATTGACCGAAGGAATGACAATGAACACGGACTAGAGGGAAATGGAACTATACATTTGTATAGGTAGATGCATCTTTTTCTATTCGTCATTCGTTCCCTCTCATTTGCTGGGCCAGATCCAGGCATAACACAGCATTCATTTGTTTTGATTTATGTAAGACTACACCAGCTAGGTGGAGTGTCGATATTCACAGGGTAGCTGGTAGCAGTTGGAAAAGGAAAAAATCTGAAAATCAGCTGAAAATCGAGCTCAGTGGCGTGCCATAGGAGAGGCCTATGTCCAGCAGTGGACATATACAGGGTGATAATGATTATGATGAAGACTGTAACCACTAAAACAATGCATTAGAAACATTTCCTTTTATTTGGGGTATTAGCACACACTGGGTATCTGCTGTTTAAAAATAATGTCCATTATTATTAAAACTATTAACGAGACGAACATATCCCGTTAATAGTTTTTTTAATAGTGACAGTGACCAATAAAGCCTTAAAAATAATTAAGATAGTTTAAAAACTAAAACAACTGACTTCCGTGCCCCGCGCCGCGAGTCAATTTCAGTAGCAAGCTTGGGACGTTTATCGTCATATCTCTGGAGATACTAATCAGATCTCTATGAAATTACAATGGGACCACCTTGGAAACGTACCCTACCGATTAATAAAAGAATCATTCTAATCGGTTCACAATTGACGGAGTAATCGCGAAACATACAAACAATAAAAAAATACAGACGAATTGAAACCTCGCTTCTTTTTGGAAGTCAGTTGATAACCATTATTATCAATACATACACACGTTGTTGCTCGTCAAAGATAACCATTATTATCAATACATACACACGTTGTTGCTCGTCAAAGATAACCATTATTATCAATACATACACACGTTGTTGCTCGTCAAAGATAACCATTATTATCAATACATACACACGTTGTTGCTCGTCAAAGATAACCATTATTATCAATACATACACACGTTGTTGCTCGTCAAAGATAACCATTATTATCAATACATACACACGTTGTTGCTCGTCAAAGATTACCATTATTATCAATACATACACACGTTGTTGCTCGTCAAAGACACTCCAATGATGATGATACTGATGTTGTTGATGATTTGGATATATTCGGTCTTGGTCTCAATCGATTCAAAGCTATAATTTATAAATAACAACTATATAAACAATATATAATGTATAAACAACAAATGAAATAACAACGCGGCACGCACGCCGTGTTGTATCGTCGTTGCACGCCGTGTATATATATATTTAGTTACTAACTTAGTTTTTATGATTAATATTTTTAATTTTAATTCTAATTACTGTATCTATCGACTGTTCCATTTAATGTATTTGATTCTCAATTTGTGTGTAGACTTCTTTGTATTTATTTGTTATCAATTCCATTTAATTTTTTTTTTTATCATAATTAATAATTAATATTGTACTTATTCAATATTATGTAAATGTGATAAATTTAAAATGCGACATTTGTTCTTTTGAATTATGTTACTTAATACTATTTTTATTTATGAAATGCTGTTCTTATCATGATGTGTGCGTATAATATTGGACTATGGAATCGTCTTTATATTTTCACCATGTTATTTAATTATTATTATTCTTCTGTAATCTGTGGTATGCACCAAATAAATAAATAAATAAAATACAATTTCAGATCCACGGCGAAGTGAACATTCTCCACGACTTAGTTCTAGCGTTCGTCGAATGCGGCCGGCTGCGGCAGGCGCGCCGCATACTGGAGACTCCGGGACTGCAGACCAGACATCGCAGGCTGGATGATGCTTGCCAAAGATACGTAGAGGTAACTATATCATATCAAAAGTCAAAGTCAGCATTTATTCAGTATATGGGCAAATTAAAAATCTGCACTTACACACGTCAAAGAACATTAAATAGATCATATCAATAATAATTATTCTAAATATAACAAAAAAATAACTTATTGCTTTGAATTAAAAAAAAAAAAGTAATGGGCCATTCAGCTTTCGTCTTTACGCCGAACGTCACGCTTAAAAATTCCCCTGATTAATGTATGTGAAATGTATGATGTTGTTGAATGATGAATGTTTCAGGACTACAGTTACAATTTTTATCAAAAAAAAAAGTGAAATAATGAAACACAATATCCTCATTACTCCTCCAACTATGTTCATTGCTAGTCAAACCTCAGTTCACTTTCTAGACATTTTGAGCCAGGATATTTGTAAATAACTCTAGCTATTTCTCCCACATGGAGTTAATATAATACATAATGTTAAATATATACAGTGTGGAAATTAAACTCAGGCCCTGGAGGGAAACTACTTTAAATCCTTAAGCTAGCTCATTTTACTTAAAGGAGACATTCCTTTATTTTTGAAAAGAAACAAATCTGCATTAAAAGATTTTTTTAAACTCGCTTGCTTCGCCCGGGACTCGAACCAACTAAAATTAAAAAAATAAACACTCTTTATTTTAATATACTAATCGGTAGTATTAATATTCAGGATAAAGTTTCTCCAACAAACATTAGGTCTTAAAAATAAAAATAATCGTTAAATCTAACATCAACTTTATTTTACTATCAATTTTGTAACACTTAAATTATTTAACTGATAAATTGTTCGAAATGAGCCCCGTCGTTCCGGCTACACAACATTAGTCGCCGTTGAAATTCATTTCTTGTAGCCTTCAGCAAAGTGTTGTGGTGTATGCCCCTAATAACATTTTCACCTAACTAATACAATTAACAACACAACAATTTTCTTATCGAAGATTTCAACAAGGTACTTAACGATAAATTAGCAAGCGTGTACTTCATACGAAGTCTTTGAGTGTTGGAGAGATAACAGAACTGTTACGTGTCTTTTACTTGTTAAAAGTGAACAGTAACCAAACATTTTTTAGAGAAACTTTATCCTGAATATTAATACTACCGATTAGTATATTAAAATAAAGAGTGTTTATTTTTTTAAATTTTAGTTGGTTCGAGTCCCGGGCGAAGCAAGCGAGTTTAAAAAAATCTTTTAATGCAGATTTGTTTCTTTTCAAATATAAAGGAATGTCTCCTTTAAGTAAAATGAGCTAGCTTAAGGATTTAAAGTAGTTTCCCTCCAGGGCCTGAGTTTAATTTCCACACTGTATATTATATATATATGTAATGTTTAATATATAATATATAATAGAAATACTCTTTATTGAATACCAGCACAGTAACATAATATACAAACAACTTAAAGTTTATGGTATTACAATGGGCGGTCTTATCGCTAAGAGCGATCTCTTCCAGATAACCTTTGTATGATGCTATAATGATACTCCTAATATATGACTGACTTACTAGTCAGGCTTTAATCAAAATACTATTCAACAAAGTACTACCATTACTTTACAAAACTTTTTATCACATTGCAGGAGGGCAAATCAGAATACTTGGAAGGTTTACTCGAGGCGACAAAGGAACTGTCAAACATCGATCGCACAAACATTTTCTACCACCTCCTTGTCACCTACTGCAAATCTGACGAAACTGACAAAGCTCTAGGACTCTGGACCCTATTGCAAGAAGAAGGCTCCGTTCCCAGCGACCAATTCCTCACATATCTCGGCAACCATCTCAAATCCAAGAAGAGACCCGTTCCCTTCGTTATGCCAGAAGGAAAACCACCCAAAACGTCAAACAAGAAAGAAGAAACAGTTGAAAAAGTCGTCAAAGTCAAAGCCGAAACCTCAAAGTCAAAGTCCTCGAAACCGAGCAAAACAGAAATCACTGCAAAGATTGAAGATTGTATAAAAGATCGGCAGTTGGTAGCAGCTATGGATATCGCCTTGAAATCTATCCAAGAAAGTGTCATACCGAAACCTTCAGTACTTAAATATCTGTTGAAGAATCTGGCACTGGAAGGCAATGTTGAAAAGATTCAGCAACTTGGACAGAATATAAACGAGCCTATGAAACGTAAAGTGACATATGACGATAAGTTGACATTGGCTATATTCACTCGAGGTGCGGGCAATCAGCACATTGACAGCCTGTTACAAGCAGTGCAAGGAACGAAAACACCAGAAGACTTAGATGCCGTTCTCAAGAAGTTTCCTCGGAGCAGTGCGTTGGCAACTATTGTAGCCAGCGGCAATGAAGATCTTATTGCAAAGTGTAAGCTTGTACAATGTAATATTATGTTGGGTGTAGCCAATTCGGCTTGAGATAGATGCGCTATATTAGTTGAATCCAAAGTGACAATCAGTTCTACAGTTTAGTTCCATGAACCTTAGACTGCATCGTCATTTTCAATCAACTTCCAAAAAGGAGGAGGTTTTCAAATCGTCTGTATGTTTATTTTATCAAAATATTTTATTATGTTACGCGATTACTCCGTCAACTGTGAACCGATTCGAATGATTCTTTTTTTTAACAGACTTCATAAAAAGGAGGAGGTTCTCAATTCGTCTGTATATTTTTTTTTGTGTATCTTACGCGCTTACTCCGTCAATTGTGAACGGATTCAAATGATTCTTTTTTTTATCGGTAGGGTACATTTCCGAGGTGGTCCCATTGTAATTTCATCGAGATCCGATAAGTATCTTCAGAGATATGACGATAAATGTCCCATACTTGCTATTGATACTAGACTCGCGGGGCATGGAAGTCGGTTGTTTTAGTTTTTAAACCTCTTATCTTCATCTTAATCTCAATCTTTATTACCTATTTGGCTAATGGTCAACCTTTTTTTATATAAATCCTGGCCTTTGCATCAGACGGTTATCTGGTCGTGATCGTTTTAAGCTAATATCTGAATAGCAAATTACTTTAGTAAAGTTATATTCTTATTCGTAATTCGTGGCGCCCTGAAAAATCTTACTGTTTATAAAATTGTTCTTATGTTACTGGCAAATACCTTCTACTTAATATTAAACTTGACTGTGTACACCGGCCCTAATGAGACCGACCTTGAACAGAGTTTCTCTTTATTTTGTATGGACAACTTTTATATGTACTATACATATAGTTTAGCACAAATATAGCACTAGCCGGTTGTTAGACAAGGACATACACCCACAGGATGCCTTTCGTTAGGGCCGTTTTGTTCTACAATGCAATTACAGCAATTATCTTATAGTCAAAGTATAGGGATACATTTTATTTGTCAAAACATCTGCAGTGCAACATCATTTATATTACGTCTATGGTTACAGGTCAACAAACAGCCGAAATAGCCGCATCGAAAGGCCAACTAACGCCTGTGAACCTACTGTGGATGGAATACGTTTTAGCCGGCAAGAACCAACAAGCCGATGATGTATGGAACAAACATATGATCAACGCAGATATTGTAATGTTCCGAAGATTGCTGCAAGAAAGTCACGTCAGAAAAGAGCCACAACTAATCCACAAACTGATTGAATATCTCAAGACAAACAAAACTATTTCTCTAGGATCTTTAGGAAACGCTTACTCGCGACTTATTAATTATTATATCGCAGAGAATAAGATTCAAGAGGCTGAGAAGATTCTAGAAGAAGCTACTGAGGCGGGAGTCGGAGCAGACAATTTAAACAAAACTTGTCTTACAAAACTTAAAACTGCCGTGGAGACCGAAGGCAGACAGTTTACATATTCTAGAAATACATAATTTTATGTTAACTAATTCGGTACAACTTGGTGCGAATCTACTGATGTAGCATTTTCATTATAATTTAATATTGCCCAACGTATTACAATCGGATAAAGTTCGTTCTTTTACCGTTAGATTGTAGAGTAAAAGCAAAGAGTAAGAAATTGTGTAGAGATGCAATAAAAAATTGTATATTTCATAACATGGAATTGGGAATATGTGTTGTTGGAACTAAATAAAGTATACAGCAAAGCATAGTGCAGAGAAGAGCACCTTTTGGAATTATTATTATGATAATAAAGATATCAATTTTTGCGTCAGTACTACAAACAGTATCTATTAAGGATGTAGCCAACGCGTTGAACCTTGGTAGGGTAGTTTAATAATTTTGCTATGTCTATTACATTTGTAAATTCTACCATGCATTTGATTATGTTGCAAATTATTTCCAAAGATATTGTACTATCCGATGCTGTGCAAATGTCAATATATTTTAGTTAGTATATTGTATGATGTTTTTAATGTTAGTCTAAAATTCTATAATTATAATAAATTATTAGTTAATACGGATTGTTTTATTTCGAGTTAGAAACACGAAAAGACCTGAAATTACTAGATCGAGCTTATATATAAGATCGAGCAAAAAATACCAGTATCATTTTTCATAACATTTTATTTCTTATAACGCCATCTAACGTCATTCAAAGGTGTTAGGGATCGGCATATCAATATAACGCCATCTATGGACGTTTACCTAAGCGTTCATAAATGGCGTTATATTGAAATTCCGAAAAGAAACACGTTTCTTGTATGCGAACCTACGAAGAAAATATTTTTCTTCGTAGATTCTAGATTCCCCCTATAATTCTAAACTTTATTCTGTTTTTAGTATTTGTTGTTATAGCCAGTGGCGTAGCGTGAGATTATGCCGCCTGTGATGCCGCCCGAGGCTGAGGAAAATTTTGCCGCCCCCTTATCTAATACTATAAGAATCTTTGTCCTGTCATACTGACTTTCCCTTTTTTATCTTTAGGTACGTTAAGTAGTATAAGTTGTGTAATGTGCTAAACTAGGATGATTATAATCCATCATCCTAGGTGCTAAATAAATGTATTTTCTTTCTTTCTTTCTTTGACTGACAGACAACATGTATCATAGTCGTAGACCATACAACATTTTTGAATGGTCTAAGATCATAGTACAGTAGTAGTAGTCTGTGCAGACAACGCACAGCCTAAACAACTATTATATTCTCTTTGACCACTAGTCGTATTTGTCTTAATACGTAAAGGTGAACTAAAACAGAATTTTCTAAAATTCACAGGAGGTTCAAAGTTTGTATGAAGAAACAAGATTAGATAGTCTTTTTAGGGTTCCGTAGCCGAATGGCAAAAAACGGAACCCTTATAGATTCGTCATGTCTGTCTGTCTGTCCGTCCGTATGTCACAGTCATTTTATTCGGAAACTGTTAGGACAAAAGAATTTAAACTTGGTATGTAGATGTATTCTGTGAAACGATGAACCGAACTATGAACCGATTTTGATTATTCTTTTTTTGTTCGAAAGGAGATATCCCAAGTGTGGTACCAGTAATTTTATCGAGGTTTGATAAGTATCTCCAGAGATATTAAGATAAACATCTTAAAATTAGTACTGAAAATTAATAGCACGGCATTGAAGTCGGTTCTTTTTTAGTTTTTAAACGATATTATGTGGTTTTATATTTTTCATAATTAAGCTAATACTAAGCGAAAGTCAAAAAGCTATTTTGCGTTTGATTAAGGTGAGAATCTGAACACTGAAAACGTTGCCGGCGTCCAAAACGCCTGCGCGTTGATTTTTGATTGCGTCTTTTTTGTGAGTTTTTTATTTTTTATTTTATAACATATCATCATAAATCGCGGCTGGGTGCCGCCTTTTTACATGTGCCGCCCGGGGCCATGGCCCTCCGTGGCCGCCCCCCCCCCCCACGCTACGCCACTGGTTATAGCGGCAACGGAAATACATCATCTGTGCAAATTTCAACTGTATAACTATCACGGATCATGAGATACAGCGTGGTGACAGACGGACAGACAGACAGCGGAGTCTTAGATCTACAATAGAGGGCGTTTATAAATATAAAATAAAACATGACGCTTACGTCACTTCCGCTGCATTTGGACCGTGACGCTACGTCACTTCCGTTGCATTTTACCCCAGTGCGCCTAAAGAAGTTTCACCTCAATACTATTTTTTTAATTAAATTTTAGAATTCAATAAATGTAGCGTCGACTGCGTATCTTCAGAGGTCTCTCTCTCGCTCTCTCTCTCTCTCTCTCTATCTATCTCTCTTTCTCTATTTCTCTCTTCTTTCTCATTTCTTTCTCTCTTTCTCTCTCTCTCTCTCTCTCTGTCTCTCTCTCTGCGTGTATTTAACCTTCTGCTATTTTTTGATGCCGCTTACGACTGTTTGGTGATCGGATCGGAGTATTACTCCAGCAACCTTTTATATAAAATAACTTATAAGTAAAAAAAAAGACGTGTGACACTCGGGGACTGCCGCGGTAAAGCTATTGCTTAACATTTTTTTATTTATGCAGTATTTTTTTTCTTTTATTAAATAAACTAGCAGCCTGCCCCGGCTTCGCACGGGTAGAACATATATGCCTACAAAATTTGCTTCAGTTTGTTGCATCGAATATAAAATATGAACATAATTAACAATCATCGTCATATTTCATCCAATTTACACAAAAACTTAACGAATTATGCACCTAAACCTTCCTCATAAACACTCTGGCTATTGGTGAAAACCGCATGATAATTCGTTCAGTAGCTATTGAGATTATTGCGAACAGACAGACAGACGCAGTGATGGACTTTGTTTTATAATACTTACGTAGTTATATATATATTGGACGGCCCTTTGGCATAAATGATAGTTACCCTGATTCTGACCCGACGGTCGTTGGTTCTAATCCTAGCTATATACCTACCAATGAAAGTTTTATGTGCATTCATGAATCATGAGTTTTCGTACAGTGGTAGTGGGATCATTAAATCTACCAAAAAGTAGCTTACCACCAAGGAGAACATCTGCCGCCGTAACCTTACGCGTTCCCCGACGCAAAATGTAGGGGTAATATACGTTTAACGTGTGTATTTGTGTGTCTGTCTGTAGCATCTTAGCACCTAACCGGATGAACCGATTTTGTTTTTATTATTGATAGTTTTTTTTTGTTTGATAGATGTCTTCATCGAGAGTTTTCTTAGCTTTGGTTCATGAAAATTCGTTCAATCGTTATAAAACTGTGAGCTTTTTTTCTAGTTAATTGTTGATTTCATAGCGCACTATGAAATCAACTTTCATAGGTCTGATCAATTTGAAAAACTTCTTCTTCAACGATATTGTAAGAACATGGAAGCATTAACCTGATACTATCTAAGCTTATAATAATATTTTCTAAGTAACTATGACCTAATCTGTGGTTTCACTGCAAATATTTTATTAATTTTGCGATGCATGTATGTGATATTCGTGATATTATATCTTCTATAGTTTTCATTTGAATTATATACTGTAAAGGACAATTTTAATCTAGTATGTGGCCAAGCTAATTAACGTAATTATTTGGATAAGAATTAATACTATATACTTGAAAATAGCCTTGGAAGTTAAGTCATATTTTTTAACAAAATTTTTAAGATTAAAATGGTTACTGTGAGTCAACCTTAAGAGATAGACATATGCTGTTGCGGACTTTTTTGTAGGTCTTATTAAGTTGTACAACTCTTGCATAGAAAATATTCTTCTATCTATTTTTAATTAAGCAGCTTTCGTAAGAAACGTGTTTTTTCGACCGTTTTTTTGTTGACTTAGGTTGCAAATTAGGTCTCCACGAATGTACCTTTGATTTAAACGGGATAATATATAACTTATTTTCATTCCGAAAGTCTACTTTATGTATTATTGAAAGAATTTTTTAAATCGGTTCAGTAGTTTTTGAGCCAAATCATTACAAACATACAAAAATACAAATGTTCTCTCTTTATAATATTAGTATAGATATAGGTGAGAAGTGAGCTACTTTTAATATCGCTCATTTTAATATAAACTAAATTTGGTTATCACAGACAAATCATTTGAGTCTAAATTCACTGGGGTTACGTTATTTTATCACAGAGATGCCGAGGCCACCTTCCAGCTTCATCACCAGTCGCTAAATATCATCTAGGTGTAAAGTTCTTTTCAAGACGAATCAATCAAGCCCAAACTCGGTAGAGTTACGTTGATTTATCACAGATATGCCGTGGCTCCATGGTACCATATCATTGTATTGTCACCGAAGATACATAAGTACACCAAATTTGAATCCAATCGGACATCGGGAAGTGGGTCTAATTTAGCTTCCAAGATTCCACCCGAACATACATAGTGACATACATACATACATATATACATACATACATACATAAATACATTGCAAGTTAAATAAAAGCTTGTAAAAACAGCCCCCCTCTGTAGTCTGTATACATACATACATACATACATACATAAATACATTGCAAGTTAAATAAAAGCTTGTAAAAACAGCCCCCCTCTGTAGTCTGTGAAAAAAAATAGCTTAATTGAACCCGTTTCCACCGAGCGTTATGTAGAGTAGACCAATTAATAATGATTGGTGAATATCACACGCATCCATAGCAACATAGCATAGTATATCTCTAGTTTAAAGGCACCCTAAGCCCTAAATAAATCTTTTGTGTTTTTCATTACATCAGAAAAGTGCTAAGACGTGCGAAGCCATTAATAAAAAACTTCAAATCCGACAGCCATACGAGTAAATTTAATTTGGCGGGAATAATAGCGTCTTTTCGAGATACATTTGCGAAATTACATGTTGTAATTTTCTAAAAATTCGCAAATAAAAATGTTTTATCCAGAAGAATCATTGAAGAAGGGAGGGAGATTTTATTTATGTTGGGTCGCAGACTCGTGGCCTCTGAGATTTGCAACAATCACTCATCGACAACTATGGAGTCAAGATATACGAACGATATGGTAAGCAAACTACTGTAATAAATAATTCCTAATAAAAACACATTTACTAAGTGAAACGCTAAATTAAAAGATTTATTAATGATTCCTTACGAACCTTATCAATTTCATGACTTGCGTAACAGTCGTAACTATTTATAAGTACTATCGAAATTAAGTATGTTGTATTAATACTGTAATTTTATGATATATCATCAAACAAAACACCCCCCCATGAAATCAATTATTACCTTTCTTCTTGTGTCAATATATGATTCATTTATGAAAAAGTTCGTGATGTAGAGTTATTTTATAATATAATTATTTAAAAACTTGAATACAAGCTTTTCAATAATTCTATAAGATAAATATCTAATAAGGTAGTACCTAGGTATTTGGTGAATAAATTGATGGCTTCATAATGAAGCTCATGATTTATAACTTAATTTGTGATATTTGTATGCAAACACTCTCTCTTATATTGTCAACCAGTAAGCGTTTAACCACTATCGCCCTGGATGTTAAGTGACAATAAAGTCTTAAAGTGAAATTGTGCTTGTTTGAAAATGGAAGATGACTGTCAGAAGAGGTGTAAGACTACCAACCCATATAGGACAACTATTCTGACTTGCTTCTTCAATCATCATACAAACAGCCAAGGAATGGAATGCCCTGCCTGAGTCTGTGTTTCCAGTTAAGTACAATATGGGGGTGTTCTATTAAATCACAAGTTAATAGGTGTCGGCTGGGTAAGCATGTTAAATCATCGATCACATCATCACTTAACATCTGAACAGATAGATGTCCAGTACTACCCAGTGCGGTTTAAAAAAACAAAAATAATATTAGTATACAATGTCACCATAAAGAAAATTCTAGGTACATATATTTTTTTATATTATAAAGGCTAGCATTTGTCCACTATTTTACCTGGTGGTAAGCGATGATGTGATTGAATATGGTGAGCATGCTAGGTCTAAAATGCTCTTACTTGCAAGGGCTGTGTGCTACCGAAACACTAAGATTTAGGGCTGCAGATTTTCTCCTTGACGGTGGTAAACAACTTTTTGGTAGCAAGTCAGGCGGAACATCGATATAAAATGCTCCTCCCACCTATGGACCTGTCATATATATACAGATTACTTACATAGATATAACTGTGTACATGTTATTGTTTCAGTGATGAGTTAATTGAAGTAATAATAAATGAATCTGGGCGTGCCACTAATAGGTATTCTCTACGTCTGAGCTCTCAGCTCCTTCGAGGGCTCGCCAGACTCTACCAGAAGAAAGTCAATGTGTTCCTGAGTTAGTACTTTTATTTTTTTTGTTTTTAATTTGAATGTATGCTGCTCTTATTTCGTACTTTGTTTTAATTATTTTATATTATGTTAGCAAGGATTTGATTAGTATCTCAACTGCTGTTAAGTGACAATCTGATCAGAGGTTTATCTTATCACTTTGCTTCTGTATTTTTTTTGTTTATTTCTGGCTAGATGTTACCTAGGTACATTATATTATGCCATTTGAAAATCTTTACAGCCATCAATATTATGGTGGCTTATGTTTTTGATTACTTATTAATAATGATTACCATTTAACCGATTTAACAAATAAAGAGAAGGTTCTCATTTCGTCTGTTTTTTAATGTTTGTTAGAATCAGAATTTTGTTACTTATTAACCAATTTGGAAAATTATTTTTTGTTTGAGAGAGTATACTTCCCGTTTGATACCATTCTAATTATATCGAGATCTGATAAGTATCTCCAGAGATATGGAGTTGAATACCTCAAGATTTGGTACTGAAAATGACTAGTGCGGCTGTCGTTTGAAGTCTGTTTTTAGGGTTCCGAACCCAAAGGGTACCAACAGAACCCTATTACTGAGACTCCGCTGTCCGTCTGTCTGTCTGTCTGTCTGTCCGTCTGTCACCAGGCTATATCTCATGAACCGTGATAGTAAGACGGTTGAAATTTTCACAGATGATGAATTTCAGTTGCCGCTATTACAACAAATACTAAGAACAGAACAAAGTTAAAAATTAAATAAAAGTTTAAAAAAAGTTTTTTACGTTAGCGCAGCGCCATCTAGCTAGCATCAAAGATGGCGCTATCGTCTTTACCTTAATCTGAATCTCGGAAGCGGCTTCAACGATTAAATAAAATTTAGTAGTTAGGTATACCTACAGGGGATTTCGGGGGCGATAAATCGATCTAGCTAGGAGTCATTTTCAGAAAATGTTGTTTTATTTGTGTTTCAATAATCAACTTTATTGATAATCAACTTAAAATATGACTCTTCCCGACATCTATTGGCGAGTAGAAGTACTGTGTCGGTAAAGCAGTTAGTTGCTCTCAATTAAAAAAAATAGTATTATTATTCGTCAATAGATGTCGGGGAGAGTCATATTTGTCTGTTTAAGTGGCAAAAAATACCGAGCAAAGCTCGGTCAACCAGATATTTAATAATATTCATTTCTATTACTACTATTACTATTACTGCTATATAATACTATTCTACCTTTGTGTTAAAGTGTACTTAGTTGGTGTTAGAAGTTAGTTAGAAATTCGATAGATGGCGTTCGGAACCCTCCTCCAACCCTCGGCAAAAGTCTGACTCACACTTGGCCAGTTTTATTTCGTATTGTAAAAGTACCTACGAGTACGTAGTATTATTATCTGTTCTGTGGAAAAAGCCCATTGTGGCTTTGCCCGTGTAGTATGGCTACCTAGGATGATGGATTATCATCATCCTAGATGGCTAAGTAGTATTATTAATTATTATGTGGTATGGCCCATTACCACAGAATAATCAATAGTATGCCAGACAATATTTACTACTCTCTCGCTGTAGCTTTAGATATGTGAAAGAAGTTATTTTTAACTGACTTCACAAAAAAGGAGGAGGTTTCAATTCGACTGTTTTTTTATTATGTTTGTTACCTCAAAACTCCGTCAAATCTTAACCGATTTAAAAAATCTGAGAGATTGTGTCCCATTCAAATTTTATCGAGATCTGACAATTATCTCCGGAGATATGGAGATAAACAATATAAGCAAATTTGTATACTTTGATGACATGGTTACAGCTAGCCAGTACTTTGACTATCGCGGCATGTGAAATCGGCATCAACAAATTTTATATTTAACATTATCGCAATATTTTGTTGCCTCAATCATCAATTTTCATGGAATAAAAATGTTTCCAGAATAATTTAAGATGGTTTACAAAACGAAAATAAACTGGCCGAGTGCGAGTCCGACTTGCACTTAGGTAGGGTTCCGTAATACAGAAGAATATTCTATAACTATGATTTTTCGCAACTACAAAAAGAACTTTGTTTTTCATAGTGTTTGTATGAAAAACAAAGTTATACTTGCGGTCGCTATATCTCAATAACTGCTGACTGTATCTCATTCAAACTAATTTTCGTTGAAAGTTTTTATTGAGATCTACAGAATGTATTTTTTCTAGATTTTTCACTTCCTCATCTATTAAATGATTGACTTTGAGAAAAAATGATTTTAGAAACCTCAATGTCATTTTTAAAGACCTATCCATAGACACCCCACACGTATAGGTTTGAAGAAAAATCTTTGTTTTGTTCCAGTTCCATGTATGGGATGTTGATCCCTTAAACTTTTATATTTTTTATTTTTGTATAAAAATCGAAAAGCGGTTTACAGAATACATCTACCTACCGAGTTTCAATTTTGTAGTCCTAATAGTTTCGGAATAAAATGGCTGTGACATACGGACGGACAGACAGACAGACATGGCGAATCTATAAGGGTTCCGTTTTTTGCCATTCGGCTACGGAACCCTAAAAACCGACTTCACATGCCGCGATAGTGATTACTATTCATAATCATGTTGTCAACGTATCAAATTTGTTTATATTGCTTATCTCCGTAGATAATTGTCATAACTGGATAAACTTTGAATAGGACCTAACGGGAGGCACAATCTCTCAAACAAAAAAAGAATTTAGTCATTAGTCATTTAGTCAAAAAAAGAAGTAGTTTAACTACTATTACGACTACTAAATTTAAAAAAAATGTAGTTATTATTCATGTCTTTTTATTGTATCAATGTATTTTATTATTTTTTTCTTTTCTGTGTTCTGTGGCCCACGTACAGAATATTTAAATGGATATTTCGAAATGTAACACGTCGGGTGCCCAAGATACAGGCTTGGCCGAGTTTGGGACCCATAGTAAATGTATATATTACTGTACCTTTTATTTTTATGGCAATATGTTTTTAAAATCGGTTAAGATTTGACCATAGACTCCATCCACGGATTTGACGGAGTTCTGAGGCTGAGGTAACAAACATTTAAAAAAATACAGTCGAATTGAGAACCTCCTTTTTTGTCAAGTAGGTTAAAAAAGGTTTCCAGACCGAGTAAGCCCCATTTAGTTAGGCACGAATGCCTTTCAACATTAACTTTGCTCTGAGCAATGTCAGAGAACGTAACGTGCAGGTTTACCTCCCCTACGCCACGCGACTGAAGAATATTCGACCATACTCGATAGTGCTTTCCACCAAGGCTCCGGGGACTTTCCACAGGGTGAAGGAGCCACAAAGACTCTGTAGGTGACCCCGTTGGTTGAACTGATCGGAAACCCTCAAGTAAATTTTATAAATATTGGTTTAGTATAGATTGACCGGAAAAAATCGTTTGCGCGATTCAGTATACAATCTTTTAATTTAGATTACAATATTATCCTTTACATATTCATGGTTTTTGTATTTTGTGTAGGTTTTGTAAGCAGTTATTTTTTTACTGTATATTTTATTATCATTTATTTTAGGTTAATGTACTTGTAGTGAAATTGTTGAATTTAATTTAGTCTGAAAACCTAGCAGCGCCATCTAGCGCTTGTCGCTTGTAACAAAAGTAGGCCAAGCATATAACAATGAAAATGAAGTGAAGCCAAGGCTGCTTATATTTTATTATCACTAGCGTAGCGTAACCCGAGGTATGATAATATTACACAAAAACATGGTATTGTAAAAAAATTAAATATATCACACGATAGTATTAAAACTAGTACTAAGTAGTTCTGTGAGAACCGAAGAGCAAGCCCTTATAACCATGGAATAACCTCGGTAATATCACGTTCCCGAACTCGCGTTCCCTTAGTTCTAGGAGTTTGAATCTGGTGTCAACGGGTTTGTCTTGTGAAGGCTAAAGGCTAAAAGCTAAGAGGACTGCGTAGTCAGATTAGTGTAGGTGAAAGGCTTTTTTTTCGAAAAAAAAATGGATATCCGTCCTTATACTTAAATATAACTTAATAAAATAATTTAAATGTTATTAAGTTATATTTAAGTAACAAGCGCAGTGCATCTTTGTGTTAAGTCGCCCTGTAGGTAATTTCACTGGACACAATTTCCATTCAATCCGAAAAACATAAGTAATTTCCGAGCTGAATGATGAATGAATTAATTGGTCAAAGAAGTCATTAAGAAACCTTTCCACTACATTATCTTATCAGTATCTGTTACTGAACACATTTACGAGTACATTGTTACACACAATCCAAAATGTCATCGTACCGACGGGATTCGAACCCACGCCTCCTCGGCAACATGCCTAGGCGCTGTAACCAACTAAGCTACAGTACGATCCTATCAATACGACGAAACTAATGGATTGCATTTAACCAATTATACATCTACTAGTAAGTAGGTAGTTAGAACTATTTACCTACATCATATCTGAGCCTAAGTTACCCAATTTTTTTTACAGGTGACCTGTGCATGATAAATGCTAACGTGACTAAGCATGCAAACAGAAAGTAAGTGTGCCAAGATTATCCAATTAGGTAATACTATTATTATATATATGTTTATACATATACGGATACATGTTTATACCTACAGGGTGATTCATTATTACAAATGGAGCAAACGATGCGGGGTAGTATATGACCCTCGTACTTGTGTGCCCCGTTTTTTTTTTAGGTTTCGGGAAATTGGAAATGTTCAGGTTTTCCACTGAAATTTGGATTTTTTAAATATTTCTACTAACTATGTCAGTCCACCGACTATGTCAGACACCGGCTGATGATGATGACGATGATAAATTCGAAAGTACCTACCTATCGATTGCTTTGGCTGAAATTTTGCACAGAAATGTACGTGGGACGATAGAATAAATAAGACATGTGATAGATTTTATAACGCGCAAAGCCGCGGGGCTAAACTGGGTACATATTTGAATTCTTATTCATAACTTATTGTTATTCAACACGTTATATTTTTCATTGGTCTAGTTGTAGCTCATTCCGACTGGTACACTGAATACAATAGCCTTTTTATATATATCTTATAGGCTAGCGTTTGACCACTATCTCACCTGTTGGTAAGGATGATGCAGTCGAAGATGGTAAGCACGCTAGGCCAAGAATGGGACTGGCTTTGCTGATAGCTGCCGGAACACATTAGATGTTTGCCGACAGATTTTCTAACTTGAGGGTGGTAGCTGGCCAGGCGGACACTAGATAGTGTTCTACCACCATGCGGGGTTGTTGGTTTCTTAACGATGTTTTTCCTTTACCAGAGGGCCACTGTGAAAAGCGCACATACATTTTTCGATAGAAAAATCCATTGGTGCACGGCTAGGATTGATATCGGCACCCATGTCATCAAAGCCGACCGTTCTCCCACTTATACCACCGGGCCCTCAAAGGAGCCTTATACTAGATTATATAAACAAATCGTTTTCCATAGACTCAATATTCGTGAGATACTCGAGCTGCCGCACCGAGAGAGACCTCAACTACCTCAAGTCCTACATGCGCCGCTCATTGAAGTTCACCCAACTGTTCCGGAGGAGCCAGAACTTGAACCCAGGGTCGAGGATCTCTTACAGGTATTGTCAATTCAGCGATAAATATATTCAATAGACGGGTATACCACAGAAAAAAAACCGGTCAAGTGCGAGTAGGACTCGCGCACCGAGGCTTCCGTACAAACTTGTCAAAATATGCTTATGTTTACAGATTAATTCCTATGTAAGTGCTGCAAGACCAAGACCGCAGCTAGTTTTTAATAATTAATAGCCAGTCTAAGATCTTTAGATTGGTTTAAAAGGTCTCAGTAGCCAGTACTTGACCATAAACTCACATGGTCTAACTACTACAGTGGGAGTTTGTCTGTATATTTGCCCAATAGCATACTTGCCTAGAAGGTACTCATTTCCTTAGGTTTTTTTCGAGACCGATGGTCTCCTCATAGATATCGACTGTTATAATAATAGTAATAGCAATTATCATTTATTATCGTTTGCAAAATGTTTTTAAAATATAGATGAAGATGATAGAAATATATAGGTAGCTACGAATAAATAATAAGTCAGGAAGTCTAATTCAGAACCAATTCCACACAAAAAGTGGCCCTCATTCAAACCAAAACTACTAATCTACGTCAGATTCAAAATAAGAATCACTTTCGAAGTCACAAATGATTGGCTTGGAGATTGATTTAAATTCGGAACGAAAGCAGGGTTTGGTTCGGGCATTTGCTGTAATGTCTGTTATGACAGTTGAGTCAAACAAGACAAATGTCCGACTAATGACGCGCTGGTCACGACTTTTAACCCCGTCTGCTTGGATACGACTTTTGTTGGGTAATTTTTTTAACGCGGTTACATTTCCTGACTTATTATTTATTCGTAGATAGGTACATACAACCTTGGCTGCTTGCCGATTTTTATGATTGTAGGTCAACGGGAAGTACCCTATACGTTTTGATTCCCTTGGTCATATTTTATGACCGCTGAAAGATACCGTAGACCCGAGTATTTGATAAGTTAAGTAAGTTTCATGGTTTGCATGGTGGTAGGACACTATCTAGTGTCCGCCTGGCCAGCTACCACCCTCAAGTTAGAAAATCTGTCGCCAAAACATCTAATGTGTTCCAGCAGCTATCCTTGAGAGCCAGTTCCCATTCTAGGCCTAGCGTGCTTACCATCTTCGACCGCATCATCACTTACCAACAGGTGAGATAGTGGTCAAACGCTAGCCTATAACATATAGAAAAAAATGTTTCAACTTGATATCTCTACGCGTTCCTGAGAAAAAGGATCTTGAGAGATGGACTGACGGACAGACAGACAGGACAACAAACAAAGTGATCCGATAAGGGTTCCTTTTTGCCTTTTGATGTACGGGACCCTAAAAACTGATTTAAAAAAAACCGACTTCGCTTCATACCGCGAATGTCATTTTCAGTAGGTACATACCTACCTAGTAAGTTTGAGATGTTTATATCTATATCTCTGGAGATAAATTGAATAAAAGTTGAATTAAAAACAAATCTCTGGAGATACGAACTGAAAGTACGAGTAAGTAACTACTAAAAAATAATTTTCCAAATGGGTTACTTAACTACGGAGTTTTGAGGTAATACACATAAAAAATATACAATCTTATTCAAAACCTCCTTTTTTTGGAGTCGGTTGAAAAGGTATTACTTTTTAAGGTTCCATACATGATCACTTTGTTGTCCGTCTGTCTGTCTGCCCGTCTGTCCGTCTGTCAAGACCCTTTATTGCCGGAATGCGTAGAGGTATCAAATTGAAACTTATCTATACTAATATTATAAAGAGAGAACATTTGTATTTTTGTATTTTTGTATGTTTGTAATGAGTAAGGTCAAAAACTACTGAACCGATTTAAAAAATTCTTTCACTAATACATAGAAAGGACTTTCGGAATGAAAATAGGCTATATATTATCCCGTTTAAATCAAAGGTACATTCGTGGAGACCTAATTTGCAACCTAAGTCCTCAAATAAACGGTCGAAAAAACACGTTTCTGACGAACGCTGCTTAATTGAAAATAGATAGAAGAATATTTTCTATGCAAGAGTTTTACAACTTAATAAGACCTACAAAAAAGTCCGCGACAGCATATGTCTATCTCTTAAGGTTGACTCACAGTAACCATTTTAATCTTAAAATTTTTATTAACAAATATTACATAACTTCCAAGGCTATTTTCAAGTATATAGTATTAATCCTTATCCAAATAATTACGTTAATTAGCTTGGCCACATATAATAGATTAAAATTGTGCTTTACAGTATATAATTCAAATGAAAACTCTAGAAGATATCACGAATTTCACAAACACGCATCGCAAAATTAATAAAATATTTGCAGTGAAACCACAGATTAGGTCATAGTTACTTCGAAAATATTATTATAAGCTTAGCTATGCTGTAGATCCCCACCGATCACAATTAATTTGAAGTCAATATAGTATAATAATATGATCTATTGTATAAAATAATATTCATCTATATATATAATAATATAATATAATATTAACCACCCCGACTGATCTATGTATAATAGCTTTTTCCAATGACTCTAAACACGGCATTTAAAATCTGAGCTGTAAGTTGGTGAGGATTTGAGTATTCTGTTGAGTCCAGGAGGCTTCCATGTTCTTACAATATCGTTGAAGAAGAAGATTTTCGAATTGATCAGGCCTATGAAAGTTGATTAAAGCTCACAGTTATATAACGATTGAACGAATTTTCATGAATCAAAGCTAAGAAAACTCTCGATGACGACATCTATCAAACAAAAAAAACTATCAATAATAAAAACAAAATCGGTTCATCCGGTTAGGTGCTAAGATGCTACAGACAAACACACAGATACACACGTTAAACGTATATTACCCCTATATTACCCCATTTTGCGTCGGGGAACGCCGTAAGGTTACGCGGCGGCAGATGTACTCTTTGGTGGTAAGCTACTTTTTGGTAGATTTAATGATTCCACTACCACTGTACGAAAACTCATGATTCATGAATGCACATAAAACTTTCATTGGTAGGTATATAGCTAGGATTAGAACCAACGACCGTCGGGTCAGAATAAGGGTAACTATCCTTTACGCCAAAGGGCCGTCCAATATCACTACGTAAGTATTATAAAACAAAGTCCATCACTGCGTCTGTCTGTCTGTTCGCAATAATCTCAATAGCTACTGAACGGATTATCATGCGGTTTTCACCAATAGCCAGAGTGTTTATGAGGAAGGTTTAGGTGCATAATTCGTTAAGGTTTTGTGTAAATTGGATGAAATATGACGATGGTTGTTAAATATGTTCATATTTTATATTCCATGCAACAAACTGATGCAAATTTTGTAGGCATATATGTTCTACCCGTGCGAAGCCGGGGCGGGCTGCTAGTACTTAATAATTGGATCTACGATATCTTTCGGCTGTGAAAAAATCAAACCTGTAAGTCAACGCGATCAAAAGATATGACCGTGTATATCGCATATTTTGCGATTTTACAACGGAATCAAAACCTATAGGGTACTTCCCTTGACCTGCAGGAGAGCAAGGGCTTGAACCACTTATATAGGAATAAATCTGAAAACAATAAAAATGTAGTTTAATAAAAATAGGTGAATTACTATTACAAACTTATTATTCGCGGTTGGTGCAGTACATTTTCTGTGGATCGAACTGCAAAGTTAACAGCAAACGCGGGGTACATTTTTCCATACAAATGTATTCCCCATTTTCCTCCCTGGAAAATGCTTCTAGAGCAAAATTTTTTTCTACGAAAAATCAAGGTCTACTGTAGCTACATTATACATCATTTGTTTTTTTTCATCATACATTTGCAAAAAGAAATATGACCCTTCAAAAAACGGAAATAATTACCCATTTTACTGCCCTGATCTAGACGGCTACCAGACAAGTTCTAAAGGGTTTTAAGACAAAACAAAATGATAGAAGCACGGATGCACTCATCTGCAAAAATATCGTGAAAAAAATAATTTTTATCGGATCAGTTTTCGAGGAGAAAACACGGGAATACAAAACCTTGTTTTACTCAAAATTTTGTAGGCAAAATGGGCCTGAGCTGCAGTTGTCCCTATCGCACTCTTCGGGGGAAGGCTGGAGGCCTGGAGGTGAGGGAGGGTGAAATTAACACGTATACATTTAAGGAAGTGATAATTGTCGATAATGGGTATCGATAGTCTAGTGATGTCTATCGATATCGATAGTTATCGCGTTTTCATTAATTTAATTTTCTACAAAGTGTATATGTTACTTTTATCATTGTAGGTACTTCAAATTGCTCTAGATATCATTTACCACTAGGTGGTATAGTGGTGAAACGCTAGACTGTAAGATATAAAATAAGAATATTACAGACAAATTACCTTTACATAATGGTTATGTGACTTATGTCCAGGTTAAACGTACTACTTGAAATTTTCACAAAGTATGTATTACTATGGGCGCTATAAAAGCAAATAATATTTTTTTGAAGTGAAAACTTCTTTAGCGGCTTTGTGAACTTTGTATAGGATTTGAATGGGATGGGTAAAATATGTAAAATTCGCGTCAAGACATCGCGTTGGGAGACGTGACCTGATCGAAATTTCGTAAGACGGAGGAAGAGTGGAAACTGTTATTGGGATGTGTAAAAAATGTTAAACTCGCGTCAGGACACGTGACCTGATCGATATTTCGTAAGAGGGAGGGAGAGTAGACCAAATGCACAACGTTAATGTTCAAGTTAGTTGCATGTAAATCAATTTTTAAGAGTAGCTAATTTAAGAGTTCAATGATATATATTTTTTATTTTACCATATTATTTGTGCTGTTTTTCGACCACATACCATCCATTTTCAACCGACTTCCAAAAAGAAGGAGGTTCTAAATTCGTCTGTATGTTTTTAGGGTTCCGTACCTCAAAAGGTAAAAGAAAGGAACCCTTATAATCTTATAAGGGTTCCTTTTTTTTCACTTTCTTGTCCGTCTGTCTGTCCGTCTGTCCGTGTGTCACCACTGATTTTCTCAGGAACGGGTGGACCTAGCAAGTTGAAATTTATACCTGATGCTGAGGTATATAGTCCCTATTGGGTGTACAAAAATCAAGATCTTGAGTCAACACAATAAAAAGATATGGGCAAATTTAGATTTTCGCGAAAACTTGTTAGTAACAAAATGTACCTTAATTTTCAACTTTTTTTATTTTTCGGAATTTTTCCTTTACTTGTGCTCTAAGACCTTGCTTAAAACCAAAATTGACAATTCTAGGTAAACCGAAAATACCCTATAGGTTTTGGGTCGAAAACCTATAGGGTACTTCCCGTTGAACTAGAATCATGAAATTTGGCAAGAAGCAAGGTAGCAGCACAAATTAAGGAAAATTCCAAAAAATAAAAAAAGTTGAAAATTAAAGGGTGTCCCCATACATACTTTGTTTGTGCCAATTAATGTAGACCTCTGAGTTATATAAGCGCTGATACGTCTAGCTTAATTGGTTGTACGGAAGCCTCGGTGGGCGAGTTCAACTCGACTTAGCCGGTTTTATTTTCTTTTTCTTTGTATGCATGTTACGCGTTACTCCGTCAATTGTGAAATGATTCGAATGATTGTTTTTTGATCGGCATGGTACATTTCTGAGGTGGTCTCATTGCAATTTCAATGAAATCTGATAAGTATCTCCAGAGATATGACGATAAACGTCTCAAACTTGCTACTTAATAATTATCAAATCTGAAGGAACTACAATAAGACCACCTTGAAAATGTACCCTACCAATTAAAAAAATAATCATTTAAATCGGTTTACAATTTACTGAGTAATCGCGTAACATAAAAAATAAACATGTTATACGCATTGAGAACCTCCTTTATTTGAAAGTCGATTGAGAAAAACTGGCCAAGTACAAGTCGGACTCGCACTCCTCGGGTTCCGTAGCACAGTAGAGTATTCTATAACTATGATTTTTCGCAACCAAAAAATTAACTTTGGTTTTCATAGTGTTTGTATGAAAAACTGGTTATATTTGCGGTCGCTATATCTCAAAAACTGCTGACTGTATCTCGTTCAAACCAATTTTCTTTAAATTTTTTAGTGAGATCTACATTTTTTCTAGATTTTTCATTTTTCACTCCCTTACTTTAAAATTAGGCTACACGTTTTACTACTTTAGACGCCGCACCTATCTTTTAAATGATTGACTTTGAGAAAAAAATATTTTAGGAGCCTCAATGTAATTTTTAAAGACTATATCACCCCACCCCAAATCTAAAGACACCCCCCCACACGTATAGGTTTGAAGATTTTTTTTATTTTGTTTCAGTTCCATGTATGGGATGCCCCTTAAACTTTTATATATTTTGTTTCTTTATCGGAAACCTGTTTACAGAATACATCTACCTACTAAATTTCAATTCTGTAGTCTTTATCGTTTCGGAATAAAATGGCTGTGACATACGGACGGACAGACAGACAGACATGACGAATCTATAAGGGTTCTGTTTTCCGTTTTTTGCCATTTGGCTACGGAACCCTAAAAACGAGTCATAAGCAACCAAATATGTGTACCCTATTGTTTGGTAATTATGTGGAAAGAAGTAGTCTCTGCCTACCCCAACGGGAAAAAGGCGTGATTGTATGTATGTATGTATGTATTGTTTGGTCTTATACACCAATTAACACGATTTAACTGCGAAATATGTGTCACGTAGTACCTATTATATAATCTGTAACCAAACACTGGAAACGCCGGTAATCGCTAAGTTTCGAATGCTGACAACTAGTGGATAGCGAGCGCGGGAAGGGTGCGGGTGGTCGTGTTCTCCTAAGTACGCACACCAACACAGTATTCACACACACATCGATGGCTCGGTTGTCCGGGCGCTGCGCGACGGAAATAGTTTCTTTAAATATCTATTTTTGAAATTTCTCGCAGCCCGAGGACGCTCTTAAGTTTGTCCTGAAACCTAATTTGCGAAGTTCGTACGTAGGTCTCGGTGGGCGAGTCAAACTCGACTTGGCCGGTTTTATGTATCTTTTTTATTTTGTTACAGAATAGTGGCAATGTGATCGCTAACATTCAAGATATAACCCTCAAAGAGACCGCCATACCTGAGATTCTATTGCCTCCTAATGTAAGTAATAATATGGAACTTTTGCGTCGCCTGGGGCAGTAACTCTACGTTGTCTTGTCAGATATTCAAACTTTTTTATATCTTTGTAAATTGTTAAACACAATCCAAAATTTCATCGTACCGACGGGACTCGAACCCGCACCCACCCGGATTATGCATTGGTGGCGCTATCATAGATGGCGCCACCAATGCATAATTGGGTACGTATCGATGGATCGAACCGTGGCTTAATTGGCAGAGCACCTGGACGTGTAATCCGGGGGGTGCGGGTTCGAGTCCCGTCGGTACGATGAAATTTTGGATTGTGTTTAACAATTTACAAAAATATAAAGTGTGTGACACTTCAAAGAAACATAATATTTTTTTATATCGTTTGAGCACTATCTCAGCTGTTGGTCTCTCTGTCTCAGATCTTAGAGCAGGTAAGTGATGATGCGGTTGATGGTGGTAGCAGCCTAAGCGTAGAATGAGAACTGGATCTCAAGAATAACTGTCGGAACACATTAGATGCCAAACATCTAATTATTATTATTAAATCGTTTATTTTCAATCAACATGGATCATAATAATATTAGATTACAAAGAAATTTCAATAAATAATAATTGTAAGCAAACATCTACTGAATTAAAATTATATGTCATATAGTATTATGTGTCATAAGTACACAGTAATTAACATTAATAAAATACATAATATTACAATTAAAATGTCAAATAAAATATTTTATAGCAGGTTACATTTCAAATTATATCGTCCAGTTATTAATTGTTATTAGTCATAAATGATTAATTATAAAATTATTATTACATATTGAAATTAATATTAAAAGATTGCTATCAATATTTTATTATTATTTTTTTTTATATGTCACTACATGAATCATACAACAATCATTAATGTAGTGACAGTCGAATCTCTCAGCCAATACCCTCAGGATCATGTTGGGGCTGGCGCGAACCCTGCGCACCAGGGATGCGCACCGCTTCCGCATCGTTGTATAGAAACAATCAACGCGCGACTCGACGAACATCCCTGATGCACTACAGAATCGAGGCAACCCCAACAACACTCTGAAGGCATTATTATACTGAACACGGAGGATGTTATACTGTTTTTGAGTATAGTCAGCCCACAGGCCACTCGAGTAAAAGGGTGTACAAAACGCTCTGAAGAGAGTGTTTTTAACATCCCTTGAACATCGAGCAAACCTGCGGGCTATCATGTTCGCTCTTATAGATAAGGCTCTGCGCTCACGCTCTATGTCAAGATCGTCTTTGAGGTCGGAAGTCAAAAAGTGCCCAAGATATTTAAACTGTTGAACTCTATTTAAGGGTACACTATTCAGTTTGACAACTGGAATATTTTCTGCCAGCCCGAAAAACCATACATTCACTTTTCTTAGTGTTATAGAGCAGACCGTGACTGAGAGCATATTCCTCACAGATGCCGAGCAACCTTGACAGCCCACATACCGAGGCACTCAGCAGTACCATGTCGTCGGCGTAACTTATATTATTTACACAGACTCCCCCTATGTGGTAACCTACATGCGTACTGCTGAGCTTCTCTATCAGGGCGTTTACATACAGGTTGAAAAGCGTCGGTGAGGTCAACCCCCCTTGTCTCATCCCGCATTCCAAGCTATATGGATCTGATAAAATCCCCGACCACCGAACGACGTTGATCTGGTTCCGATACCAGTACTGCAAAATGTGGATAACTTCACTAGGCAAGGTTGTGTCACTTAGTTTCTTCCACAGAATGTCATAGGAAACCAGATCAAACGCCTTCGATAGGTCAAGGAAACAAGCATAGACCGGTGTTTTTCGATCAGTGTAGTACTTGACAGTCTGCTTCAAACACAAAATAGCTGTCTCGGTAGAGAGTCCTGCTTTAAAGCCAAATTGGTTGTCATGTATCTCGAGACATCTATCAAGCTGGGTGTTAAGCAGACTGTCAAGCACTTTAGACATAACAGTAGCTAAGGAAATGGGCCTGTAGTTGTTTATATCGCTTATATCACCGGTCTTGTTTTTCACAATAGGAACCACCTATGTGATGCGACAGATTTTCCAACTTGAGGGTGGTAGCTGACCAGGCGGAGAGTAGATATTGTCCACCATGCGGGGATTGGGGGTTTCTTAACGATGTTTTTCCTTCACCGGTGAGCCACTGTGAAATGCGAACATATTTATAGAAAAATCCATTGATGCACGGTGGGGATTGAACTTTGGCGTCAAAGCCGACCATTCTACCACTGTGCCACTGGGGCCCCAAACTTAAAATTTTAATGTTTTCAGTTTGAAGGACAAGATGGGCCAGTTAAATTCCAGGGTATGTGAGGCGTACCTTGTCTCAAGGTTACGAAAGCAGTACAGTGATGCGCAAATGACAATCTTGAGTTTTTCGTGCTTCAGCTTCTTTTATAAGGTTTCATTGTAATTTCATCGAGATCTGAAAAGTATCTTCTGAGATATGACGTTAAACAATGCAAATTAGATTTAGCTTAAAATAGCCCTCCGCCATTATGTATGCATTTGTCCTGTCCCTACAAAGGTTGTCTGGAAGAGATGACTTGATGCGATAAGACCGCCGATTGCTTTACCATTTAATTAAGTAATAAAAAGGGAAAAATAGTCATCTCATCTAGTCTCGAACCCGGGACCTCCCGTACGCCATCCAATCGATCTTCCACCGAGCTATCATAGCGTTGTCAAATGAGTCGAAATTACCCTTTGTATTTTAATGATATTGTAGTAGTTTTTTAATGCCTAAAAACACGAATAAAACAACATTTCCTGAAAATGAATCCTAGCTAGATCGATTTATCGCCCCCGAAATCCCCTGTATACTAAATTTTATGAAAATCGTTGGAGCCGTTACCAATATTCAGATTATATAAATATATATTTATATACAAGAATTGCTGTTTAAAGGTATTTTCAGCTAAATGTAATTGAAGCTACTGTAGATTTTTATTTTGTTGTTTTGGTATTCAATAAAGAGTTTTGTATTGTATTGTAAACGTCTCAAAACTTGTTACTGAAACTTACTCGCAGGGCCTGGAAGTCGGTTATTTTCGTTTTTAAACTATCTTCGTTATTCGAAGTCGGTTGCAAATAGTATACCCAAGTCATAGAGAATGTATATATATATATATATATATATAGAGAGAGAGAGCGTATGCGAATGAAATAGCTATAGAGATATAACCCGACTAAAATGATGAACACGTGATACGTATGCGAGCTATAAGATAAAATGACCAACGTAATTTGGTCGGGTCATACATGACAGGGGGTGAGAGCCAATGGGTGCACTAGAACTTGGTTCCAGTGCTGGAACCAGTTTGTAAAATCGTATACGCAGAGAAGGATAAAAAAATGTTGTTCATCTCGCTATCTTATTATTTATTCGCTCGTTATTTAAATGCCACATCCACTTAATACTCCATCCACGACCTAAGTAAATTTTGATCGATTAAACGGTCGAGTTGTTAGCTTTAAATGTGTGTTACCTACAGGATGGGTTTGGTGAAGAGAACCCCGACCAAGCGATGCAGCTCCTCGTCGATCGCACGATGGAGACAATGCTGGACTTGCGCCGCGAGTCTAGACTGGACTCGGCTCACGTCTCTGGACTCGACTTGGGTCTCTCCGTAGACAAGTCGCACGACGCCACGCGACTCGCCCCAAGAGATATACACATGGAGAGCATTTCTGGACTCGATGCTTCTTTGTCTAAACGATGTAATTTATTATTCGTTTAGTGTCAGCTCAGACCGCGACGCGATGCGGCGCGCACTTATTATGAGAGTGATACAAAAAATAACTTTATTCACATCACAAAAAGATACATATTTCATTGAGTTAGTTCCGTTTAGTAGCCTGAAGCCGCGTGATAAACAATTGAACTTTATGAACTACACTATATGATACACATGCATTGAGATAATTTGGTGGAGCCGCGCGTCTTGCTGCGCCGCGCGAAACCAAAATCATCGTCACCTCGCGTCGCGGTGTGAACATTATTTAATATAACATCACGGGTCGTAAGTCGCCCGGTCCTTTGGAAGGCATTGACGGAGCCGAAGCCAACGTCAAGAGGCCCTTTAAAATGTCAACTTAAATACTATGATTTGATGTTTGGTTGCAATCTCACCTCATGTCGAGTGATGATGCAGCCGAAGAAGTAGCACGCTTGCACAGTAATTACCTAGATATTCACTCTCGATTTGAATATTCCCAAGTTATATGTCGTAGGAAAGACAGTCAAGGCAGATAATTTCATTTTTTGGCTGTTCTGATGAAAAACTCAGATGCAAAACGCTTTGTGCGAATGTTTGGTATACGAGTACATAGATGCCGTCTCGATGTCTGTTTTGATGTTGAGCAACAGAAATTTAAACTTGATGGTGGTAGCTGGCTCGGGGATACTAGACAGTGTCTCACCAAAAAGCCCAAGGTTTATTTAATTTAAATAATATTGCGTTAATTTATATCAATAATTTATCCTATATTTATAATTCTAGCTGGTGGCGACAGTCTTCAAACATCTGATTTCGGAAAAGGTACCTATTTTATCCTTTGAATTTCTTTTGGACATCATTACATTACCTATTTGTTTTCCGAAGGATTTAAAACATCGATCAAAGGAATACTAAAAGTAATTCCACAGTAATAATGATGTATTTTCTCTCCGTACGACAACTGGGCTGGTAGTCTACATAATTAGGTACCGGCGCTATCTGGTTTCGCAAGCATCTACTAGCTAGAGGGCGATGAAGCTATAACTGCATCTCTGTCTACACAACAAACGTCGATCGCGAAGCCAAGCCATCATCGACACCGATGACATCTGTCATTAACAGTTTTTATAGCACAGAGTGTGACCTAAACCCGCACTTTACGCACGCTTTACCGTGACTTAAATAGTCGATTATTGCACGACGTTTATAGCACTTTCGCTGCGCTCGGGTGCCAACTACACGCCGTGCAAAAATCTTCTATTTGACGGAAAAGCGTAGCAAACGTAAAGTGCGGGTTTATGTCACACTGATAGCTATAAAATAATATACGATACTATTTTAGGCTAGCGTTTGTCCTCATCTCGCCTGATGGTAAGCGATTATGCGATCGAAGATGGTAAACAGGCTTAAACTGATCTGAGTCTCAAGGGCTGTGTGCTGCCGGAAAACCGTAATGTCGCATTTACATTCAGCCGTAGTGAGCAGGGAAGTGGGCAGGACGAGTGCGTAAACGCGATACTTCTCATGCCACTGCCATTGCCTCTCGCGCTGCCCGGCGCTCCCCAAAATGGCGGTTTTTTGTGCGGAAGTCAAAGGACCGGCAGCGCGAGCGGCAGTGCGTGTTTACATTCTGCTCCGACGATCAGTACTCGCCGAGCGCCTGGAGGAGAAAGTTAATTATTTCGACGTCTGCCATTGCCGAAACTTGAAAGCGAAGTGAGTGGTAGGGCAGTATGTAAACGCACACTCCTCTCGATCCTGCTGCAGCAGTATTAGGGAATTATCGCCGGCAGCGCGAGGGGCAGCGGCAGGGGCTGAATGTAAATGAGGTATAAGGTTATCCTTACGGTGTACCGGCTAAAAAAAATCTGCCGCCATAAGGCAGATTTTCTTTTTGATGGTGTTAAGCTACTGATCAGCCAGCACCCGTTACCTAGGATCCGTCTATCTATATGTTGTCTCTTACTGTTTTCTTTCCTTCCTTACCTTTCCCCCTTGTAATCACAATGTCCTTTAACATATTTCCCATATTTGTGCAGACATCCCTGAAATCCCTGATGTCCCGATCCTTGACATACCTGTTCCTCAAGAAAAGTTAGTTTCACGGTAACATTTAACCTGTTGCAATCTATACCAATATAATCACTGAGGATTACAGACGTGTTGGATGTGTTAAAGCGTGAAGCGATACGACGAGTTTAGACATATTTTAAAGAATTTAGAAAATATATTAGTAGATTCTATACGGTCTAACTATAGTTGTAACTTCTTATCTAGGTAGTGCTGAAGCCGTGGAAAATGTACCTCGTACAGTCGTACGTATCACCCATATTGGGTAGAATAGGCTTTTTCCACCCCTCATATTTCTCGCTGATCGAAGAATGTTATTACATAGTTAAAAATGGGGTAATTGCGAACACTTAAGGAATAAGATCGTTTAAAAAACTAAAAAAGAACCGACTTCAATGCTGCGCTATTAATTTTCAGTACCAATTTTGAGGTGTTTATCTCCATATCTCTGGAGATACTTACCAGACCTCAATAAAATTACCATGGTACCACACTTGGGATATCTCCTTTCCAACAAAAAATGAATAATCAAAATAGGTTCAGAAACGACGAAGTTATCCGCGAACAAACATATAAAAAAATATATATACGGTCGATTTGAGAAACATCCTTTTTTAAAGTCGGTTAAAAATTTAAATAACCCGGAACCAAATTAAGTTTTCAACGATATTTATTAATCAATCTTTACTTAAACTAATGAACCGTTTTTACAATCGACAGTGATATTTTTTTAACCGACTCAAAAAAAGGAGGAGGTTTCTCAATTCGACCGTATATATTTTTATATAGTCAAGTTATAATAAAAAAAACATAACATCTGGCGTTTGGAATTACCCCACATCATGGGGGTAATCCCGAATTGTAATTTTTAATTAATTATTAATAATAATGGGGTTATTTGAGTTAGATATTATTCCACAAAAAAACACCATGCTTCAAGATTTTTCGTATATAGAAGAACACATTCAATTTTACACAAAAATATTATGAAATTGTTGAAAAAACATGTGAACTTACCTTGAAAGACGAGTGCGTCCTCACTGTAACACTTTTTGGCAATTTTTTTTTTACATCGAACTGAGTAGCCCTTGACCACTATCTCACATGATGTTAAGTGATGATGCGGTCGATGATGGAGCGTGCTTACCCAGAAGATACCTATTCACTCGCGATTAGAAGACCCCCATATTGTACTTAACCGGAAACACAGACTTAGGCAGGGCATTCCATTCCCTGGCGGTTCGCATGATGAACTAAGATGCAAATCGCTTCGTTCGGGTAGATGGTATATCCACCATAAATCGGTGGCGCCTTTTAGTGTCTCTGGATGTCCGATAATAAAATGGGGAATGTGGAATCAAATTATGCTGTTCCATAGCACACTCTCTAAAATGTAACCGATAAAAAACCAATAAACAAGCGAGTTTGCGGCGATGTGCGAGACTCTAGAGTCTCTTGCTTACTAGTAGGCCGTTTCCAATGAGTTCTTAATTCTTAATGGCTTCCAGTGTCTCTAGCTGGTATTTGGCAGAACCATCCAAAGGTGAGAACAGTACTCCATGCACGATCGGATTTGTAAGGATTGAGCAACTGTCCCGGTGTAAAGTATTGTCTCACCTTAGCCAAAATGCCAAGCTTTTTTGAGACTAGCTGGGCTCTAGACTTAATATAAGAGCCGAAATTGAGAGATGCCAAGAAGCTCGAGATGGTTACTTATCGGGACGGATACATCTCGGAAAGTAGGAGACGATTCCCACCGGAGCAACGAACAAAATTTCTGGACTGCGTTTTAACCATAAAATTAAAATATGACTAAGTATACGCCGGAGAGACAGAGATAAGGCTCTACAGCCGTAGTACAGCAATAGCATTTCTTTATTGTAGTATCTATAGATCATTGGTACCTATAATAAGAATGTTTCATACCCTTTGGTAGACCTTCCCATATCGCACTACGGAAGGGTCTTGTCTATTTCTCATGTTCTGCAATCCAAACTCGTCTCTACCTAAGTAATCTAAAATAAGTAAGTAAATAACTACATAAGAGAGAAATATCAAAAATCTTAAATAGAGCTTTGCAAGACTAGAAAATGTATTGACTGAATTTGCGAAACTTGTTGGTAATATTAAAAATTATCAAGGTATTTAAAACATTGCGTCGTGTTATTTTTTTTTTTAAATTTGTAACAGGCAACAAGAGGAACCCATTGAGGAAATGCCGGTAGAAATTCCAATTGAGCAATCTAGAGACCAGACAGCAAAGAGAGTTCTGGAGCGTGAGTCTGAGCAGATAGAACTTGAGGTAAATTCATACCAAATTTACTTATTAGATTTATAACCCATCCCCCATTATGTGAATATAATTACGTAACATGCTATAGGAGAGGCCTATGTCCAGCAGTGGACTAATACAGACTGACGATGATGATTAAAAAATAATGATATAATCAAATATTTATTTATGGCTTTAAGTAGAAACAGCTAAAATTCCACATTTTGTTTCTTGTTTGTTTTTTTTAAAGCTTACTAGGAATTTAGGTTGCACATTACTAGTAGTCTTGTTAACACCTCCAACTGAGCTAAATATGCTTCACGTCAATAGTTCAATAGGTAGTGATCGAACTCACGACCTCTCGATCGTCAGGCCGACGTCTTAACCATTGGGCTATTGCTGCTTACATTAAGGAAAACTAGAACTTAACTATTTCACGCGAATCATTGAGTCATAGAGTTCGTGTCAGGGCGACTTTTGTAAAGCAATGTAAAAAACATTTTACAATACGGAATGAAATTCATGCTGCCCCAACATATATCTACCTGCCTACTTTTTGTTCTTATAGCTGTCCTTTAGAACCAGTGCCCATTCTGGGCCTAGCGTGCAATCATAATCGAAACTTCACTCTTCACTTACCAACAGGTGAGATAGTGGTCAAACGCTAGCCTAATGCTGTAAAAACAAACGCAATGTTTTGGTTTTGAAGAAAAGAGTATATAGAACTGTATGTCAACCTGTGTGACTTGTTGGCTTTGCGAAATCCTATTGATTAGTTCCAACTTTGATACAAAGGCATAGAAAAGATAATAATACTACGTATAGAACGGACACTCTGTTCCCCCCACCAATCCGGGCTACCTCACCTCGCCACCGATTCTGATCAATCGAGGCGCAAACGTGAGCAAGGACGCCATACGCGCACGACTACAGAACAATACTACCTCACAAGGATAAGAACATCAACTTCATACATGTATGAATATAAAACACAGAAATATTAATAATTATTATTATGGAATATTTCTGTGGGACTGGGTAGACACAGGAGGTTCAAATTTACGTAGTTTCTATATAATATATATACTAATACACCTATATTTGTATACCTAACTATATATTCGTATTTTAGAATTCATTTTCATAAATAAAACAACGATATACTCGTGCGTAAATAAACCTTAGTTTTTAAATTATTGAATAAAAACTTTCTTAATAATTTATTTATCTTTGTCGCTTTTTCAAATACTTTTTCAAAAGTAACTTTAAGTATATGAAATGTCTTTACCTAACTCTACACTATCCAATAACGTAATCAAATATTTAGAAGATTTTAGTTTGTAAAAACTTTCGCAACTGTTTCACTCGCACGCGTATCGGTCTTCGTTCGCAGACAAGTGTCTTAGTTATGGCGTATCGCGTTGAGTAAATGAGAATAATTTTATTATCTATGTACTTTAGAAACCATAGCGAAGTACTGGCTAGCAAGTCTAAACCGACTTCAAAATGAAGTACGTTCTTACGGTGACATCCTTAGACTTCACGCACACAATTGCGTCTGTAGAAAAACGACATGTGTGTAGTATCTGTGTCGGTGTCACAGTGTCAGTCGTTAAAACGCTAGTTTGTATGGAGATTTAGTCAAGTGTCCGGGGTGTGACATAGGTCTGGCACAGAACAATTTTTCTGTGCTGTAGGCTACCAAACTCTAGATTACCTAACTAATAACTCTTAATAAAAATGTACTCATTTAGGAACTCGAAGAAATGGAACCGCGAGCGAAAAGACGAAAGATGCGAAAAGGATTGATAATCGACAAACATACCAAAATAAACGCGGAGGTACTGCGCGCTCGAACAAGAAACCCCCGTGTGGAGCTACGATGCGAGGTACGTACTTACTTACCTGTATATACTGTATAACTAAGATGTAAAATAGATACACCACCGTCCGTCAGTCTCTCAATATCACTCTCAGTTTGGTTGTCTGAAAGAAATCGCGTTAAGCGATAAGATCGCCCTTTGCATCACTTAGAGTAAGTCTATTCCCTAAATATTTTCTGTTTTATTGGTGTGCAAATAAAGAGTTTATATATCTATCTATGTTTGTACTATTCATTATTCCGTGTCTATGTTTACCAAGTAACTGTTATATAATCTGTGCTTACGTACTCAGTTAGCTGAAACTTGCGGCCATTCCCGATATACATTCTATCCACTGAGAACTGCCGGGTCTAATTGTGAATCTAAACCAACCAAAATCACATAAAAAATCATCAATATCGGTCTAACAATTTAGGAGGATAGATAGATAGATAGATGAACTCTTTATTGCGACACCAAAGATACAGACACATATAACTTTTACAGCTTAAATTTAACGTGTAACAATGGGCGGTCTTATCGCTAACAGCGATCTCTTCCAGACAAACCTTTGTATGGATAGGATCGAAATAGTAGCCTAATGCAGGGTGCGCCTAATTTAAATTAAAATAATAACAATAACATATTATACCTGAACTAACATAATCATACCTACTTACCTACAACAATAAACACAGATTACTTACATAAATTCCTAAACACGCATTCTATAAATTTTAAACAGATTGACAGAACAGACAGAAGCAGCTTAACACTATTTATAATGAAAGATAAGCTTTTAAACGGCTCTTGAAAATATGAAGGGATTGTGAGGAGTTAGTGACACGCGTACGTAATAATTATATTACTCATTATATAAAGATATTCGATACAGAAAAAAAGGAGGAAGTTCTAAAGAACTTCCTCCTTTTTTTCGTCGGAGAAAATTTCATAAAATATAATAATACTCTACACTGGACAAATACAAAAGTCGAGTGGAACCAGCAATAAATGAAAAATCATCCCGCATTATTCTTATAAGATAATAACTATAACCACAGAATTAGTAATAGACATACAAGTACTATCACAGCGTAGATGGAAAATTAAAAATATCCGACATTAAAATAACAATAATAATATGGGAAAGATAAAACTATACAATCACTATTATATAGTGGTACACCATAGATATCGTATGGTTTCTTCTGACACAGATTAAATAATAATTAAATCAGTACGACAACACATTATTAACTATACAATAGAGTTTTGGCGGGAACGTGGAAAAGTGTGTGTGATCTCATTGTATTTTTTCCTAAAACTTGTGTTCTTCGTGTTCGCGTGTTAATGTGTAATAAATGTGGATTATTAACCATTAAGTGCCGGTGAATGAGTGCGAGTGTAGGGAAACAGCACAATATTGAAAAATATGCTATTTGCGTTCTCACCAAAATTCCACTGAAAATCTTCAGTAAACACCACATCTTTACTGAAGGTATGACTTATACTAGACTTTTACTTGAAAACTGACCTGAAATGTGACTTTGACCCATCACTACGACTAAAATACTTAAAAACTTGAAAAATTTCAATACTTGACACTGGCTAAATACACTAAACGTGTGGAGCCATAAAGAAACTAAAAAAAACTATACAATATCTGTCTATCTACCCACAAAAAAGTTGACATTTCAGTAGCAACTTTTATTGTACCAAATCTCCAACTACCCGCAGTATCAGTTATTCTCCGCCCGTTTTAGGATCATTCAGAGGACGTAATAGAGATTAATGTGCCTTACGAAGTTTTCATGCAGAGGCCTTGCAGTGCGGGACATAGATTACGATCTAACTTATCTACGGAAATTACACGAATGTATATGAGAAACCTTGGCGTCGTCGGCAGATTGGCTACTGAACGGCTTCCTGATACTGTGGTAAGTGTTTTAATATGCTTTTATTGTCTTGTAATTGTGGTCTAAAGTGTTAAAATAGGTAAAGGTAAGGTGGGTACTTCTCTTAGCTCTACGAATTCGTATGAGTTTTAACTTGCTCTACAATTTTCTTCCTGTTGTATCTCGTGAGTTCCCGCATGACGTTGGTGCATGTCCGCTTGGAAGTCGGGTTGGGATAGTTGCGCTAAGAAAATAAAAGTGAGTTGGACTTACGTCAGTTATCCTCGCCTTGGCTCAATATCTTCTTCCATTTGGAAACTGTCGCCAATCAAAATAATACCACTGATCTTTGAGAGCTATAGTCCCTGTCACGAGAAGCTATAAATTATGTAAACAAACATCTTTTACTAAGTAAACATTTTATACTGCGAGATAATAATAAATAGACCATATTCAATCGACATGAAATATAGACGGGTTATAATGAAAGTAACAACCTATTTAATTTAGTCGGATCATATTTTAACGACGCAAAGCGCTATCGTTTGTGTTTCTTGGTACCGGACGCAGGTATTGTAAACTATCGGGACGCCATTTTGAAATAAACGCGTCATTCGAGTTTCGAATGCGTTCGAGTACGAAATTCATTTTTTTTGTTGGTCCAAATATTGTAAACTCCTGAACACTTGTTTACATAATTTATAGCTTCTCGTGACGGGGACTTTAGTTCCCAATCCTAGGCCTAGCGTGCTACCATCCATCCTCGGCCGCATTATCGCATAGCAACAGGTGAGATAGTGGTCGAACGCTAGCCTATACGATATAGATATTTATCGGAAAACATTAATTTTTGAATCTTCATAATAAAATGTCAATACTTTATATGAAAATCTATTCATAAGGAGTAGCTACACTCTAAAAACATCCAGTCATGCACGATTATACATTTCAGACCGCATACCATTCGCTAAGGCTGAGTTGCACCATCTTACTTTAACCGTAACTATAACTGTTAACCGGTGTTTTTTATAGCTAAAGTAAGATGGTGCAACTTAGCCTACTTAAACTATAACAAACGTCAAAAATCTGTCAAACTCCATATAAAATCACCGGTTAATAGGTATAGTTAGGGTTTAAGTAAGATGGTGCAACTGAGCCCTAAAATTCACTAATAATTGCGTAGATACTCATAGTGTTCAAGCGCTTGTATGTCAAGAATAAAAAAAACTGCTTAAGAAAGAAGACAAATACCTCTTAAATGGAAGTCGACGAAGCGCCAACTCATCTTTTAACAAATTAAAGACTTTAAAATAATATATCTTTCCTCTAAGAACGCATTTTAATTCACCGTATTAATGTTATCAGGAAGGCGCGATGTTCCGAACACGACAATCCGAAAATCAAACTAATCTTGAACGTGTCGCGGAAGTGGAAGAAACAACAACTGAGAAAGTTCAACAACAACTCTTTATTATACCAGAAATTAATATTCAACAAGAACATTTGATTCAGCAAGACAACTTAATTCCTCAAGAAGACTTAGTCCCACAAAACATCTCAGTTCTTCAAGACATTACAATGTTGCATCAAGATAACGTCCCGGGCAATGTGTCTAGGAAATCTAACGGAGAACAAAATCAAGACATAGCCGATATGTTGACGCAGAAAATTCCAACGCTGTCGCAGAGGAATGGTAAACGGGCCGCCGATGTTTATCCACCGGTATGTGTTCATTTTGTATTCCATTTTTATAGAAGTGATAAGATAAGTCGAACAAAGAGCTGAATATCGAGCTCAGTGACGTGCTATAGGAGATGCCTATGTCCAACAGTGGACGAATACTGGCTGATAAAACGATGATAGATATGTTTCCAATGACTGTATAGAGATAAGTGGAAGTCTATGGAAGATACCAAATCATAAGATTAAAAACCTAAAAATAACCGACTTCAATGCTGCGCTATTAATTTTCAGTACCAATTTTGAGGTGTTTATCTCCATATCTCTGGAGAAACTTATCAGACCTCGATAAAATTACCATGGTACCACACTTGGGACTTTGGACTCGGTTCATAACGACGAAGTTATCCGAGAACAAACATGAAAAATATATATATATATACGGTCGAATTGAGAAACCTTTCTTCTTGTTTTGAAGTCGGTTAAAAATTATCACCAAAATTATAAATCATTTTCCTCGACTCGGTCGAAATGTGATGTAAAACTATTGATAAGTTTTTGTAATGTTAGTAAGTAAAAATTAACTGCTTATATTATTTTTAAATAATTTTACGTATTACACTCAAGTTATACAAAGGTAATAATATAGATAGCAATATGTATTATAACCGAAATTACGATTTGAGTTAAAAAAAAACCGAGTCATTTAGTTCTCATTTTTAACCCGCGACGCAAAAAGAAGGGGTGTTATAAGTTTGACGTATGTATCTGTGTATGTGTGTGTGTCTGTCTGTGGCACAGCGACCAAACGGATGGACCGATTTTGATTTAGTTTTTTTTTTGTTTGATAGGTGTCTTCATCGAGAGTGTTCTTAGCTTTGTTTCATGAAAATCCGTTTAGCCGTTTAAATATTACCTATCAGCTCATTTTTTGGTCGATGCGACTACGATAGCAACTTTCGTAGCCCCTTTGACCGTAGACGTCATAAAAATCAAAATGGCGCTTCTGCGCACTACTTATCCACCACTCTGAGATGTGGTGTATAAGCTCCTTGGAATGGTCTCAATCTTCAAATTATACATATACAAATCAGTTGGGAGCGGTTTTAAAATTTTAAATTTAGTTATTTATTTTTAAATATGAGAAGGAAAAACATCGTTAAGAAACCAACAACCCCCGCATGGTGGAAGGGCACTATCTAGTGTGCGCCTGGCCAGCTACCACCCTCAAGTTAGAAAATCTGTCGCCAAAACATCTAATGTGTTCCGGCAGCTATCCTTGAGAGCCAGTTCCCATTGTAGGCCTAGCGTGCTTACCATCTTCGACCGCATAATCACTTACCAACAGGTGAGATAGTGGTCAAACGCTAGCCTATAAGCCTTAAAATATTTAAAAAAAATGTATTAGATATTGAAAAGTACTTCGCAGTAATTCGAAGATTATCAGCCAGATGTATTTTCTTGTAGGCGAAATTGCAAGCTGTCGGTGTGGTGTCATTCCAGGAAAGCAAGAGGATGCTTCAAATGCAAGCTGAGGAGCAATTTTCAGGTGAGCTTCTCTTAAAAACTACAATACATTAATATCTAATTTATAATAAAAATTATATATACAATATAAACTACTTCTAAAATTATAATACAGACTATATAAAATCTACAAATAAAAAAACTGAATTAAGGGGGTACGATTTCCATACAAAAGTATAATGCACAAATATGAGTAAATGGAGCAAAAAATTGCACTGAAATCATATCTATTGGTCTTTTATAAGTATTTACATGTCGGGAAATGTATTTACCTACATAATTTGATTAATTAAGATGAAGCTATTTTGAATAATACTAAAATTCAAGTTCTAACAAAAAATATTAATTGAATAATATGCTTATATTAGTCATTTAAATCATGTAGGTAAATATAATTGCCTTGATGATTTGATTGAAGTTTTTGCTCCATTGATTCATATTTGTGGATTATACTTTTGTATGGAAATCGTACCCCCTTAAGATCGCTCGCTGTCCGCTGGTAGGGTACTCAAAAAGCTGGCGACGTTACCTCTTTGAATGGCAAGACTAATTCGTTGCCCGATGTAAGCGCCAACTCTAAAAATAATATAGATTAAATAAAAATAATCATATAAATTAATCTAATAACAATTTTTTTAATGGGAAAATGGGTAGCTTTTGACCACTATCTCACCTGATGTTAAGTGACGATGCGGTCGATGATGTAGCGCGCTTACCCAAAAGATACCTATTCACTCGCGACGTGATACCCCTAAGTTGTATCTAATCAGGAAACACAGACTCAGTAGAGAATGTATATTATGTCTCATAGTTGTTTTGTTGTGAGAACGCCATACATTTCTTCATAGAATGTAATGATTCAAACACCAAGCCCCAGAGCCCAGACTCCACCAAAGCGGAGACGAGACGAAAAGAGAAGAGATCACATCTCCTCTCCGCTTTCAGTGGAAATAACCTGTCATCTCATGACATCTCCTCTCGTCTCTCTTCTCCGCCTTGGATACCGGCCATATGAACTTTTTTTTCTATCCTAAATTTCAGAAGCAGTCAAACAAGGTCAAGTTCCAGCCACAGAAATAGACAAAGAGAACATCCCAGCTAACTTCCAGTCTCCCAAACAACAGGCGGGCGAGGCAGCGCGAGTCACGGCCATGCTGATGAAGGCGGGGCTCGCTGACGTATCGTGTTACCAAGCTAAGGTAAGGATACACTTGGTAACTAGGCTTGCTTGGCACGTAATAGTACGGTTGGAAACCCTACATAATCAGGGGAATTAAACATTTTTTTAAGTGTGACGTTCGACGTTTAGATGAAAGCTGAATGGTTCATGACTTTGTTTTTTTTTTTTTTATTCAAAGAATTTATTTATTTTTTTGTTATGTTTAATAATAATAATTGAAATGATCTATATTTAATGTTATTTGACGTGTGTAAGTGCAGATTTTTAATTTGCCCATTTACTGAATAAATGTTTTGATTTTTGACTTGGATAAAGAGAACATTCTAGCTAACTAGCAGTCCCTCAAACAACAGATCTTTGGACTTAGGAGCGCTACACACATATATTCAGGTCGGCACATTTGTTGAACGACAAAGCCGGCCGAAGCAATTACGACACAAATGTTCGTCTTGGCCCGCCTATGTGTATAGCACGCATAACCATAGTAAGTTTTAATTTATCTATGGCCTAAGAGCGTTTGTCAAGATCAAACGTATTTTGTATTGCGAGCCAATGCCGGCACATCGGCCCGTCAAAATCTCTGGCCGGTTTCTAGCGGTCGCGCCGATCTACTCGTAATATCGGCGGCCGGGATGACGTCGCCCGGTGCCGGTCATGCTGTGGACAAGCTGCCATACATACATATGTACCGCTACTTTGGTGCTGGCATTTTGTTGCCGGTGACGTCCCGGTGCCGTTGCTGTAGACAAACGCTGTAACTGATGTTTTTTTGTTGCCATAGACTGGGTTCGCTTGGAAATGGGGACTTTTGATGGTCGAAATTAATGTAATAAGTTAAACGCAAGGAGAAAATCTGCCGCCATAACCTTACGGTGCTCCGGCTGTACACACCCTCAGTCGAGTTATTCTAGGCTTAGCGTGTTCACCACCTTCGACCACATCATCGCTTACCACCAGTGGAGATATTGTTAACAGCTAGCCTATAGATGTAATATAATTTAATATCGTTTACAAAACGAAATAAACTGGTCAAGTGCAAGTCGGACTCGCACTCATAGGGTTCCGTACCACACTACAGTATTTTATAAGATCGAGCAAAAAATAACACTATCATTTATTGCCAGCAAAAATAATAATTAATAAACATATTATTTCTTATAACGCCATCTAACGTCTAACAGAGGTGTTAGGGATCAGCATTTCAATATAACGCCATCTATGGACGTTTACCTAAGCGTTCATAGATGGCGTTATATTGAAATGCCGAAAAAAACACGTTTCTTGTATAGGGACCCCCTATTATTTTTAACTTTATTCTGTTCTTAGTATTTTTTGTTATAGCGGCAACAGAAATACATCATGTGTAAAAATTTCAACTGTCTAACTATCACGGTTCATGAGATACAGCCTGGTGACAGACGGACAGACGTACAGCGGAGTCTTAGTAATAGGGTCCCGTTTTAGCCTTTGGGTACAGAACCCTAAAAAAAGGACTTGAAATGCCGCGTTAGCATTTTTCAGTAGCATGTTTGTGGGTTTATCATCATATCTCCGGAGATAATTATAAGATCTGGATAAAATTGCAACGGGACTGAACGTGAAATATACTCTCTAAAACAAAAAAATAATTTTCGTAATCGGTTATTAAATAAGGGTGTTCTGAGGTAACAAACATCTGTTTGAGAAGAGAACCTCCTCCTTTTTTGTGATGTCTGCAAAAAAACTCTTATATATATATATCTTCTGTATATATCATATCTGTGGAAAAACATGAGGGAGACCATTGCCTAGCAGTGGGATCAAATAGGTTAAGTCAAATATAGCCCAGTGGTGCAGTGGGAGAATGGTCGGTTTTAACGCCAGAGTCACCAGAGTTCAATCCCCGCCATGCACCAATGCGATTTTCTATCAAAAAAAGTATGTGCGCTTTTAATAGTAGCCCTCCGGTGAAGGAAAAACATCGTTAAGAAACCCCCAACCCCCGCATGGTGGTGGATCTATCTAGTATCCGCCTGGCCAGCTACCTTCCTCGAGTTGTTTCTGTCGCCAAACATCTAATGTGTTCCGGCAGCTATCCTTGAGAGCCAGTTCCCATTTTGCCCTAGCGTGGTACCATCCTAGACCGCATCATCACTTAGCAACAGGTGAGATAGCGGTCAAACGCTAGCCTGTATGTACAGGAGGTGTCGGGAGCCGTGGACGCGGCGCAGCAGATAGCCCGCACGGGGGCCGGCAGCCGCAGCTCCGAGACGCCGCTGGGCAGCCTCGACCGCACCAAGGTCTCTCTCGGCTCCGACCGCACCACCGACTCTAGGAGACTCTTGAGGTTACTAACTACTATTTATTTATGTATTTATTAATTTGTTCGTTTGTTTATTTGTTAATTAACTTATTTGTTGGTTTATCGCCCTCATCCCATAGATAGACCATGAATCAGTCATCAATAAGCTCAGAACAATAACAATAATTTGTACCATCTTTCCGTTGATTAACATATCCTCACATCCATAGACAATAATGTATAATTAAGCAATGTATTGTAAAGGGCCTCTTGGAGTTGGTTTCGGCTCCGTCAATTTCTTCCAAAGGTCCGGGCGACTTACGACCAGAGAGATCTCATTAATAGTTTAAAAACTAAAATAAACGACTTCCATGCCGCGCGAGTCAGTTTCAGATATTTATCGTCATATCTCTGAAGATACTTATCAGATGTTGATAAAATTTAAATAGGACCACCTTGGATATGAACCCTATCTGTAACAAAAATAATAATTCAAATCGGTACACAATTGGCGGAGTAATCGCGTAACCTTCATACAAAAAATAAACCATATAAGTAGACGATTGAGAACCTCCTACTTTTTGTAAGTCGGTTGAAAATATAATTTATTACCAATTTTTTTTATTTTTGCTCAATAGAGAAATGATTGACCACTCTGGTGTTATGTGACGATGTGGTCCAAGATGTAGCACGTTTGCTTAGACGATACCTATTCACTCACAACATCCCAGGTGGTAAACACAGACTCAGACAAGGAATTCCATTCCTTGGCAGTTCGTATGAGGAATGAATACGCACAAGTTGTAGTTATAACAATAAGAGTTATTTGCAATTTGGCAATACGTTCCGTTTCTAGTAAAAGATTTAGAAGAAGACCCCGAAATAGAGAGATGTGGTGCTAAAAGATATGAGTGAGTGCGCGCTTTAACAATTTGGCGTCTATAATACTACAATGGTTATAAAATCTTTCAAAATGTTAATAAAACCTTAATGCATGTTTCGTTCTTACAGAGAGAATTGGGGAACAGAGGGCACGATGCTGAAAATTTTGTCTTTCAGGATTGATTATGAAGATCCTGTCACTGTAGAGAACCTCATCAAAAAGGGACCAGTAATCGCGGGGCTCGGTGCTCAGAGCGCGGCCAAATGTTTCACTTCTATATTGAGTGAGTAAACATTTCATTAATGTAACTACGGTATGTTCCATCCTTCTTATATTATAAAGGCGAAAGTTTGTATCTATGCTTGTTACTTACTCAACCGATTGAGCTGAAATTTGGTATGTAGATAGCCTAAACCCGGGCATAACACATAGGGTACTTTTCATCCCGATATTCTCACGGGAACGATGTCTACGCGAGTAAAACCGGTGGGCAGTTATTTATATGTGTGGCTCTCATGTCACTATCGCTAACTACCAAACAATATAGTGGTCGAACGCTAGCCTATCGAGATTTGATGGGTATCTCCAGAGATATAGATAAAAAATAAAAAAGACCTCAAACTTAATACTGAATAGGATCGTTTAAAAAATCTAAAAGAACCGACTTCAAATGCCGCGCTATTAATTTTCAGTACAAAGTTTGAGGTGTTTATCTACATTTCTCTGTAGATACTTATCAGAACTCGATGAAATTGCCATGGTAATAATTGCCAAATTCGGGATATCCCCTTTACAAAAAAAAAAGAATAATCAAAATCGGTTCATAAACGACGAAGTTATCCGCGAACAAACATATATAAAAATATACGGTCCAATTAAAAGGATGACTTGATGATTCAAAATAAACTGGCCAAGTGCAAGTCGGACTCGCACTCGTAGGGTTCCGTAACACAGTAGAGTATTCTAAAAAAAATGTATGCTGTAGCTCAATAAAAACTAACAATGAAAATTGGTTTGAACGAGATACAGTCAGCAGTTTTTGAGATATAGCGACCGCAAAGATAACTTTGTTTTTCATACAAACACTATGAAAAACAAAGTTAATTTTTTAGTTGTGAAAAATCATAGTTATAGAATACTTTACTGTGTTACGGAACCCTACGAGTGCGAGTCCGACTTGCACTTGGCCAGTTTATTTTTGTATAAAAATCGGAAAGCGGTTTACAGAATACATCTACCTACCAAGTTTCAATTCTGTAGTCCTAAAAGTTTTGGAATAAAATGGCTGTGACATACGGACGGACAGACAGACAGACATGGCGAATCTATAAGGGTTCCGTTTTTTGCCATTCGGCTACGGAACCCTAAAAAGAGGATGTTTCTCACATCCTCCTTTTTTTGGAGTCTTTAAAAGACTAGTCGTTTTTAGGGTTTCGTACCCAAAGGGTAAAGCGGGACCCTATTACTAAGACTCCGCTGTCCGTCTGTCTGTGTCTGTCCGTCTGTCACCAGGCTGTATCTCATGAACCGTGATAGTCAGACAGTCGACATTTTCACAGATGATGTATTTCTGTTGCCGCTATAACAACAAATACTAAGAACAGGATAAAGTTAAAAATTATAGAGGGTCCCCATACAAAGAAACGTGTTTTTTTCGGCATTTCACGCCATCTATGTATCGTCCCATAGATGGCGTTATATTAAAATGTCGATCCCTTGTTAGGGACAAAAACAAAGGTGTTCCTTTGTTAGACGTTAGATGGCGACGATTGCGTTATAAGAAATAAAATGTTTATTAATTATTATTTTTTGCTGTCGAAAAATGATAGTGGTATTTTTTTGCTCGATCTTATAAAATACTGTAGTGTGGTACGGAACCCTACTAGTGCGAGTCCGACTTGCACTTGGCCAGTTTATTTTGTTTGTTTTGGAAACGATCTTAATTTGTAATATTATTCTTCATTTCAGAGTTAAAATCGCACGGCTTCGTTGCAATAAAGAAGCGGGCCGGAACAACTTTAATAGAGAATATACTGCTTGGACCGAGATTTGATACATTGTAATAGTAGTGTGTTTAGAATTTGATTAATTCTGACATTATTACTATTTGATATAAGAAGTATTTAATGTATTGTTGAATAATATTTGTTATGTGTAATAGTTTAGTACTCAGTCGTTAATGATATAGGTAAGACGCAAATTAGTATTCATGCATTCACTCCAATTTTATTATTTATGCTTCGATAAGACTATAAAACATAAACTGGCCAAGTGCGAGTCGGACTCGCACACGAAAGGTTCTGATTGAACAACATTTGCCGGAGATATAAGTTTCTTGTATATTTATTCCCTTTAATTTTTAATTTAATTTAGTTTTTATTATTTGATGTAATAGCAGCCTATTCATACACTATGGCGTGGCTTGTCATAGGAGAGCCCTATGTCCAACAGTGGACGAATACTGGCTATTTATAATGATGATGAATATGAGCAAATTTCTTGTCTCGATCTATTACAGTTCACAAGATCGAGCATAAAACGCCCGAACAAATCACGTTACTTGTATACCTTTAATTTTTTTAAGTATTTGTTTTATAGCGGCTTTGTGAAAAAATATCGTGTCTTGTAAAATGTCAAGTGTTTAGGAGATACAGCCCTATGGAATATAGACGGACATACAGCGAAGTCTCAGTAAAAGTGTTCCGTTGGTATCCTTTGGTTACAGTACCCTAAAGAGTATGAAGCTGTCAGCTTCGATAAGTATAAGAAACCATAGCAATGTATCTATAGTTAATTTTCTAATGTTACTTTTGTTTAGTTACATATTTTGTATTCGATGACAAAGAACCTACGTTTCTTTTGATTTGCTCGTATATTGCAGCATTTGTTAACAATATTATTATTTTAATGTTATTTACTTATTATATTTTGAATGTGTTGATAATAATATATTTTTAAGGGCGGAAACCAAACTCGGATATGGTCACTTAGGAGTAAATCGTCATTTGTTCAGACAATAACCATACATTTTTAGAAGTTTCCAATGATTTACTATAGAGTAACTCTTATCCGAGTTTTTAATCAAATCCGCTCAAAGTTATGATTTGTTGATTATTTTTGTTAATTTGTCTACTATGTTGAAGTCAAAATTCTATGAAATAAAAAAACTTCTAATAATTGGGTAATTTTAATGAAACACTTGAATTGATATGAACAATTTATTTTGAATAATTTGTATATAATGATATGGATTTCTGTACACGTTTATACAAGACATCAACTAGATCGCTCTCAACTAGATAATTTTACGAGTATCTTATAAAGGTAAGTATGGACTTAATAATTTACAAATACTAAATAGCGTGAATGGAAGCTGTACAACAAACTTGACTTAAATATTACTTTAGCTTAAATATTCTTAATTTACATTAAATTACATTCATATACATTAAGGAATTGGAATATTGATTTACGAGTAATCTAGTATGCTTAAACGTTAGGACCATAGGCGAAACATTTACATAGTAACTTATATATAGAATTGAAAAGTTTTGGAGTTTCCCTAACTTGGTATAAAGCCATATCACTATTTTTATACAAAATCAGTCTCCTACTATTTGTTACCGAGCTCTGCCGTTATATTGAATGTGGTACACAATTAAACGATCTTAAAAAACGTTAGTCAAAGGCAGTCGTCTGTGGACGTTCAGCACTGGACGTTTGGACAAAGTTCAACAACAATAAATATACAATAATTCATTATTAAATTTACGATTACATTCACTCACAAATCTACCGCGAGGATAATATATTTATAATAAACATCGACTCTTATCGTCTGCTAGAATTTAAGGTCGTAGTACACCGAAACCACTCAATATAATCTCTATTTGAAGCGTTGACCTGACATGGTTTTTTTATATTGCGTCACTTTAGTGCTGTTTTTAATTGAATGATGAGTAAACGACGTACGGATAACATCACTCTTTCAATTGAAAATTGTTCTATACGTGACAAAACATAAAAGTCGCATGTTATTGCTTCACTTAGAGCCGAGATAACGTTGAGCAATCACCGTGTTCGACGTACATTATACGTTCGGATACAACCATCGAGCACACACGTACGTGTGTTCACAGCCTTGCTACATACACTTCTCTAAATCTCTCACTCATAGTAAACTTTACAAACTGCTCATAAATACTTCAGGAATGACAACGTTGTATAGATTATAGATAGCTACCTCATCGCGAATTACACAAGTTTAAATAAAAACCTCTAGAATAATATATAGGTAACACGACATTAGAATTAAATAATTAAAGGTACTTCAGTTTTCCATAAATTAAAAAGTAATAATATCATCGATAGAACTCATATATTATAATCATATTAAAATTAAAACGCGAGATTTACTTCTGCGTACAAGCCGGATTATAATTCATTAGACGATTAGATATAAAATTAGAGCTAAAAAGGAAATATTTATTTAGTACAAACGCAACGAATTTGACATATCACAGATCGGGCACAAACCCGCACGACATCCGCTCGCCGCTGTGGAAAAACTAGACATATTTTAATGTAGCTTTATACTACATGAACAATCGAGGCGCCGCGTGAAACACCAACAAAGGTCGAAAAGAAAACTCGCGGACAGAAACAATATTGAACATAAGTAATTGGTAAAGTAAGTTAATATGACGGTAATATTTCAGTCATGAAAAGAGGGTATCATTATTGCTATGAAGAGGTAAAAGTTCGGTTATTTGATAATACAGCCGACCCAATTAATATTCCTTAGAACACATTGCTGTAGTATCGTTGTACATAAAAACAAAATCTCTCGGACGCGTCTATCCTTTAGTCTAGACTCTGATCTCAGTAAACTACACATGTGAATTTTATAGGAATGTAATTTCGTGAGTGCGAAGCTGCAGTACGGATCAAAGCGGATAAATTCGCTCGTCATTCCTGTTCAATGTTATTTCCATCCGCAAAAGACACACGTTCAAAAGACAGTTAAGCGAGCGAGTCGCTGTCAAACTCCGCGTCGCGGTCGCGGGCGTAGTTCATGCTCTCGAAGTATTGTCGCGGCCGGCCGGCCCACAGCGAGTCGCGAGCTTCCAGCGAGTCACGTACATCTCCGGCCGAGTACAGAATGGAGCGGGAGAGTTCTAGCGCGAGGTTCTGCGGCGAGTCGTACGCGAGCCGGCACTCGTCGAGCAGGTCGGCGGGCAGAGGGCGAGCGCGCACCGTGTGCAGTCTCGGGAACAAGGGCGCCAGACGCGACGCGCGCGTCACGTACTCCCGCACTAGCGCCTCGCAGCCCGCCGGAGCGAGCCCTCTCTGCAGAATGTACACACCTTTACATACAAACCTCGTCCGTTCAACGCTGTGCTTCTAATACCGTGCTGTTTAGTACGTGTAATTCAAGTGCTGATTTTAAATCATGATCGGTTAGTATGGTTACGACCTGTGCCCGGACGAAATATAATAAATGTATAATAAGTGTTCGGTGAGAGCGGTACTTTAATACGCGTCGTGGGTCAATAGCCGATCGTTCCGCCTGTATGCCACTATGTCAATATAAAATAATAACAAAAATAGCTAATGCGCAAATAAATGTGTCTACGTCTACTCAGCGGTACAGATACGTAGCTAGGTACTAGGATGTAATGTAATATGAAGATGTCACTTACCGCATCCTGGTCGGTCGCCTCGTCGCTTGACTGCTAAGAGTAACACTGTATAAAATTATTTACGTTTTAACATGAGTCGCACAAAAGTGAAATTAATACAAACATAAAACTGTATAATGTCAGAGTCGGTTCGTGTCCCTCGCCGATGTTATTACGAAAGCGGTCGCTCGCGGACGAGCGCGCTACATTACATATTAAACATTACATTATTGTATACGTCCACGGTATACGATCTCGAATCAAAATAATAACTCGCCGATCCGCCGAGCTACCGCTTTTACAAGGAATGTGACGATTAATATTAAATTAACATGATACATGTAAAATTGTGATGGCATTAAAATCTCGTCCCCGTTTGATATCATGTCATAATTTCGAATTCTATACAAACATGTAAAAAGATCATCTCCCAATCGCCTCCAACTATTCGGGGTCGGAACAACATGAATAACAATGTTGCAATAAAATTAGTCGAATACCTCGACACCCCGAGCCGAGAGACGAGATTCCCACGCCAGCACGGTTAGTAACAAACGACTAAAGTAACCGAGCTATCGACGCCGGAGCCGCAACGCAAGCGAATCGGAAAACAAAACAAACTCACAATCGACATAATGGCATGCGAGCTTCCGTCAATCTTTAAAGAACCAGTTGTTCCAGAACGAACGGGGCCGCACCTTGGAGTCGACCGGCGATCTGCGCACGGGTACGGCGGACTTGCGTCCCGAGGTAGACCGCGCCGAGCGGCCGGAGTGCGCCGAGTGCGCGGACGGCGGCCGGGAGGGCGGCGCGGGCGGCCGCGGGGCGGCGCCCTTGTTCGCCGTGTGGAGAGGGATCCTCGACGGTCTTCGCCTTGGAGTCTCCACCAGTCGTTCTTCGTCAGAGTCAGGTATGGGCAGCGGCTCCATGTCTCTCATGCTGGAGTGCGGGCCGCTCTCCCCGCGAGTGGGCCGCGCTGTCTCTAGTTGCCGCACGCGAGCGCGCGCGCCTTCCAACTCAATGCTCTTTTCTTCTAGCTGGAATATTGGAAGATACGGGTTAGATAATAGTCAGTGTTACAGGATTATAAGTACACAAGAATATGTATAGATTAATGAAAAAAATACTATTAATACCAAAAGTACTACAAATACGAACGTCAGTTTTTTCATTCAAGTATCTCCGGAGATATGACGATAAATATCTAAAACATGCTACTGAAACTGACTCATGGGGCATGGAAGTCGGTTGTTTTAGTTTTTAAACTATCTTAATTATTTATAACTTATTACTATATTTGTTTAAGGGCTAAAACGACTCGACCGATTAAACTATACATTTTGCACTGTGATAGCCTATAAGAAAATAAGCCACATAATAATTAAGCCACAGTTCGATCCATGGATACGACGAAATTAGTGGATTGCATTTGTTAAACCAATTATGCATTGGTGGCGCCATCTATGACTACTTATTACGTAAGTTAATCATTCGGAAAAAATCATTACGACGATCATTCATCAAATCCGACGAGATAAACATAATATTTGATTTACGCAGTGCAACATCTCTCGTTATCTCCACTAATTTCGTCGTATCGATGGATCGAACCGTGGCTTAATTGGCAGAGCACCTGGACGTGTAATCCGGGGGGTGCGGGTTCGAGTCCCGTCGGTACGATGCAATTTTGTATTGTGTTTAACAATTTACAAAAATATAAAGTGTGTGACACTTCAAAGACACATAATAGAGGAATATATAACGCGAGCAAATTCGTAAGATACAGTTGTAAGTGATAAGTTAATGTTATTAAGCTTAAGGTTATTCACCCAGGCAGCACAGTACATTAAACTTTGATGTACTATGTGAGATGAATAAATCTAGATTTATTTACGTCCATGAAACTAACAGACCTGAATTTATTTACTTGCGTAAAATAAAGTAAACCTCAATTTACGTAGAACAGAATATACACTGACGGACTAATAAACAGCATCAAAGTCCATATAGGTGTAGTGATATAGGCTGTTATGAAGCTAGCGAACCAAACTAGGTTTCAATTTAAAGTTGTATGATTTGTAATTATATTTTATATTTGTATTTTATTTCAAAGGCGTCTAGAACATTGATTGAACAAATTCAGTCATAGTTTAAGATTGATAATATTGATTTTATAAAACCTTACAACACTTATTGTAAAAGAGTTAAAAGGGACAGATCAAGGCATAATCAGATCAATATATAAATAAACCACCCGGAATTAGTAATCCACATCACACAAGCACAGGTTCGTTTACACCACAACTTTACGATTAACAACTTTAATGTTAACTTATATTTATTTACGATATAATTCTTTGAACACCCACCGTATTCTTTAAATTTCTTACATAAATAAATTAGGTTCTCACATTAATGCTATAGATGGAGAAAGAGTTTTGCATGTCACTACACTGCGCCTGTTACTTCGAGACAGGAATGTTTAGTCTCATATACCCTGTAATTTCACGTGACACATTGCCATTCAAATCATCAACATTCTATTTGGAAAAACAATATTTATAGTCAGGAAACGAAACTATTGATTTTGAAACAAAAACACAGCCTGTTTATTACAGCATTCGATAGTGTTGCTAATGAGGAAGAAATTATGGGAAGTATTAACATACGGGTTCAATATTGATTATTCAAAAATCCAATGATGCATTTTTAGTTTTCATCAAAATCGGGTCCGAAACTCCTTTGACCACTTTTCGCTATTCCTGATAGTTTCTGATTTGGCCATCCTCGCTTTCTTGAAAAATTTACCCTGAATATGTACCTAACCTGATGATAAGTGACGTTGCGATAGAATGTAGTACGCTCAACTAGAAGAAACCAGTTCATTCGCGATTCATATTCCGACCTCAGACTATATATAGAATAGAATAGAATAGAAATACTCTTTATTGAATACCAGCACAGTAACATAATATACAAACAACTTAAAGTCTATGGTATTACAATGGGCGGTCTTGTCGCTAAGAGCGATCTCTTCCAGACAACCTTTGTATGGACAGTATCGTGGTAAGAATTGGCTGGTAGTGCAGTGCGCAATACATAAATCTACAGTGCGAGTAAAATTATAAATATAAACAAATCAATAAAGCAATCTAGTTATAAGAAATAAGGAAGAAATAAGCTAATTACACTTTATATATATACACATACATATACACATCAAATACATACATACTGAAGAATAATATATAACATATATCACACATATATATAAATATACATATACAATATATATACATATACTATACATACATAACAAATATATTAATATATGTAGACGTTATAAAGTTGAATATTACAATTGTGAAAGATAGTGATCCTTTACCATATTTTTAAATATAGTGAGTGATTTAGCACGTCGTATGTCCAAAGGAAGGGCATTCAATAGTCTTGCAGCTTGGACAGTGAAAGATTTGCCGTAGTACTCCGAGGTATGAGAGGGTATTTTGAGGATAAGGGTATCAGAAGAACGCAAGGATAAAGAATGGGACTCATGTAAGAACTCAAAACGCTCTTTTAAATAAGAAGGGGTGGAAGGTATAAACAATACGGAGTAAAGAAGGGAGAGGAAATGTGCATTCCGGCGCAGACGAACCGGTAACCATTTCAGCTTACTGCGAAATTCGGAGATGTGATCAAATTTACGTAGGCCATATATGAATCTAATACAAAAGTTTTGTAAGCGTTCGAGTTTATTCAGCTGTACTTCGGTTAAGTCGAGGTATGAGGCGTCGGCATAATCAAGTATCGGGAGTAAAAGGGATTGGGCAAGTGCAATTTTGGTAGTAATTGGTAGGAAATTTCGCAGCCTTCTAAGAGAAAAGGCAGACGCAAAGATTTTGCGGCTAACCTCAGCTATCTGCGGCATCCATGTCATGTTATGATCAAATAAGATACCAAGGTTTTTAACTCTTTTTTCGATGTTTAACACAGTACCATCAAAAATAAATTGTGGAAGGCGAAACCAGTCTATTTTGGAAATCATTCTTGAGCTGCCTATAACAATGATTTGTGTTTTCGCCGGGTTAATTTTGAGGCCGAAAGAATTACTCCAATCAGTGATTCTTTGTAGATCAGAATTTACAGTCTCAAAAGCCGCTGGTAGTTGAGCTAGTGGAGAATGTGTGTAGATTTGTAGGTCATCCGCATAAAGGTGGTAGGAAGAAGTGAGATTATGAGAAATTGAGTTAATGAATATGGAGAACAGAAGAGGAGAGAGAACGCCGCCCTGGGGTACACCTGCAGACGTATTACACAAAGACGAGAAAGTATCATCGATGCGAACACGCTGCCGGCGACCGTACAGGTAAGTACGAAACCAATCAACTACCGTTGGAGATATGTTAAGAGAGCGTAGAATTTCTAACAAAATATCAAAATCGACATTATTAAAAGCATTGCTAAAGTCTAGCAAAGTTAAAATTGTTAGTTTTCCTTCCTCCATACCCTGACGCACATCGTCTGTGATCTTCACCAGGGCTGAGACTGTGCTGTGACCAGGACGGAAACCGGATTGAAAGGGATTCATTAAATTGTTTCGGATAAGGAACGAGGTGAGTTGCTGGTGCACAAGACGTTCTAGGGGTTTCGAAAGGAAAGGAAGAATGGATATAGGACGATAGTCAGAGAACGAGGAAGGATTGCACTTTTTAGGGATTGGAGTGATCTGTGCTTCCTTCCATAGAGAAGGAAACACGCCGCAGGATATGGATTCATTAAGGATATATTGGATCACATGCACAATCTCATCCAGTATCAGCAAGATCATCTTTCGACTGATAGCGTCACAACCCATCGCGTTAGAGGAGATTGATTCTATGCCCTTCTTAACATCACAATCGGTAAATTGCAGAAACTGGAATGGTGAATGATCAGGAGTTGGTATTCCGGAAAGGCGACGTAAAGTTGCAGTTTTTGCTGGCCCATCAAATTTGGCTGAAGAGGAAAAGTGTTGATTAAGATTATCCATATTTAACATATTTGGAATACTATTAGCACGCGGTTTACCAACTCCCAATGTTCTGAGGAACTTCCAAACCTTAGAAGGATCCTCGTTTTCTAAATTACTGTGAATATGTCGGCGTTGCGCATCCCTACACACCTTATTACTTTCATTTCGACGTTCAGTGTACCTATGCTTGTTATGGTTTGTAGGTTTGCATTTATACCTGGCCTTGGCAGCAAGTTTTTTATTAATGGAGGTTCTAACTTCTGCAGTGAGCCAAGGTGCAGGCAAATGCTTCATTTTAACCGGTCTTACCGGAGCATGCTTGTCAAAAAGTTTGGTAATTGTGTTATTAAAAATGTCTACCTTCGAATCGATATCTGAAGCATTTAAAACCTCAGACCAATCAAGATTGGAAGCATCACTACGTAAATCTTCCATATCAATACTACCAAAGTTACGCTGCATAAGGACTTTGGGCTTAGCTTTTGGCGGACGAATTTTGTAGGAGAGATAAATCATATCATGGTAGGAAAATCCGTCCGCGGCACACTGACCATGTTTGCTTACACGCGTGGGGGATTGAACGAGAATGAGGTCAAGCAATGAGGGTGTACAGTTGGGGAGATTATGAGTAGCATTTAATGGGAGGATGGTCAAGTTGCTAGCCCTAACAGTGGATTCAAAAGCTAAGGAACGGAAATCTTGCTTTAAAAGGCAAGTATTAAAATCACCCATAATTATGGTGTGATCGTATATCGGGATAAAGTCTTCTAAAAGGCTTTCGAATGAGGAGAAAAAATTTATATGTAGCGATGGAGAATAGTAAACGCCAAGTAGTAATTTGGCATGGGAAAGCGTTATTTCAACAAAAAGATGCTCACCACCATTAGAGGGAGGCGGTTGCGATGACATGCTAACTACAGAGAAAGGAATATGTGATCGAAGATATATGGCAACGCCGCCGCCACCCCTATCGGTGCGGTCGTTACGGATAAGTTGAAACCCGGGCAAGGAGTATAATGATGAAGAAAGAGAAGGTTTCAGCCAAGACTCAGAAACGAGTATGGCATGAATACTTGTATGCTGAAACGACGCCATCATATCTGTAAAATGAGCCGGAATGCTTTGGGCGTTGATATGAAAAACATTAAAGTTTTTCGCAACGTCCACAAGGATGGAGTCAATAGAATTCGTCAGACTGGGCAAGCTATGGAAACTATCATCCGTGCTATCATCACTGCTGTTATTTGCAGATAAATACGAAGTCACAGACCCATCACTATCAGTATCACTGCTAATACGTGACATAATACAATATAAATATGAACATATACAATTATTATATATACACTATACAAAATACAATATTCTTATAATATACAATACTAAGGTATTCAATTATACCTAGTGTATCTACTTTAAAAAAAAAGAAGGTTTAATTGCGTTATTACAATAATGCACACCCGCCAGCCGTGCTTTAGGTGACGTAAAACAAGTTACATTATTTTTCAAATAAGAGGTAATTGAAAGAAGTTTCAACAAACACTAGTTACATACAGTTAAATAAGAACGTTCTCAGTAAGTAAACATTAGATTCAAAAATCACTATTATAACAAAAAACTAACTATTTAAGAATTAATTTTAAAAAAAAAAACGATAGGAAAATAAAAAAAATTAAAAAAAAAACCGAAGCATATTGCTTCATCAATTTGGACTGGGGTAATATCTAGTAACTGCAATATCAAAAATATAATAGGTAGATTAAGTTATTGGGTGCAAAGTAAGAGTATAAAGGAATAACATTAATATTTACGTACATTCCACAACAAGAAAAATAATAAAACGAATGTTATTTATACATGCTAAAAGAAGTTAAAAATTACATGGAACATTTTATGAGTTTGACATTAAGAGATGACAGTGACAGCCAGAGAGTAAATGTGATACGTCTTTATGCTGTCAAAGTCATAAAATTAATATAATTATTTTGTTTTGTGTCGGTGTATAGAAAAGAAAATAACATTCGTGTAGTAAAGAAACTAAATAACTACCTCAATTTTAACCCAGTCCTGATTATTTATGTTACAAACAATAATGCATGTTCACTTCCTGCCTCCTTTTTTCTGTTTGGCCTTCTTCACCGCCGCCGCAGGGGCCTTTGGATCTTCCATCGAAATTTTGTCAAGGTCCGCCTGACTGATGACTCTGTGGCGGTCACCGGCCGGTCCTTGGACGAAGATGTATCCGGCCCGAGTCCAACACTTTGAGACACCGAAACGCTGACGTGCTGCCATAAAAACGGAGTGCCTGGACTTGGTCAGGAACTCTGAGATCGTTGTACCCGTTCCCTTCAGACAGGACTTGGCCCCCCAGATTTTGTCTCGGAGAGCGACATCGCGAATCTTACACAGAACAGGCCTTGGCTTGTCTGGGCCACTTGCTCGTCCCATTCTATGGCATCGGCTGATGTCATCCACCGTGAAAGATTCCAACTTCAGCTTGTCTACAACAGCTTTGACAACAACAGCCGACGTGTTTTCATTGGATGTCTCCTGCAGGCCATGGAACAGCAATATCTTACGACGGCCTTGCATCTCCAGTTGATCCGTCTCACGTGCAAGCCACTCAATTTGCTTTTGGAGTGCTCGAAGAGAATTTGTCACAAAAAGCTTGAATGAAGCAAATTCTGCTGCAAGTGTGTCGTTGTTGGTCTTAGCTGGAGTCTTCTGCAATTTGCCTTCAAAGCTCTCCATCCGCTCGTAGAAAGTGACCATAAGATCATCCAGTGATTGTTTGAAGTTGTGGGCGTCCATTTTGTAGTGATTGTTGCACAGTGATATTATAACTTGAAATACTTGTTTAGCAAAATATTATAGAGGAAATTAGCACGGTATGGCAGGTATGGAACATTATAATATTAGAATATCCATAAATATGTTTTGATTGTTTGTTTTTCAATTTTTAAATATTAAATTATTGAAGAGCACTGAGAGTGTAATGTATCACTTATCGCTTCTACCCCCGAAAAAAAGTATATATCTGAGATATAGATATAGTCTGAGATTCTGACATGGTAATGAATATTAAACCAATCGAAATCCAATTCGGATTCATAGCGCATATTTGATAAAAGAAAATGAAATGTCAAAAAGGTAGTGCTTTTGAAAATGTGACAGACGAATAAGGTCACGTTTGAAGGTTAATAAAGGTATATGTACGTTTTAAAAAGCATAAAACGAATCTCTTTGTCTTTTGTATGTTTTTATATAGCCTAATGTTATTATAATCACAGATTGTCTAACAAATTGAATGTAATTTGGGGAGCACTTTGCTAGGGAAAAAATATAAATATCATACAAGTAACAAAAAGCTGATTTTGTAATAATACTAATAATCCTGATTATATAGTTAGTATGTACAAATTTAAACTACACGTACATTTTTTTATCATACATACGTTAAAATAATGAAACTCATTACCCGCGTCTATTAGAAACATAGACGCGGGCTATGAGTTCCATTCTTTTTTCTTTCAAGAAACTTTACATAACTATTCACCATATTTTTTTTTACTGGATAAGCAAGCGTTTGACCACTATCTCACCTGATGTTAAGTGGGGATGCGATAGACGATGTAGCACGCTTACCTAGAAGATACCTGTTCACTCGTTCACTGATTACGGGACTAGACTAGTCGTATATTTTAGTCTATTCTAGTCTAGTAACTAGACCTTAAATAAAAATGGCATAATGTACTGTTTATATAAAGATCAAAGTAAACTGTACAATTATCAACTAGTAACTGAACGGGAACTAGTTTTGATATTGTACATTAAAAGTTACAAAAAACAGCTAGCGCACTTGGTATAATTTATAAAGCATTTATACAGATAAATGCCCATGAAAAAGTCCAATAGATTATCGTATATATAAAATTCATGACAATAAAATTGGATTGGAATTTTTACTCTGGCAAAGGTACTTACGATAGCTATGATACCTACTTTTTTATTTTTATCAATACTTATCCATATCGCTGGCTAAATTTCAAGGCGAAGATATGCTTTTTTTCATGTCGTCTAGGCTAGCGTTTGACCACTATCTCACCTGTAACGATACTTACCAAGTAACGATACGGTCGAGGATGTTAGCACGCTAGGCTTAGAGCGAACATGACAAGGCTAAAGGCCAGCTGCCGGAAGACATTAGATGTTATACTGGCCAGGCGGACACTGGGCAGTGTCCTACCACCACCGGGGGTGGCATTGATGTTTTTACAAGCTTTTATTCCTTGATCAGAGAGCCACTGTGAAATACGCACATAAAATATTCGATAAGAAAATCCATTGCTGCACGGCGGGGGTTTGAACCCACCGCTGGCGTCAAAGCCGACCATTCTCTCTGTGCAACATTGGGCCTTCAAAAGACTAAACAAGTATGAAAATGAACTTACTCTGAATTTAAGGTCATCATTACGATCTCTCTCCTGCTCCATCCGCTCCAGTATCAGCGTCCGTTGTTCCGCCATCCGTCTCAAACGGTCACATAGCACCTGGAAATTAAACATGTTTCATATTAGTATAGTGACCTTGTTTTATGTACTGTGGTCGCCGCTACGGTCAGTTTTCACTAAATGAGACTGGTAAGACCGAATTATATGTATTGTAATGGCACGGGCACACAACTCTAAATGTGACCTAAAATAAAGCGGCGGCAGCTTTAAATCAGGTCTATCTATTTATTACAAGTTCAATTTTACCAATGAACTTTGTGGACGTTGCAGCTTTGACCGTGCGACGGTTGTCGACTTGATTTTTTAGATTATAAATTTTATATGAAAATTGGACTTCCTAGAATTGTTTTAATTTAGATTTTTTAAAGCTATTATATGCAATATTTTATGGAGAGACGCTATTGTAGCGGAATGCAGCGTCTCAATTCTCCTATAATTTGCTTTATCATGAAAAGATGTCACAGAAACGAATATTACAATTTAGCCAGCCTTACACCGCACCTCTAACACGTTTACACGTAACTCGTAATAACTCACAGACAAAATCTAGTCAACTTTACAATAAACTTTAAACTACTTTTCAATTTTACATAATGAGTACATATCTGCTTCAGACTTATTTACCTATTTTAAGTTGTTCACAAAACGAAAAAAACCGACTTCAATGCCGAGCTAGTAATTTTCAGTAGGTACTATGTATGTTTGAGGTGTACTGTTTATCTCCATATCTCTGAAGATACTTATCAGACTTCGATTTACATCACAATGGACCCACGGGCAGTACTCTCAACCAAGGAAATAATTTTCCAAATCGGTTTATAAATCACAGAGTTCTGAGGAAACAAACATAAAAAAAGTACAGTTGAATTGAAAACCCCGTCTTTTTGTAAACTCGGTTAAAAAGAACTGGGCGTTGGTTCTTTCAAATGACGCGACGTCTATTATTTTAATGGTAACATTTTAAATGAGTGCAAAAACTTTGAAGGCTGTTATTGTAAAAACGATTTAATTTATGTGTTGTCGGACTTTGAGTAATAGCCAAATTTATTACACAAGGTGCTTCATATTTTTACGACAATGAACTTTGGGCTCGATACACTTGCGACATAAGTATGTAGAAACTTTTATAATTAGTATAATAAGATGTTTTGTGAAGACAAAGATACAACGATCAATAAGTAATGTAAGGTTTTACATAATGGCACAGTCGCATAGTTATAGTGTTACAATGGCACATTTGCCAATAGCGATGTGTTAGAAATAGTATGAATGGAAATTGCATTTATAATATTGGATAGTCAAATCGTGAAGGACCAAATATAAATACTAAGTGATTATTTTAATGGTTCTACTTATTTCTTCTTGAGACTTCTTTGAGCTCAGAACTCTCCTACAAAATATCAATCATCATCATCAATCAATCACAATCGCTGAAGAATATCTCAATTCGCTAAATAGCCTAATCAATCGAACAAATATTTGCTGTCAATAACGTAACAAAGAAGTACCTACGTAAATAAAGGCCCACTCATTCTACCCTTTCCGGGTTTCAGGCGTGTAAATATTTATAAAAGTTTCAATCTTATTACGAAAAACAGGTTAATTAATTTTAACAGTATTACTTTTTTACAGACTTCAAAAAGGAGTAAGGTTTCTTAGTTTATTTCTCTGTCAATTGTGGACCGATTTTTAAAATTATTTTTTTATTCGAAAGATTATACTCCTGAGGTTCCATTGTAAATTCATCGAGATCTGATGAGAATCTCCAGAGATATGAAGATAAACAACCTACACTTGCTACTAAAACTGATTCACGCGGAATTTGAAGTCGGTTTTTCGTTTTTTAAATGATCTTAAATTATTTTATTCCAGATAAACAAGCACTAGACCACTTTTTCACCTGATGTTAAGTGACGATATCATCTGAGACGGAATCAAGCTTGTCTGGATATGGAAGATGGCACGGCAGTGAGACAAGACGCAACACAACCTACTTTACTCACATCCACTTAGCGCAACTATCCCAAACTGTCTTCCATAATGGCTGGCACATCATGCCGGAACTCGGCGATCGCACATCATGCCGGAACTCGGCGAACCGATTGGCGACATGTTTTTGTCTTTGTTCGGTGAGTGGTTCGTAATTTACTTTCACTTAATTTTAATTCATTATTCATTTTAACACTCGCATTGATAAAGTTGATAAACAATTGTTCCTATTTTAAATAAAATAAATAAATAAGTCTAAAAGCCATTGCAACATTTGGTATCATCCTAATTGGGAAATCGTGAAAATATACTGTTGTTATTATCATGCAAATTCATGGTAAAAAAATATTTTGAAATTATTTCCTAACGTTGTTTATGTTAGTTATAATAATAAAACGGCACGTTTTAGAGAATTTCCACAAAAATAATATAAACAGAATATTTATGACGCAATAAAGAAGAACCTGATCAGCTAGGCTATTCTGTAAGCTATCTCGACAACGGAATCCGCGGTGAGATTTGAATTTTGTACTACGAAATTCAACCGTATTGTGAACGTGATACGATTGAATTTCAAAGTACGAAATTCGAATCTCACCGCGGATTCCGTTGTCGAGATAGCTTACAGAATAGCCTAGCAGGTGCGAGTTGCACGTGGACAAAGTTTCTAAGTATATAAATAACAAAATATAATATACAGCTTTAATTCGAAACATTGTTCTGCTATCCTGTTTTATTTCAACTGACTTCCAAAAAGGAGGAGGTTCTTAATTCGTTCTCTTGGCATGTTCTTTTTATATATATATTACGCGATTACTCCGTCAATTGTTAACTGATTCTAATGATTCTATTTTTAATTGGTAGGGTACATTTCCAAGCTGTTCCCATTGTAGAGTCTCGACTTGTATAAACACGATCTCGTATGACATTTTTCAAGTTCATACGAGTATCGTACAAATCGGGTTGAACCGTTTTGAGTGCGAGAATCGAAATACGAGAAAATTCTGTTTAGACCGACACAATCAATATTCTATTGCGAGTCAATTGTCGCCAGAGTGGAAGAGCGAGAGGTGTGAATGTTTAGACATATAATCTTTTTTATATTCCTTCGATAATCGTATCTTCGAGACGAGAAACTCTCCCCTTCTAAATGGGCCTTTACTTTAATAACTTAAATAATAATAGTACAAAACAATGGTGTATAAAGTACTCAAGTATATTTAGAGATAAAAACTATCATTATAATACAAATTGTTAAATTATTTTAATACGTATCCAGTCCACGCATAATGGGCGCAATTAGTAGTTTCTACAGTAAATGGACATCCGTTATTATGAACGTGATACTTAATTGTAATTTATTCTTGCATTATAATTGTTTTAACAATTATATATAGGCAATTAAATAATGTATCAATAATGTGATCTACAATTTCTGTTGCACAAGTGCATTCCAAATTCATGCACTAGTGTTTTGTCTCATCTGTATTTTATTTATGTACACACAATTGCTTGACCACGAAAGAGATAATTACTACTAAAATTGTATTTAGTGACGTTTATAAGTGCACAATGTACCCAAATGAAACAATAAAGAAATTTAAATGATATCGTCGAAGTTCAAGCGTTTATATAAAAATACAATACAAAATTTAATATGAAAACAATATTATTCATACAATAAATACTATTATCTCAATCAAAAGTTTAAATCTGTATCAATTACCAGTTTTATTTTGGTTGACCGACGAGTACTTCTTTTTAATTTTAGTGTAGGTACCTTTATACCTTTTTTTTAAAATAATGATTTGTAGTCTTAAAAGCCACAAAATATATCTAAAAAAATATATGTTCACACTTCACAGTAATAGGAGATGATGACATTGCGGCTCATAAATCTTATAACAACATATTTATCACGGAGCCTTACACTATGCAAGCCTGTAGGTGCTGTATTACCATATTCTCTCCACATCTATTCTCCTCCCACTACTATTATATATCTAAATCTAAGTAGTCACATTGACATTGAAACACCTAGTTGCATCTGAAGCTTGATCGGATCTTTCTTCAGAGATTCGAATATAATCTAGGTACAGGTTAAAAGTAAGTGGTCAAGATGGTGGTGGGTCTTCACTTCACAATCCAATTTGGTGGCAAGGCACAAATATTTCCTGCTAGTAACGATCATCTCATCATGAAGTCTTTCTTAATTACATGCAATCTGTTCATTTGAATAATATGAAGGTATGTACTTCATTTATGGAGGAAATACAGTACAATTTGCAATCGGTTACTAGCCAGAATAGGCCAAGGTTTGTGACGCATACATTAACCGTACAATCACGATTTAATAGTCTGACGTTAAGGATTTACAGATAAAGAACGTTCATAAAATGATTACCTCAGATCGAGACGTCATTGGATAAGTTAGATCGGTAAGTGTTAACCTTTCCGTTGTATAAATAGTATAGAGGTTGGTTGATATTCGTTAACTGGAGCATACTGACTACCAAAACCAACTGTTCCTTAGAAATTGTAATATAACCAGACTATAAACAAGCGAAAGTTACTGGTCATTAATGTCTCTATAGTCATAAAATGTTTATATGTGGTTATATACAATATAGATACTAATGAAACTTGCAAATATTTGAAGGATTTTGCGTCACTTGTGAGGGATTGATTGGATAGACCAGTGCCTTATAACCAGTCTAATATATTATCCTGCCACCGTAAGTGATGTAAAACCATTACGAAAACACACCGACCACAGACAAAGGTGACAAAGAAGTAGACAAAGTTAAGAAAATGGTGATTTTTTAAGTATAATGACGTCTGTATCTCGGTCACACTCCATTAGCTGTCGTCCATGGTTCCGCGTAATTCTGGACAAATTGCGTTTTGCGTCACCACTGTAAAGTGTACGTACCTAGATGACACTTTTGTTTGGCGAACACGTACTCGTTACGTAGCCACTTTTATAATTGATCCGAAGGTTTCTAATTCACAAACGATGGATTTCTTACGAGCGTGAGTCATATCGAAATATCGGATATAGCCTTGATGTAACGATTGGGGATTTTATAATTCATGAGACGAGCAAATCGCGTGGGATCAATACCAGAAATGGAAAGGTTAAAATTTAAATTATGTAACTTGGATTTTATTAGTGGACATTTTAATAACAATTTTCACTTCGTTGTTTCACTGCTGAGGCTCATAAGTCGTAAATTATATTAAAACAGCGTAAGGGCCCTATTAAAATTAAATAAATATTTCTAAGACTTGTTGTTCAAACTGTTTGCCGAAACTATACTTACCACCAATAGGTACTATTTACTCAGACAATCATTCTAATGTTAAGGTTAAGTTGAGCCATATCCAAGAGATCGTTTAGCGTGGTTTAGCGTCATTTTGTCTAATAGGCTCCTTCGCTCAGTGATTCACCGACCGGTCGTTTTGACATTTCACAAGGTCACAGGCATCTTAGGACGACGAACCGTACCATTCTAGGCATATAATACTTGTGAAAAAAATATTATCAGTTTAAGGGCCAGGTTACCAGTGATATTCCTAGGAACCTATCTGAGTTATTTATGATAGCTTTATAAAGGCGTTATATGTCAGATAAGTATCTGAAACTTGACCAGGAACCGATGAAACTGGCACTAAACCACAGAATAAATGGTAGTACAAGTACCTAAACCTAGTTAAAACATCTCTAACGAAATTCCTCTTTTTTGAAGTCGATAAAAATACTCTTGGAACTGCTTGCTCAATGCTGTTTTTTGGACAAGTGCTGTATTAGGTCAGGTTTAGAGAAAACATTGTTCTTAAAGACACAAAAGTCTTACAAGACGGGCATTGTAAAAGATGCGAGATGCCCATACACTTTGAACTACCCAAGGTCGTGATTGGACAAGTTCGGTAATTAGAAAGGCGTCATTTCGCGACACTGTTCACCAATTGTCAAGTTTTTGTCTGTCACGCAACTGCTGAACGTTCCGCCGATTACATCTGCAATTGTTTCAAATTCTACGCGAAATAGAAACAAGAACAAAAATATGTGCTACCTACTTTATTTGTTTCAGGGGCGTTCTGGTACAAATAAAACAGATTTTCAGACTGAGACGAAGCACTAGTTCATGTAAATGGTCAATGTAATGGTCAAGTCTAAGTAAATCGATACGATTGAAATTAAATAGGTTCTGAATGTTCTGATTTTCTTGTGAAAAAATTTATAAAATTTTTTTGCTGTTAAGTATACGAGAGTGCTTAGATATTTATAGTACTGCATGTATTCTGCATCTATTGCTCCAGATATTTTAATTATATAAACATAACCTTTATTATTGACTGCGCGTATTTAGTTATGGGTAAAATCTTTGAGTTACAAGTTAAAACGAACACAACCAAACCAGCCGATGCAAGGACATGTGGTTTGATTACTGATAAATAAATTTTGTAATGGCATCAAGAGACACTCACACTCATTGAAAGGCACAATATCCAGTGCAGTGACACGCAAACTCGCTGTGTAACAGGCCGATGACATCGCTTACCATCATTTGCGCGTTCTACTCATCCTGATATTATTTAAAAAAATCGGTCAGAAACAGTCACATAGTGATAATTTAAGTACGTTGCTAAACAAAAGAAAGGTCTAAAGATAAGGTCCAGAAGTAGACCAGCATAAGCTGATGATGATTCAAAACAAAACTCACCTGATTCTGCACTGTGGAAGAGAGTAGTTGACGTTGCAGTTCAACCGGATTGCTCTCGAGTAGAATCGCAGCGAACTTGTTGGCGTCTGGCGTGGGCACGCGCGGCTGCCGGGGCGTCGCCAGGACCGAGTCCAGGCGGCCGAGGGGGGGCTGGGGCGTGCGCGCCGCGGGGGATGAGGCAAGGGAGGCCTCCAACTCAGCCGCGCGAGAGAGGAGGGCGTCCCGCTCGCAGCGTAGTCTGGAGGCAGTTGGGAGTACACGTTACATAGAAGCAGGAAAATTCACATAATGATGGTGTTATCTCGTTTTCATGTAGCGCGAAAAGATTCTCTCGTAAACGACGAGCTCACAGTAAAATTACCAGTTTTCTTGAATTAGACTGTAGTAAGACTTACCTCTGAAGGTCACCGCAGTCGCAAGCTTGCATGGCGCGTGCAAACGACTCTTCCGCGGTGGCATTGGAGTCAATCTCGCTCCGCAGTTGTTCTGCCTCCTCTCGCAGCCGGCCTCCTTTCCTCTGTATGACATCAAGGAGTGCCCACAGCTCGTCCTCCAGAGGCCTGGGTCTGGAGGCCGACGCGGACGCTGATGCAGACGAATGCGCGTCCTTGCCGCATGATGTTTCCGTGCTGAAGCCGGAATCCTGTACATAAAATATTTGATGAGAATACTTTATTAACAAATTCAGAACAGTTAATTAACTTGTTACTTCGTCGTAGAGCAGTAACAATGTTAAACTACATCTATTTTGAGATCTAATTTCTAAATGATGAATTTAAAATCAAAGCATATTTTACGAAAACAGCCCATTGGATTAATGTTTCTCCTTCGCTCTTCCTAGCTTTTCATACCTATAAATAAATGGTAGTGCAATTGCGATCACGTTCTTTTTTGTCCACTCTTATTTTCACTTTAACAATATTCAACATTTTTGGTTAACTTGCATCATTATATCGCTAATAATATAAGAGACTCATAGTCCCAGTTAATTCTTCTTTGGAAAATTACCGAGCCTTCAACCGTAGGGTCATAATGACTAGATACCAAGCGTGCGTGTGGCAACTTGGTAACCACACTACTTAACCAATCCACAAGGTCAATTTGTGGTCCTGATGGGATTGCACGCAGATGCAACCTTGAGCATATTACATAACATTCGGTGCATGAGCCCAAATTTTCTGCGTGGCCCGGTGAGATTAACAACAAATTAGCAAAGCAAAGCAAGTGACAAAATCGCTCTATACTTCAGACGCACAATTCATATTGCTTAGTAAGATTTGCAGGGGTTCTTTACCCTTTAAATATACGTAATAAAATTTAGATTTGGCTTACAATAAAGTTCAAAGCTCTATGATATGACTTGTGTCGGCGGAAGCGACAGCGACATTTCATTGTTCACTGACGCCGTACTTCCGCAGTTAATGCAAACTGCTTTCGCAGTCTACCTGTCTATTGCTTGTGCTATTGAAGTGTATCGCACGCTTTGTACAAGCTTTACTGTAAATACATGTAATCATAAAAGTACAATGTAAATCGAATCAGTCTTGGGGAGAGCGTGCCTTTCCACGAGGCTCAATGGTGAAGGTAACATCATAATCATTGGCCAGCAGTAATGTAAGTCAAACTAGGATGATAGTTGATATAATGACTTCTTATTAAATCTCTTGCCTAGATAGCGACATCAAAACGGACAAAATTAGTCTTTACAGGGTACAAGGCGTTACTTCCTTCTTAGTATACCCTGAAATGTTTGTGTTACCTGTACAGAAGGCTGCGGCTTGGCGCGCGCCGAGTCAGATCCCGCGGCGAGTTTCCTGCGCACTCGCACGCCGGGCTCCCAGTCGCGGCGCGCACTGCTGGTGGGCTGCGAGGGCGGCATCTTCGACCGCAGGTTCGGAAACGTCTCGATGACGAGGTCGCGAAACTCGAGCAGTGCTCCGACCTCATTCTGAAGTTCCTGTATCCGTCAACGACATTTTACAACGCATATAAAGCCCAGTGTGGCCCACAACTTTGCGTCAAAAAGTATTGAATGTCCTATTCCAGCATAATCGCTATCCCTGTGCAAAATTTTAACCAGGTCTAGTAGTTTAGCCGTGAAGAGAAAACAAAGAAACTGATTTTACCACTTATCATATTGACGACTAGCTGATACCCGCGACTTCATTCACGTAGGTACACCAAGAATTTTATCACTGTAAAGCTCTGTCAATCAAAATTTGTGTGATCTGAGTGAATTTAGATTAATATGTAAAAATGTGAATAAGTATTGATTTGGGACTTCATGTCATGACGTAAAAGTATGGATTTATTCGAGCGTGTCATGTCATATCGTGTAACTTTATGCCTGGTCGAAACTCGCTTAGATAGATAAGACAACTGAATTTCTATAGAAAAAATCTGCTAAGAAAAAAACAACCGATATTTTGAAATAATTTTATCCACTGTTTTATATTTTCTCATGTCCGGAACGCTACCTTTCCGGAATTCAGTTTCAATTTCCGGGTTTTTCAACTTAATCTCTTTCACTGTCTAATCCAATGAAGCAAAACTTGAATTAAAAACCGATTGAACAGTTATGTTCCTACTCTCCCGACTTGTTCCGATTAGAAGGACTTATAAGGAAGGTATTATTGTGAATAGATAGAGCAGATAAAATACAACTCGATGGGTTTATGTAACTTGTCTTAGGTGCCTATATTCCTGAAGTTTGCAATTCTAATAACATTGCGTTGGAGAGCATTACGTAGTATGTGTTGGATAATGCAATGCCTGATATACTAATAGTCTAAACTTAAATACAAAGTATATCAATATTCATTGATAGTTAACTTGCGTAATTCTGAGATGACAGCATGCTTGCTCCATCGTGATCTTTAGCACCAATCCGGTAGCGAATCACAATCTCATTCAATTAATCATCATCATCATCATAACCAGTCCACATCAGTTTACTGCTGAACATAGGTTAGGTATCTTTTTTTTTAAATATTTTATAGGCTAGCGTTTGATCACTATCTCACCTGTTGGTAAGTGATGATGCGGTCGAAGATGGTAAGCGCGCTAGGCCTAGAATGGGAACTAACTCTCAAGGATAGCTGCCGGAACACATTAGATGTTTGGTGACAGATTTTTCTAACTTGAGGGTGGTAGCTGGCCAGGCGGACACTAGATAGTGTCCTACCATCATGCGGGGGTTGTTGGTTTTTTAACGATGTTTTCCTTCACCGGAGGAACACTGTGAGAAACGCACATAAATTTTTCGATTGAAAAATCCATTGGTGCACGGCGGTTTGAACTCGGTACCACGGCATCAAAGCCGACCGTTCTCCCGATTACGCCACCGGGCCCTCAAAATCTCTACTCTATCTAATCTCTATCCAGGGGTCCGCGAATTAACATAATTATATCTTTTAGGCAAGCGTGCCACATAAAGAAAAAAAAACCGACAAAGTGCGAAGCTTTCGTACAAATTTTTCAAACTAGTTAAGGGACAAACTTAACTTTGCAGTTCGATCCATAAAAAATGTGTAGTACCAACCGCAAATAATAAGTTTGTAATAGTAAATTCATTTTTTGTCATTAAACTACATATTTCCGGTGGTAAGTGAATATAATAGTACTGACCTGTAGAGCAACAAGGGACTTAGCCTGCTCCGAGATAAGGTAGTGGAAGGGTTCGGGCGGCGGCCGCAGGGGCAGACAGTCCATGCCAGAGCCACCCGAGCCCCCGCTGGCGCTGTCCGTGCCGCCCGTCTGCAAAAAAAGCCCATCTGTTAGGCAAATACACGGAAGATCTTAGAATAAACATGTTATACACTAGAAGGTCCAGCAAGAACCAACGCTGTCATAATAAACGTTTGTATTTCACCAGGCAATCATTATGTTCAAAGTTTTAGGTTATAATATTACGCTCTATTGCAGTAAAGTCAAAATTACCAATAATTTTTTGGGTTCCGTACCCAAGGGGTACCATCGGAACCCTATTACTGAGACTCCGCTGTCCGTCTGTCTGTCTGTTTGTCTGTCCGTCTGTCACCAAGCTGTATCTCATGAACCGTGATACAGTTGTACAGTTAGACAGTAGTAGTTAGTATAGTTAGACAGTTGAAATTTTCACAGATGATGTATTTCTGTTGCTGCTATAACAAAAAATACTAAAAACAGAATAAAGTTAAAGCTAATAGAGGGTCCCCATACAAGAAACGTGTTTTTTTCAGCATTTCACGCCATCTATGAACGCTTAGTTGGGTAAACGTCCGTTAGATGGCATTATATTGAAATGTGGATCCCTAACACCTTTGTTAGACGTTAGATGGCGTTATAAAAAACGAAATGTTTATTAATTATTATTTTTTGCTGGCGAAAAATTATAGTGGTATTTTTTGCTCGATCTTTTAAAATACTGTAGTGTGGTACGGAACCCTACGAGTTCGAGTCCGACTTGCACTTGGCCAGTTTATTTTTAGAGAAATGTGCTCTATCTACTTTAATTTTTGTTTTGACATAGCAACCATTCTGTTCTAAGTTCTAAGTAATAATATTGTGCTCTACTATAATAAAGTCAAAATCCTTACTAATATTATAAATGCGAAAGTAACTCTGTCTGTCTGTCTGCCGCGCTTTCACACATTGGTACACAGGTAGTTTAGAGCCTGCGAAAGGACATGGGCTACTTTTTAATGTAAAAAAAGGGTTGAAAGGGGGGATGAAAAGTTGTATGGAAGTATCGTCATTTTTAGAGCAAGAAGCTTGAAACTTATTTTTTTGTATGTTGATTTGATATAAATACCTATTTTATATGACATTCAAAGTTTGTAAAAGTTTTACCCTCAAGGGTGTTAAATAACAATAGGAAATATTAAGGGCTGAAAGTTTGTATGGAAATATGTAAAGTTTATGTGAATCTATACTAATATTATAAAGAGAGAACATTTGTATTTTTGTATGTTTGTAATGAGTAAGCTCAAAAACTACTGAACCGATTTAAAAAATTCTTTCACATGTATTAGTGAAAGAATTTTTTTTTTAAAAGTGTTTTTTAAATTAAAGTCCATTCTATGTATTAAGAATGGACTTTCGGAATGAAAATAGGCTATATATTATCCCGTTTAAATCAAAGGTACATTCGTGAAGACCTAATTTGCAACCTAAGTCGGCAAAAAAACGGTCGAAAAACACGTTTCTTACGAACGCTGCTTAATTGAAAATAGATAGAAGAATATTTTCTATGCAAGAGTTGTACAACTTAATAAGACCTACAAAAAAGTCCGCGACAGCATATGTCTATCTCTTAAGGTTGACTCACAGTAACCATTTTAATCTTAAAATTTTTGTTAAAAAATATTACATAACTTCCAAGGCTATTTTCAAGTATATAGTATTAATCCTTATCCAAATAATTACGTTAATTAGCTTGGCCACATATTATAGATTAAAATTGTCCTTTACAGTATAATTCAAATGAAAACTCTAGAAGATATCACGAATTTCACAAACACGCATCGCAAAATTAATAAAATATTTGCAGTGAAACCACAGATTAGGTCATAGTTACTACGAAAATATTATTATTGGTCCGGTCATCCGGTTAGGTGCTAAGATGCTACAGACAGACACACAGATACACACGTTAAACGTATATTACCCCTACATTTTGCGTCGGGGAACGCGTAAGGTTACGGCGGCAGATGTTCTCCTTGGTAGTAAGCTACTTTTTGGTAGATTAAATGATCCCACTACCACTGTACGAAAACTCATGATTCATGAATGCACATAAAACTTTCATTGGTAGGTATATAGCTAAGATTAGAACCAACGACCGTCGGGTCAGAATCAGGATAAATATCCTTTACGCCAAAGGGCCGTCCAATATCACTACGTAAGTATTATAAAACAAAGTCCATCACTGCGTCTGTTTGTTCGCAATAATCTCAATAGCTACTAAACGGATTATCATGCGGCTTTCACCAATAGCCAGAGAAGAGAATATTTATGAGGAAGGTTTAGGTGCATAATTCGTTAAGGTTTTGTGTAAATTGGATGAAATATGACGATGGTTGTTAAATATGTTCATATTTTATATTCGATGCAACAAACTGATGCAAATATGTTCTACCCGTGCGAAGCCGGGGCGGGCTGCTAGTGTTTTATAAGTTTGCGACAAGAGACAAAATATAAGATCTATCCTGATCATCCTGATGTAACATTTACGGAGTCATTACCAATTGTGAAACTGAAGTAAACGCGAGTAAGAAACTTACACAGCGATGTAGGTGGGAAAATATGCCTTAATGTGCTTACCCGAACACATTGACGTTTTGCCCGTCGATGCCCGAACATTTCTGTACAGTACAGACGACGACATATGTGTCTTATTTGTAAAATAATTAGCCTAAATAATTAAAAATGCAACCCAAAGCACTATACTACGCTTACGAAGTTGCGGGCACAGATAGTTACTTATAAACATTTAAAGAAATGTAGATATCTAAGGATTTGCCAGTGTGGCCAGTCGTATAATGAACAACGCATGAAAATTTTCAACAACAGTCAATTAGGATCGGTAAGAAAATGAATATAAAAGGAAATTAACAATATAAAATTGCCGCAGAACGTCCATATAATTTTAGTGATGTAACGAAACGATGGGACATCCATGTAATTCAACGTCCGTATGAGAGTAACAACCATTGTTATCATGGTTGTCTTACACAACGCGAGATGAACGCAACTAAATTTAAATGATTTGTAAATAAAATGAGGTACATAATAAACTCCTTTGTGTTAAGATTGACAAGCATCAATTTTGCAATCGTGCCGTTTACTTAAACTTAACAAACCGAAACGATAAACTGTAACGACCACTTGACTCGGTCAAATTATCTGCATCATTTAGAAACACCATGTTTGTTCAGTTCAAGCGTCATTACACGTATTTACAGACGTTCTAGAACGATTGGATAAATCGCCTAGTCATTAGTGCTGGTTTTCCAAAGGAACACAGATCGGTGTTGTCGTGTGCTCCACCGTTAAATTGCGTCGCGGCTGAGTGCCCGGCGTCCGGACTTGGGCTCCAAACACAACGTCGTTCTTCCTTTGCGACAATGGAGCGTTGCATTATCGAAAATGCTGTTGCTAAACTTTCCGTGAATGGGAAAATCACTTGCATTGTACAACTGCTGACCTCTTTATAGTGTGTGCTTCGACATATTTATATGTTACTATTGCTTATAAACTAATCATGTGCTTAGTATATTTTTGAGTATGCGTGCCATGAAAATATTGGTTTGTTGTATGACGCAATTGATGCACTACCTGTGCCATAATTTTCTTGATATTCTTTGCCAATGGCCATCAAATATTTACCCATTAATCAGATTCATTCTATATCAACTGTGATTGCAATAGCAGCAAGCAAAATCATGTACGTAATTTTTCAGTTAATCATAAACAGGTTTACAGTACAATCAGATCACAGAACTCTAAACTTAATCGGTAAGACAGACTTAGAAAATAATTTCAAAAATAGAAACTTGTGTTTTGAAGAAATTAAAAATAGTATTGGAGTTTTACGTTTTAACCATGTATGCAAAATAAATAGAAGAAACACAGGTAGTCTTAATTTATAATGCAGATACTTTTGGTCGCATGCCGATAACTTATCGCACAAAATAATGCCAACATTATTTTATCAGGCTAGAAGCGTACGTTACGCATAAAAATAAGTTTCGGATGTCGTTGCATCAATCGATCGTCGATGTTAAATTTTCAACTACTCGATGACAAATTTTAAACAAAACTAACATACATACATTCAATTACGCCTTTTTCCTGTTGGGGTAGGCAGAGACTACTTCTTTTCACATGCTACGATCCTGACATACCTCTTTCGCTTCTTCCACTTTCATTACATGCTCGCCGGTTATAGGTACTTTTGACTTGACGTTTCTTTGAAATGTCTCCGATCTGGTCGTGATACGTTACGCCTAGGTCAGCCTCTAGCGGCTGCCCCATTCACACTCGGCTCATAAATCTGTTTCGTCAGTCTTTCTTCATCCATCCTCTCTAGATGTCCAAACCATCTAAGCATCCCTTTCATTATCTTTGTCACTACATCTTCTACCACACCACAACATTCCCTTATCACGCTGTCCTCCACCTTTTCCAACAGAGTCACTCCAATCATACTTCTCAAACTTCTCATTTCTACAGCATTAATTGCATCACTTTGTATCAAACAAAACTTGTATTGAAGAAATTAAAAATAGTATTGAAGTTTTGCGTATTAACCATGTTTGCAAAATAAATGGAAGAAACACAGATAGTCTTAATTTATAATACCTACGAAAATACTTTTTGGTCGCATGCCGATAACTTATCGCACAAAACAATGCCAATATTATTTTATCAGACTAGATAAAGTACGCACAAAAATAAATTTCGAATGTCGTTGCATCAATTGATCGTCGACTTTCAACTACTCGATGACAAATTTTAAACAAAACTTTTAATTTCTTAAATTTTACGTTGTGAAATATCATCGTAGATACTCGTAGATGATTGATCTTTTTAATAGAGTGAGTCATACATTGGATGGATAGATTAACGTACTATCAACAGTTAGACGGAAATCAGATGATAAGACAACCGTTGAGTCAAAGATGCATATGCGTGTCTTCTTGAATCATGGGCACAATTACAAACTAGTAGCGATATTGCAAAACGATTGTTGCCGAAATGGGATCATAAAAAGGCGTAGTGCGTGTGTAATATTTGTGCGTGAGGGGAATCACAAAATAGGAAAGTCTAGCATGGGTGCATATTCAAATTCCGTTTCCGGTAAATATTCATATCAAATCATATCATTTTGCATAATTTGTAAACAATTAACGGAAACATCGACACCGAACCGCAGGTCGTGTGAAAGCTTCGCCGATAGTAATCGCTTGTCTACGGATTGTTGACAAACCACTTGAACAATCAGCGGAGCAGCGGCCTTTTCATTCAATGACACCGCGTTTTGGTAGCAATTTCATAGTTTCACTTTCTTCGCGACGGAACGTTGCGTCAGAGCAAGGCTGTATTTACATCTCGTTAAACACAGCTTTGTGTGATAGTAATAATGGCAATTCACTAATGTGGTATAGCATTAAGCTGCGGTGCTACTCGCCGGCGATTAGAGCGAACTGCCGGATCTGTCGATTGTTTATTTTCACTCGCCGAGACGTAACCATATGCAAATTATAAATGGTCGGATGTGCATAACATAATGGCTCTTTCGTGTGAGCCGGCAACGATGAATGTGTATTTTGTTAAATCGAAAAATTCGATAAGGCAGAGCCCAATCGATTAAAAAACACGCCCAAGCACTTACACAAAGTGTATCAAGCAAAAATGAAACATAGACGTTTACAATAAACGGTAAGGTAAGTAAGATGACGTCACATCGTTTAATTCATGTCGATTCGATAACAATGATTGATAAATCACGCACGCCAGACCGAATGACAGACATGGTACTCAGTGCCGTCACTGTTAACAAACTATTTCCTAATACTGATGGAGATGTAGAAATAATGATGGCGGCATGTAACCTGTCAGAAGCACATCCAACAAGTTAAACCTTAGAGAGACCTTTGCAAAAAAGATGATGTTTATGATGCAAGACCTACAGGTAATATGAATGTTAAGGTAATCCGAGGTTATATGTCTAGTTTGCTTTAAGCAGTAATTTACACCTTCAGACAGTAAAGGAAGTGCTCATGAATGTAAAATAATTTTATAATATTACTAGCAGCCCGCCCCGGCTTCACACGGGTGAAATTGATACATAATATTGGACGGCCCGCTGGTGTAAAGGATAGTTAACTTGACTTCTAACCAGACTGTCGCTGATTATAATCCTCGCTACATACATTATTTTGATCTATCTCGTAGGGTTCAGCCAGCGATTGCAATGTAAGCGCAAAAAAATTAGTATTCACGAAATCACATTAGAAACCTCTAAAATTATCAGCGTTTCTCTACTATATTATACATGTATTATACATAAAACCTACCTCTTGAATCACTCTATTATTTTTCTATTAAAGAAAACCGCATTAAAAACCGTTGCGTAGTTTTAAAGATCTAAGCATACATACAGCGGGAAGCGACTTTGTTTTATACTATGTAGTGAAGTGAAGTGAGCTGGGGTACTGCTTATTCTTTGTTTCTATAAAATTTATGTTTTCAATTTGAAAGATGAAGGCACATTTTCAACAAACTAGAAATGTTTTGGAGACCAGATTAGCAAAACACTCAACAATCCAAAAGTAGAAACGCTGAAAATTTCATATGCAACGAGCAGCAGTGACCTGGTGCAGCATTTGATTGACGCTCTACTTCCCTTGATGAATAATCACTCGCATTACGGTACCGTTAGCGAGTTACTTGCGTTATCTTTAAGTATTCTTTGGACTAGTTATAATATCCAAGTATTCCGACTACAAAATCATGACCCGTAATCATCGTCTATTAAATATACCCATAATGGTATTTGAGAAGTTTCGGTTCAATGGTAGTTAGAAGAGTATTTTGTTGTTACAATTAGATTAAACGAACAGATGAATATTTATTTTCTACTGCAATTTTTTAATAAGATGAGTATGAGGAAGTATCCAAGGTAAAACACAAATACTTATGATAAAACATTTTAAATGACAAGGAAACATCTGCAAGTCTTATCACATCATCATTGTTTCTAAATGTTATTTTAATAGAATTATAAATAGCTATGCACGAGTAAGGACAAGGATACCGGTAACAATAGGGTGGAAAGATTGTTATTATCTGGTCTCTTGCTCATTAGGCAATTTTCGTGGTACTTCCTGTAGCCACACTTAGCGTGCTTGAAAAGGGCAATTTTCTTGAGTATGTTATTATGATTTCGGCTATAGTATACGGTACCTAAAACAGCGACGGTAAAACAACTTAGTAAGAAAGTCTGTATCTTCAATGGTTATATTTGCTTTTGTGTTACAAATTTAAGTATTAGCTTTCATAGATACAAAAGCTTGACTAATCGTTTTAACTGTTCCAGTAATAAGGCCTGTAATTGGTAATGGTAACTATGTAAGTAAACAAGTCATGCAAGTAGGAACTGATACGGAAGCAACTCATTTTATAGATGGTTTAACACCTTTTATTAATTGTGTGAAATAACTGGTGTTCAGATCTTTGAAATGTTGTTGTAGAAGAAGATAACGAGATATTTAACTACAAAATGTTTGCGCCATTAAAAGATGACGGGATTGCACATTTACGACA